>OX422221.1:159169240-159769240 GCA_949130495.1 Sambucus nigra | reverse complement strand
GTGACCATTTTCCGTTAAATGTTTAATCTCGCAACCTTGGCTTAAATTCCTTATTGCGTGATGTTTATGCTTAATTAAAAATGATCGATTAAATGTTTTCGAACCAAAATTCTAATTAGTAGTTGTTTAGCCCGTGAATGCGTGTATGCGATCCCGATCCTCGCTTTCCTTTTGTTTAGCGTTAACTTCTCTTTTCTTTAGTCCACCATAACCACCCATCACCTTTTCTTATTTCTTTTACACCATTTTTATTCCTGAATTAGTAAAACAATTAACATCTAAAATTTAATCACTCCCTGTGGATTTCTTACGATACCCGACTTACCGCTGTACTTGCTTGTCAAGTGTAGTCGTAGCTTAGGTTTTCTTTTGTATCGCAGCGGCGAAACACACAACGATTGTGCACTTTACACGCGCACACTTTTACCGCTCGATCAAAATGGCGCCGTTGCCGGGGAGTGTGTTTGAGATAGTAATTGTTTTATTATTTCGTAGTATTTTTCCTTTTCCTTTTGTATTTGTATTCTTTGTTTTAACCTTTTTTGCAGGATAGCAGATTTGAGCGCTAAGAAACTTTGATTCGCGGTTGCTCACTTTCTTGCTCGGATTCTCCATCTATAAACAAGGAGGTAATCATGTTCTACTATTATAGTTATTACGGTTATTCTAATGATTCATACTTTGGGGATAGTTTTCAAGTTTTTCATTTTCAAGATTTTCTTGAAAATGAAAGACTTGAAAACATTTATCGCAATGAAAATCGTTATTGGGAGTTTGAGTTGGATTCATATTTTAAAACCAATGATGATTTTTATTCCGATGATTTAGAAGATGAGATTTTACCAAATGAGGAGTTCGAGGCTCTTGAGCCGAGGAAGCCTACTTTGGAAGAAACTTTGCTTCTTTACTCCCAAGTTTTGGAAAGCCTAAATGATGCTGGAATGAGACTTGGTGCACTTTGCGATGAGATGAATTCTTATGCACAAAACAACGTGGAGGTGAAAACTTGTGTTTCACCTAAGTTTTTCAAAGAATTTCTCATCGAGTGTGCATCTTTCTCCCCCGAAATTCAATCTCCTTCCGACGATGAGTCGATTGAGATTGAATTTGTTTCATCACCATATTCGTTTTCCATGATCGAACCATTAGAATTACCGGTTGATTCCTATGAGTTGGTAGAAACTTTTAAAACTTCTACACTTTTTGCCGATGAGGACTCTTTACCGGACTTTTTTTCGATGGATGTTATCCCCATGTGTGCACCATCTCCCATTCCATTTGAAAAATATTTGGGAGATGAGTCTATTTTTCTTGGACCTCAAGTGTACCTTTCCCCCTTATTATCCAAATCCCCCATCGTCCGGCCAAAATTTCAAATTGGCGATGGTTCACTTTTTTCACCACCCACATGCCTTCTGTTGTTCAAACGGAATTCTTATTTTCCGGGAGGCATGTTCGCTTTGGAGGGTCCACCGTTGATCTTTCAAAGTCAAATCCCTTTTTGGGTGGACCCTCAACTATTTAGACTTCTAGTGTATAGTTAGTGTGAAGCCTAAATAGTAGGTTGTAAATAATTAGCTTTTTAATTTTCTTTATTTCCTATTTTTCTTTCCTTTTAATTTAGACTAGTGTAATTAGTAAACTTTTTGTTATTTGTTTTTGCTATGCTCGGTACTAACTTGTTTTGTAGATTTCATTGGACTCGTGCTTATGGAGATCTCTCCAATTTTGGGTAATATCGTTCTTTTCCTCTCTTTGTGTTGTGTTCTTAATGCGCATTGAGGACAATGCAACATTTAAGTTAGGGGGTGTAGGATATTCTATCCATTTCTTTGTTTTGTCCATGGATTTGCTTACTTGTTAGTTACTAAGTATGCCTTTTTGTGAAAAATTTAAAAAATTTCAAAAATATTTTCTTTCTTTTTTCTCCTTTGTTGGGCATTTTGCCTTGTTTTCGATGATAAATTTCAATAATTGCCCGATCCAACAGACAACTCAATGAGGCATGTTCTTGATTTTAGAAGTTATTGGACTTTAGTCCTCAAATCTTTGATATTGTGAATAACTTCATGAATTAAACTTTATCCCATGAGCATATGCACTTTCCTTGTTCTATTGATTTGGTTTAAGATTTTTATAACTCGGAAATCTTTTGTTGCATTGTATATACTTACACCGAGTAAGCTTTGTACCTTTCGTCGTTTGTGAGTGTTATACACTATTCTTTTCTCTTTGAAAACGTTGAATTCGTCAGTAATCTCTCTATTCTTTCATTTAACCGTTCATTAATTGAGTTCATACTCGAAATGTTTTACTTGAGCATGATTTTCATATATTATTTTGACTTGAGAATTGCGTAAACTTTGTGAAATGATCATAGGCCCTTTTTGATATATCACCCATATTAGCCTTGACCTCGCCCTTATATGTTTCCCTAGTCAACTCCTTTGAGCCTAAATACTAGCCTTTCGTTTCATTACCCAAATTCCCATAACGAACTCCACATTGGAGTTTTAAACCATACATACACCTTCCATACCTTTGTTTGGAATGTTACTTGGGATTGAATGATGTTGTTATGATGCCGGTTGCAATTTTAGGCATATGAGAGTTTGAAAAGCAAAGAAAAGAAAGAAGTGAAAAAGTGAAGAAAAAGAGAAAGCAAAAAGAAAAAGAAAACAAAAGAGAAAAATGAGAAAAAGAAGAAAAGAAAAGAAAGAGAAAGTTGTAAATGTTGTATATAGTTCAATAAGCTTTGATTACTCTCCCCGATGATATATCTAATGCCGTTTTGGAACTTGTTTTTCCAATTTTGTTATTGCACGCATTCTCCCATTATCCCGAGTTTTCATCCCAAACACTTTGAATCCGTACATACATTCCTTCATTTCGTACCCTAGCCTAACCTACATTATAACCCTATTCAAGTCCTATGTGATCTTAGGTTCATGTAATTTAAAAGTCATAAATAGTTTTGATAATCTGTTAAAATGCATTTCGCCTCTTTTAGTGTGCGGTATCCTTTCATTGAGATTACAATTTTTATTTCCTATATAGCGTTCTTCGTTTGTGACATGTGTGCGGCCTAGTTTCCATTTACATTTACTCTTTAGCCCCATGTCCCGTGTGTTACCTCCCTGTTTTGAGTGAATTCGCTTGATGAGCGTAATGCCCGTGAGGATCGAATATATGCATGGCTTTATGCTTATCCGGTTTATTTAAGTTTTTACCAAATCATATTGTGCATTTGCTTTCCCACCTCCCACTTTTAAAGTTTCAATTCTATGAGGTGCATTCAACCTGTTAATAACAACGGACTTTTGTTTGAATTCGTTCAATATGCTAATAACATGTTTGAAATCTTTTTCATTATTGTTGAGTTTGTCGCATGTTGGGTTGGGCATATTTTGAGGAAACCATATGATGTTTGTGGGTTTCATTCCTGAAAACCCTCACGAGACGACACTCGTCCACTAGGGTAACCTCGGGGTTTAACGGCTTATTGCATATGCTAAATGCAATCGAATCGCCCGCGAAAGTGGCCTTTTCCTTTCTTATACCATACTTTTGTTCCTTCTCCTGCTTTTGGTTTGCTTGTAGTTCTTGTTGTTTCCTATTTCATTTCTAGGGACTAGCAATGTGTAAGTTAGGGGGTGTGATACGACGCAAATATTGCGTATTTCACCCGTTAACCTACGCGTTATTAGCCCCCTCGGGTATCTTAATCCCTATATTTATGCTCGTTAACCAGACAATCTCGGATTTCTATGTTCACATGTTTTGCAGGGGTTAATTGAGCTTTTGTAGATATTTGGATGCTTAGTATGAAGTTTAGACGCTTTCTGGAAATGTTTCGTCGACTTTTGCAGCTTCGGGGGCATTTTAGTAATTTCAGCATTCGGGTTTGAATCCCGAGCTCTTCACAAAAGTTGAATCCCTTTTATTTCTCTTCGCGTGGCCGCCGACGGTGCATGATTCCGAGTTGTATCGATGGAGTTATAGCATTTTTAGGATGGTTTTTACTTAAAAAGTACACTTAAGGTCACATTCAAGGGCATTTTAGTCATTTCATATTTTGTTTTTTTAGCCTAATGTCTTCTTGGATGTTGTAGTCCTCTGAGTTATCTTCGCGTATCCTCCGACCGTGGCTCATTCTGAGCTATAACGAAGAAATGGCAGCATTTTCCGTAAAACATGACAAAGCTGCAGAATTACAAACCTGTAGGGGCGAATCGATTCGCCCCAAAACCGAATCGATTCGGAATTGCTGCAGAATTGCAGTTCGAACTTCCCCTGTTTCCGAATCGATTCGGACCATTTCCGAATCGATTCGTCCCTCCAGGTTTTTGGTTTTCTTCCCTTTTATTACAAGTTTGCCATGGGATATTTTGTGTAAAACCAATCGATCTCATTTTGAGATGAAATATATCAGTTTAGGAACGATTTTAGGTTAGAATAGTTAGGGTTTTGAGGGTTTTGGATGGTTCTTCTTCATTTCTCTATGGATTGACAATCTAATTGGTTTGTAAGTTGACTATTCATCTCCTCTACCTTTAATATAGCATGTTTTCCATTAATTCTTGCTTTCTAGATAATTTACATGCTTTGTTAATTAGGTTTACATGCTTTAATTCTTGCTTTCTTAGTTTAATTAGTTTAATTTAGTTTATTTCCATGTATTGCCCTTAGATAAATAGGTTCGGGATTGCATTTCCGCCATTTACGGTTTTGAACCTCGAAAGTTAGGGTTTCGTGTAAAATTGCATTTAATTGAAACCTCGCGTATTAAAGTCGGATTATTATTCGTTTAACTTTCTTTGTCATGCAACGTTAGTGTTTATAGCGATTATCCGAATTTAATCCACGTGTGACCATTTTCCGTTAAATGTTTAATCTCGCAACTTTGGCTTAAATTCCTTATTGCGTGATGTTTATGCTTAATTGAAAATGATTGATTAAATGTTTTCGAACCGAAATTCTAATTAGTAGTTGTTTAGCCCGTGAATGCGTGAATGCGATCCCGATCCTCGCTTTCCTTTTGTTTAGCGTTAACTTCTCTTTTCTTTAGTCCACCATAACCACCCATCACCTTTTCTTATTTCTTTTACACCGTTTTTATTCCTGAATTAGTAAAACAATTAACATCTAAAATTTAATCACTCCCTGTGGATTTCTTACGATACCCGACTTACCGCTGTGCTTGCTTGTCAAGTGTAGTTGTAGCTTAGATTTTATTTTGTATAGCGGCGGCGAAACACACAACGATTGTGCACTTTACACGCGCACACTTTTATCGCTCGATCAATATCCACTGCTCGTCCTTGAGTGATTATTTCACACTCTTGGGCTCGACTAAGGAGGTGTATTACAGATACCTAATCACATTATTGAGTTGAGCACAAGTGTTAACACCTAGTGTAGGATCACCAACTATAGTGGAAGTTTTAGGACTCTTTCCACCCCAAGTGGGTGGATCCTCTAAATCAGTAGTGGGGTCCACCGAGGCAGTATGACGAAGGATGGAATCATCATCAAGGGTACATCATCATCAAATTGGGGGTTATGAGGAATAAATGATGGCGGCTCATCATATCTAATTACGACGTTTATTGATTCCATAACCTTAAAGGTTAAAAACCCTTTAATCCCTTCTGGTCGATGAATATCGTAAAAATATCCCCTCGTCGCTTTCAGAGTTAAACATTCCTAAGTTCTCTCTATCTTTGAATATGTATCAAGCACTCCCAAATACATGGGAATACGATAGTCTTGGCTTCTTCATGTCCACAACTCATGAGGCATGTGTATCATATGCAGACGAAAATATACCCTATTTAATGCCTGGCATACGGTACTCACCACCTCTGCCAAAAATATATAGGTACATTTTTTACCAAGAAGCAAGGATCTATCCATCTCTTGTATCATCAACTTGTTCCTCTCAACAATACCATTTAATTATGGATTATGAATGACCGAAAACTCATATTTTATTCCCATTCCATCACAATAGCTATCTACTTTATCTTCTATAAGATAGGTGTCGTTGCCACTAAGCATCCAGTCAATAGTGATACTCTGTTGGTTTTATGGGACACGAAACTTGGTTGTTAGGAACTCAATCACATCATAATTTTCTATAAGGAATACCATAATAGATTATCTTAAAAATTCATCGACTATCACAAGAATGTATATTATACCACTTTAGGTCTTCGAGCCATTAGGACCCAAGAGATCAATGTAAATCAACTCTAACATGGGTGGTGGTAATGACATTCAACTTCCATTGGAGACTTTAATTTTTTTTCCTTGTTGGAAAGGTCCAAAAATCGAGGAAGTTGTTTTTTCAAGTGATGATAAGCCCCAAACTAGATAATTTTTCACTAATCTCTCAAGATCACTAAAATTCATGACCTAGTCGTTGATGCCAAAAGTCCATATAGGAGACCGTGGTATTGTTGAACAGAAAGGAGGACTTGGGCATAATCTTATAAAAATTATCTTTGATCCTCACGCCTGGTGATAAAAGTTCACCGGATTGGTCAAAATGTTACATTCGAACCGATCAAACTTTACTGTAAAATTAGCATCGCACAGTTGTCTTATTCTAATTAAGTTCACTTTTAACACCTTCACGTAAAAAACATTATCTAGTTTAAATAATTTGGGTATCTCAACACATCCACGTTCTAAAATGATAGACCTACTCCTATCTCTAAAAGTGATTTTACTTTCCTTGCGATCCACAAGGTGGGTAAAAAATGATATGTCACCAGTCATGTGTCTAGAGCACCCATTATCAAATTACCACCAGGAAGTATTTTGAACCTTGAGAGTAATATGAACAATAAGGTCTTTATCATCTTGCTTTGGTACCTAAGTGTATGTAACCTTTTATTTTTCTTCATCAGTGTTTGCTCTAGACGAAGCGTTGTAAGCGTTATCAAATGGTAAATACATTCGTTGAAATTTTTTCGTTAAGATTTACGAAGTAATGACTAGAAACTCAAACTACTCTAAGACTATCAAGGTTTCTCGAGCGGTGCATGGGAATATATGTATGTCTAGTTCAACCTAACTTGTCGCAAAACTCACTAAGGTGACCTCTCCTTTTACAAAAAGTGCAAACACAGACTTGTTTAGATCGAGGCCCATAAGGATTAACCACAAATTTAAGAATCGGTTCTAGTCCAGCATAGGAAGTGGATGCACCGTCATAACCTATTCCTCGCCTCTCACTAAAACTTAAAGAGGGATCTACATTACACCAAATCTGCCTAATTGTCACGATCATTGACCTTGACAAGTTCAACTTGTCAAGGTCAATGACCGTGACAATTCGGGGCGAGACAACTTTTTTGTCACGGACGTGTCACGATCATTGACCGTGACAAGTTCATTAGAAATATCACGGTCATATCACGGGCCATGACCGTGACACGTTTATTCACGATTATTAACTGTGACAAAGCCTTGACCCTTTTTAAAAACAATTCTCACGGTCAATGACCATGACAACTCTGGGCAGAATTTTAAAAAAAAATTGCTGGGGAGTTTGGCCACTACTACTGCCCAGCAGTATATTTGTACCTGTTATAGCAACATCATATATCCAAATAAACTAAAAATAATGTAAATATATATTTAGAATAGAAACAATATACATGACGATATAATCCTTAGTATAATTCAAATGTACCAACTTAAAAATAATGTCACTACATTTCTAGGGTAAATGTGAGGAGGTGAGTAGGACCCACGATATACGAATTGACACACCCACTAATATACATCGTGCCGAATTGTTCACGCAACCACAATAGGGAGTTATCCTTCCCGGGTATCACATGCATGACAAGCACTTTGGACTCGATCTCTTGAAGCTCACGTCCATGAACTATTCCATCCTGGATGATATCCGGGTCCCTTAACCCCCGCCCTATCCGCTGGCCATCAAATACGTCCAATATGAACAATCTAGGCCAACCAAGTGTCAACATCGGTCTGTTGAAGGGCGCCAAATAGGGAAGTGGATCATCGAAGTACGCACGTGTCGGTGATGAAGCAGCGAGGTCGACATCCTCATCATCCTGCACCGCCTTATCCTTCCCTTTCCCCTTACGGTCTCCTCCCAACGTACGCTTCATGAATGAGTACATATCTTGGACCGCCACCTCCAAATGGGACAGCTTCACGTCATGTGAATCCACCATTTGAGCCAACCCGGTGTCCCTCATCTCCAATCCATTGATCCTAGATTTGGCCACCCACGAGCTCACCCCCTTGTCCTCCCCTTACGATCAGAGCCAAGCACTTGGCTGCGTGCGTCTGTCGACAAAGATGCCTTGTCGGCATCAGACTGCGACTCATGCACTTCCTTAAGCTTTGCCTAAAACGAAAAAAGCACATGATTAGTAAAATAAGTAAACTAAAAAATTATAATGTAATTAACAAAAAGCAAACTGTCGGATTACTTACAATTATGGTCGCGACGCTCGGGGACACGTCCTTGTCCTTCCCCTTCTTCATCCGAAGAGCCACATAAGTATTGAGCCTATGTGGCTTACCCTTAGGGCCACTCCCTACCCCGTGAAATAAAATAAAGTAAAATTAGTATCGGCCCCGCAAAGTAAAATAATGCAAAATAATATATTCCTATAGTTATAGAAAAATTAAATCTTACCTTCATCCTATGCTCCACCTCGGCGTAAGACGTACGGCCGAAGTAGTGACATCAGTCTTTTTTGCCCGATTTTCCCTCCCCGATTGGCGAGATGCCAATTGTCGCTCCCCGATCTCATTGTCAATGAACTTTTGCCATTGTTCCAATGAGATCGGTTCCTTCGGCGGGACGGATTCACGCCATTGGATAATGGACTCTCATGTTTTCCCAAAGTACCATGTCCGCATATTTTTCTTCCACATCTTGTGTTGCTCCCTCAACTGCTCCAAGACGGAATCGCGTAGCTTTGGATCCAAGTTGAATTGTTCCTATCCAACAAATACAATGTTAGTTGCGAATAAATATAAATATAAAATGAAATTGAAATCGAAATTGAAATTGAAATATTCATATAAATATAAATATATTACCTGTAGTGCCGCCCAAACATCTAACTTGAGCTCATATGGCCCCTCCTTCCAACTCATAAACCCCGGGCCGATGACAGTCTTTATCAGCTCGAGGGATCTCGCTAATAGCTCAGACATGTTCTCGATGGCAATCCCAAATTTGCCATATTTGGGGAGCCTAGGGACCAAGGAGCCCTCGTCGCCTCCACTACCACCGAGCCCAGACGACATCATCATAACCAGCATCATCATCCTCGCCTTAATACCTGAAGGAGGCATTTGTCGTAAAAAAATGTTATTAGTACAGATAAAAATAAATTAGAAGAAGACATGCAAATATGTACAATTACTACAAATAAAAATAACAATTAAAGTTATACAATTTATTAATTAAAGTTATACAATTGTATAGATTTCTCCACCACACACACACACACACCCATCACCACCACCCCACCTCCTGCCCCCTCCTTCCGCCACACACACACGCACATACTATATATATATTGTTCGACATACAAAGTAATATTAAAAAAAAGTCGAAAAATCTCACCCCCATATGGACAACAATCAAGTGGTCATGCCACTTTTAAAACTAACCAACCCAACATTTACTAAACAAAATAATCCAACATCAATGTCAACAACAAATGTGTATCCCGTACTCATTCTAATTCATCAAGTCAATTAATTCATTTCATCAATTAAACTAACATTTAAAGTATACAATTATTAATTTACTAATTTACAATGAGGGGCAATCTTACTTTCATATGAAATGGGCACTAATTATTAATTTACTTTCATCTAAAACTACACAATTAAAATTACAATTAAATCTATACAATTTATTAATTAAAGCTATACAATTGTTTTGATTACCCAACCACACACACACACACACACACGCACCACACCCCCATCACCACCACCCCACCCCCTGCCCCCTCCCCCCCGCCACACACACACACACATACTATATATATATTGTTCAATATACAAAGTAATTTTCAAAAAAAGTTGAAAAATCCCACCCCCATATGGACAATAATCCAGTGGTCATGCCAGTATTAAAACTAACCAACCCAACATTTACTAAACAAAATAATCCAACAGCAATGTCAACAACAATTGTGTATCCCGTGCTCCTTCTAATTCATCTACTCAATTAATTCATATCATCAATTAAACTAACAATTAAAGTATACAATTATTAATTTACTAATTTACAATGAGGGACAATCCTACTTTCATATGAAATGGGCACTAATTATTAATTTACTTTCATCTAAAACTACACAATTAAAATTACAATTAAATCTATAAAATTTATTAATTAAAGCTATAAAATAGTTTAGATTGCCCCACCACACCCCCACCCCCACCACCCCACCCCCTGCCCCCTCCCCCCGCCACACACACACGCACATACTATATATATATTGTTCGATATACAAAGTAATTTTTAAAAAAAATTGAAAAATCCCACCCCCATATGGATAATAATCCAGTGATCATGCCACTTTTAAAACTAACCAACCCAATATAATACGCTGCATTTTTATCGATATTTATTTATGGGATTAATTAAATTAAATGTGAATTAATTGATAATTAATCCGGATAAAATACTAACGAGATGTGAGTTGGTATTTGATTATAATGTGTATACATATGATGATATATGAATATTGAAAATATTGAATTTGTCGTGAGATAAAAATACGGCAATTTGGGAAATTTTGTTGGGACGCGCGTGACAGTCGCGTCAGGAATGTAATTATTTAAATTAAAAAGTGAATTTTATTTTTATTAACTGTATGGTCATTTTGAGTGCGCCAACGAGTCCAGAAGGGTCGAAATAGTCAGAAAACACTAGCCGGGGGTTTAGTTTGGGTCCCGGGGCATTTTTGGCCCATACCGGCAACTTAAAAGGGTATTTTGGTAATTTTGAAATTTCAGGATAATTAACCAACGAATTTTGGGAGTTAAATATTAGGAAATTAATGACCCACTAACCCATTACCAGCGCTTAGGTGATTAGAGGGCAACGGGAGTTAGAGGAAAAAGTTAGAAAAGTTTCCAAAGAGAGAACCTTAACCTCCATCTTCAACTTTCAACCTTGGGAGAGAAAGAGAAAGACCAACCTTCTTCAATTCAACAGCAAATTCAGAGAACAATCTGAGGCAAGTGATTTAATTACGTTAATTTCAAGCGAATTTTTCTTCCATGCTTAGAAAATTGATAAATTTGCATTGTATTGGGAGATTTGTAAAAACCCATGAAATCAGAGTTATAAATTCAGATTTTGATGTAGGTTTGCATGTAGAGTTGTAATTGGGTGATTTGACTAAAAGAATTACTACTTTTTATGTTACAAAAACAGATTTATATATGGAAATTGAGGACTTTAAATTCTAGGGTTCATACTCATAAGGTTTGGGGAAAACTTTGGGTGATTTAAATAATTAGGTGTTGTATAGGAGGATTTGATCCCATGAATGTGCTAGATTACGACCAAAGAATGTTTAGGAATGTTGAGGAACCTTAAAATATTGTTCGAATAATTTTTGGAGGAGTTTTGAGGTGAGAAAATTAGTGAAAAACGTAATAGGAAATTTCTGGGCTTGAAACGGTCACCTCGTTAGAAGACCTGCCGAGGTCGTTCGAACGAGCTTCTAACGAGTTGACAGTTTGACTTCTAACGAGTGGGATGTTCATTCGATGCCTTTCGTTCGAACGAGATCTCGTTAGATGGCCATTTCGTTCGAACGAACTCTCGTTCGAACGACCTCGTTCGAACGAGTCTTCTAACGAGTTGACAGATTGGCCTTTTTGGCCTGGTTTGATTTCTAGTGTCCCGTAACCTTGTTTAATTGTAGAGATAACATTACCTTGATGACAAATTGAGATAGTTGGGATATTCGGGATATATTGGGGAGAAAAATATAGAAGAATGATTTGAACCAAATGGTAATTGTGGGTTAGGACGCGAATAACTAATTACGACGTGAGGATAATGGATGATGTGTATATATAAACCGGGGACACGTGTATTGGTATAAAAATGAGAAGTATACCACTAATAAAATATGATAAGCACTAAGATGTGTGCATGTTTAGTATATGTATATGATTTTATGTGTATGACATACCTACCATACTTGCTATCACGGGAGGTTTACGTTCGCTTAGGGCCATCTACTCCTTGTGTGCCTGGATTTAGATTGGTGCCTAGAGAACATAGTGCTAGAATGACTTATTTGTGAGTTAATAAGTCAGCTGACTATGGAGCGTAGGTATGTACGTGACTCATGGATATGTTGAATTATGTTCGCCTCCATTTCTTGTGTTGTGCTTATTCTAACAATTCCTGAGAGATTTGGAATTTGTGATCCTTATGTACGTGATGTACCAGGATGGATAACAGAGTATGAGTGCACCACAGCTTAGCCTCGGGGTGCTTATATTGTATATTTATGATGTCAATAATATACGGTTAAATGAAAAGAATTATTATGTTTGAATGTGAGAATCATTATATTAACATATTGAGAATATAAAATAGGAGATAAACTTTGGTAAATTGTACTACTAATACTTTGAAATTTGAGAATTTAAGTAAAGCTCTCTATTAAATTGATAACGTTGGGACTTATAGTACGAATCGAGTAGAAAGGACAATATTTGTTTTGGTCTAGTTATATATGAGAAACACTTGTATGGGTACGGTACGTTAGGAGTGCATAAATAGCCGAGAGGTGAGTATTTCATGTGAGAGCACGTCCTAACATGTACTTTGCATTCATTGTTTAAATGTTATTAAAGCACTTGCTATTTTTAAAATACTCTCCACTTTCGGGCTCTGACCCGTTTGCTTTCAAATCTATTTTTTTGTAAAAACCTTTTTAGGTGCCCAGCCACAAGGACACCATGCATAGGATTCCCACAGGTGACGAGCTGTAGCTGTTGTGAAAGTTACAGGGCCTTGATATTAGAAGCCTCATTTTCCAGTCTTGACTCCATATTCAGTTTCATCATTTGTAGGGCATGTCGCCCATTTCTATTAGAGACTTTTTATATTTCAGTTATTCAGACTTTGGTTTGTAATTAATTCAGGATACATGCTATTGTTCTTATTTTATTTCCATTTTGGGATTGTTGTGAGGAGTATTTCCTCCAGACTCATCATTAATTTGTTGGTTACTCTATTGAGACTTTATCGTGAATGGTTGTGTTACATTTCTAGATTTCATTTATTGCATGTTAATCAGATCTAATTTAAAATTTGGCAACTCACTTTTTAAATACTAGGTGGTTAGTAATCATTAAAAATGTTTTCGACAGTGATGCTATTAACTGGACCAACTTGGCATTTTGTATTGATTTAATAAAGGAGTAGCTACCCGGTATTTAATTAGTCGGGGTGTCATAGGTGGTATCAGAGCATCAGGTTCTAGTGTCCTTTAGGATCTGTACGGCTTATTATGTTTCCGCTGAGCTTTCTTTGATGTAGATCCCTATATTTTAGGACTGTTGTATTCTTTTATGTATGCTTCGCTCTTCAGCTATTTTGGGTTTATAACTGTGAACTTATAGACCTTACTCTTGTTTCAGATGCCTCCACGACGTGCGTAGCGAGTTCCTAGGGATGCACAGCCAGAGCCACAGCCAGCACCAGTACAGGGCACCATGAATGCCGCCGAGGTTGCAGCTATTGTAACCCAAGCGGTAAATGCCGCCCTAGCCGTTGTACAGCAGGCACCACCCCAGGCGCCGGTAGCTGCGCCAGTTTAGGCACATGCATTCCCATCTTCTTGGGAACGCGTTCGTGATGCTTTTCGAAAAGCACACCCTCCGGAGTTCGCAGGTAGCTCCGATGTTGTGGTATCTAGTCAGTGGAGGAAAGATATTCAGAGGCACTTGAGGATGTATGAGTGCACCGATGTTCAGAGGCAGATACTATCTACTTTCAAGCTAGTGGGATCTGCATTGCAGTGGTGGGAGTCTATTACCACCGCAGAGGAGAGATATGCTCTCATGATACAGGAGTTCTGGGTGCGGTTTGATCGCAAATATTTTCCGGCAGCTGTCCATACGGAAATGAGGAGGAAGTTGATGAACCTTAGACAGGAGGGTAAGACTGTGGCCCAGTATGAGGCCGAATTCACAAATTTGCTGAATATTGTCCCGGATGAGATACCGACAGAGGAGAAGAAGATCCAGAAGTTCATCGATGGATTGACATGGAGGATCCATCAGCATTTGTTGGGGAACCTCTCGTTGGCCATTTATTCTGACATGGTTAACGTTGCACTTCTCTATTGCTAGGACCACCGCTTTCACTTGACAGAGGGGAAGCGATCAGGAGAGTCCAACCATCAGGGCAGGACAGGGGGAAATGGTTCCAGCGGGGCACATTCTACTCAGGGACAGTACAGGCAGGGTGACTAGGGTTCCCAACAGGGGGATCTTAAGAGATTCAGATCTGGGGGATTCAGAAGTGGACATGGAGGTTTCAGGCAGGGCCATCAGGGTCCGAACGGCCACCAGGGCCAGCAGGGTCAGAATGGTCAACAGCAGTTTCAGCAGGGCCAGCAAGGCCAGGGCAGAAATGGTAACGGTCACCAGGGCCATGGTCAGCAGGGGCAGTGAGGGGGAAACTTCCAGGGGAAGTGTTTAATTTGTGGTAAGATTGCCCACAAACGTCAGGATTGTCCTGATAGGGGTAGGGCCCCAGAGCAGCAGCAGTAGGGTGCTCGACAGGAGCCGCAGAGGCCTATGTTTCCCGCCGCCCTCCCAGCACCACCACAGATGGCAGCATTACCACCCATTCCAGCGGTCCCAGTTCAGCAGGGACAACTGCAGTATGGGAGAGTGTATCAGCTCCAGCAGGTCGCAGCCCCACGGAATCCACCGGCCATTGAGGGTATGTTCTCTATTCAGGGGACTATGGGGCGCATTTTTTTTGACACGGGGGCTACACACTGTTTTATTGCTATGAAATTTGCACGCACCATTGGGTTGTTAGACACCGCAGAGAGCACCGCTACTTGTGTAGACTCACCGTTGAGTAGGGGTTCCATGATTTCGCTTATGTGTAGAGGTGTGGGTATAGAGATCGGGAGGTTTACTTTACCCGCTGATATGTTAGTGTTAGAGATGACTGAGTATGATGCCATTATTAGTATGGATTGGCTAGTTGCGTACTGAGCCATGATTGACTGTTTTAGTAGGAGTATTATCTTTTCCATTCCCGGGAAGGAGATGTTTTTAGTGGCGATGCCTCGCCCTGAGGGAGGATCGTCCACTCATTTGTACTACATAGAGGAGGATACCTCTAAGGAAGTGGTGATACCACTTGATTCGATACCCGTTGTTAGTGAGTTCGCCGATGTATTTCAGGATATACTTGGACTACCTCCGAGTAGAGAGATAGATTTTGTTATCGATTTGACGTCGGGCACTCGGCCTATTGCCCGCGCACCTTACCGTATGGCTCCAGCCGAGATGAGAGAGTTACGAGATCAGATTGAGCAGTTGTAGGGTCAAGGGTTTATTCGGAGGAGTACTTCTCCGTGGGGTGCCCCTGTGTTGTTCGTTAAGAAGAGGGATGGATCATTGAGGTTGTGTGTGAATTATCGCGAGTTGAATAAAGTCACGATACGGAATAAGTATCCATTGCCCCGAATCGATGAATTATTCGACCAGCTGAGAGTAGCTTCTTTCTTCTCAAAGATTGATTTGCGATCAGGATACCATCAGTTGCGTATCAGGGAAGAGGACGTCTCGAAGATTGCTTTCTTAACGAGATATGGTTCCTACGAGTTTCATGTTATGCCTTTTGGTTTGACCAATGTCAGGGAAGAGGACGTCTCGAAGATTGCTTTCTTAACGAGATATGGTTCCTACGAGTTTCGAGTTATGCCTTTTGGTTTGACCAATGCTCCAGCCGTGTTTATGAACTTGATGAATAGGGTGTTCAGAGAGTTACTAGATCAGTTTGTCATTGTCTTCATTGATGATATTCTGGTTTACTCCCATACAGAGGAGGATAACACCGAGCACTTGAGGTAGGTTTTGGAGACGCTACGTCAGAACGAGCTGTATGCAAAGTATGAGAAGTGCTGGTTTTGGCTGAAGGAGGTTCAGTTCTTGGGGCATATTATTTCCGACCGGGGGATATCTGTCGATCCGGGGAAGGTATTCGCGGTAAGGGAGTGGGGACAACCCACGACACCGACTGAGATCCGTAGTTTTTTGGGCCTAGCAGGATACTATAGGAGGTTCATTCAGTGTTTCTCAAAGATAGAATGTCCTTTGACACATCTGACTCGTAAAGGTGTGCCGTTCATTTGGAGTCATGCCTGTCAGTTGGCATTCGATGAGTTGAAGGACAAATTGACCTCAGCACCTGTGTTAGCATTGTCGAGACCGGGAGTTGAGTATCTATTTTACACCGATTCGTCCTTGCAAGGACTTGGAGGTGTATTGCAGCAGGAGAGTCAGGCCATAGCTTATGCTTCCCATAAGCTTAAGCCTCATGAGAAGAATTACCCCACTCATGATTTGGAGTTAGCGGCAGTTGTATTTGCCCTTCGAATTTGGAGACATTACCTTTTGGGGGAGAAGTTTCGATTGTTCATGGACCACAAGTCCCTACAGTACCTATTCACGCAGAAGGAGTTGAATATGCGGCAACGGAGGTGGCTTGTTTTTTTGAAGGACTATCAGTTTGATATCCAATATCACCCGGGGAAGGCTAACGTGGTAGCAGACGCATTGAGTCGTAGGCCAGTAGATGAAGTGGCATGGGTATGGAAGGCAAAGTGGAAGGAGTTGGGACACCAGGATGCAGTGGCTCGATCATTCATGTTGGTGATGACTGTTACACCGCAGATTGTCACGAGAGTGGTAAAGGCACAAGCAGATGACTCATTCTGTCAAGAGCAGATAGTTCGATTACTAGCAGAGGGAGCCGAGTCCTATACCATTAGTTCATACGGGGGATTACGCTTCAATGGGAGACTGGTAGTTCCAGAAGGGGAGGAATTGCGACACGAGGTGATGGCAGAGTCGCACGACTCACGGTTCGCGGTACATCCCGGTGAGGATAAAATGTTCCAAGATATGAGATGTCAGTATTGGTGGAGCGGGATGAAGAGAGATATTTCCGTGTTTGTTTCTAAATGAGCCACTTGTCAGCTGGTA
Organism: Sambucus nigra; assembly: GCA_949130495.1. Classification (NCBI taxonomy): domain Eukaryota; kingdom Viridiplantae; phylum Streptophyta; class Magnoliopsida; order Dipsacales; family Adoxaceae; genus Sambucus; species Sambucus nigra. The sequence continues at coordinate 159,751,954 of OX422221.1, read as the reverse complement.
AAAGTGGATCATTAGAGACCGGCAGGACTTCTACAGCCATTAGAGGTCCCGATGTGGATGTGGGAGAGCATCTCCATGGACTTTATCACGGGGTTGCCTACGTCACAGAGAGGTCACGACTCCATTTGGGTGATTGTGGACAGGTTGACCAAAGTCGCTCATTTTTTACCCGTAAGGACCGACTACACTACGGGACAGTATGCCCAGCTTTTTATTGCAGAAATAGTGGGACTTCACGGTGTGCCCCTAAATATCGTGTCCGACAGAGACAAGATATTTGTTTCACGATTTTGGGAGAGTTTTTAGGAGGCCATAGGCACGAAATTACGGTTGAGTACGTCTTATCATCCGCAGACCGATGGGCAAACCGAGCGTACAAATCAGATGTTGGAAGACATATTGCGTATGTGCATCATTGATTTAGGGGGTGGATGGGAGCAGTATCTTCCACTGGTGGAGTTTTCTTACAACAACTCCTACCAGTTCACTATTGGCATGGCTCCATTTGAGGCGTTGTACGGTAGGCCTTGTCGTTCCCCTGCATGTTGGTTGGAGGTGGGGGACAACAAACTACTTGGGCCGAAAGTAATTCAGGATACTTCGGTGAGGATAGAATTGATACGGAGTCGCATTCGGGTAGCTCAAGACCGGCAGAAGAGCTATGCTGATGCGAAGAGGTTCTTCAGGGAGTTCCAAGTGGGGGACTAGGTTTTACTCAGAGTATCTCCTATGAAGGGGATTATGCGATTTGGGAAGAAGGGGAAGTTGGCACCAAGATATATGGGACCATTTCATATCATCGAGCGGATTGGGTATGTTGCGTATAGACTTGGGTTACCGGAGCATTTGCACATGATTCATGATGTGTTTCATATTTCCTCGCTAAGGAAATATCTTAGAGATGATTTGGCTCATTGTCACATTGCTTTGGAGGACATCGATCTCCAGCCCGATAGCTCCTACGAGGAGGGGCCGATTTCTATTTTGGACCGAAGTGAGCGGAAACTGTGGTCAAAGATAGTTCCGTTAGTACGTGTTCAGTGGCGGAATCATAATGCCGAGGAGTCCACATGGGAGCGCGAGGATGAGATACGCGAACGTTATCCAGAGTTGTTTTTACCAGGTACTTTCTAGTTCCGAATTTCGGGATGAAATTCTGTTATTAGGGGGGAAGTACGTAATACCCCGCATTTTTATCGATATTTATTTATGGGATTAATTAAATTAAATGTGAATTAATTGAGAATTAATCCGGATAAAATACTAACGAGATGTGAGTTGGTATTTGATTATAATGTATATACATATGATGATATATGAATATTGAAAATATTGAATTTGTCGTGAGATTAAAATACGACAATTTGGGAAATTTTGTTGGGACGCGCGTGACAGTCGCGTCAGGAATGTAATTATTTAAATTAAAAAGTGAATTTTATTTTTATCAACCGTATGGTCAATTTGAGTGCGCCAACGAGTCCGGAAGGGTCGAAATAGTCAGAAAACACTAGTCGGGGGTTTAGTTTGGGTCCCGGGGCATTTTTGGGCCATACCGGCAACTTAAAAGGGTATTTTGGTAATTTTGAAATTTCAGGATAATTAACCAACGAATTTTGGGAGTTAAATATTAGGAAATTAATGACCCACTAACCCATTACCAGCACTTAGGTGATTAGAGGGCAACGGGAGTTAGAGGAAAAAGTTAGAAAAGTTTCCAAAGAGAGAACCTTAACCTCCATCTTCAACTTTCAACTTTGGGAGAGAAAGAGAAAGACCAACCTTCTTCAATTCAACAGCAAATTCAGAGAAAAATCCGAGGCAAGTGATTTAATTACGTTAATTTCAAGCGAATTTTTCTTCCATGCTTAGAAAATTGATAAATTTGCATTGTATTGGGAGATTTGTAAAAACCCATGAAATCGGAGTTATAAATTCAGATTTTGATGTAGGTTTGCATGTAGAGTTGTTATTGGGTGATTTGACTAAAAGAATTACTACTTTTTATGTTACAAAAACAGATTTATATATGGAAATTGAGGACTTTAAATTCTAGGGTTCATACTCATAAGGTTTGGGGAAAACTTTGGGAGATTTAAATAATTAGGTGTTGTATAGGAGGATTTGATCCCATGAATGTGCTAGATTATGACCTAAGAATGTTTAGGAATGTTGAGGAACCTTAAAATATTGTTGGAATAATTTTTGGAGGAGTTTTGAGGTGAGAAAATTGGTGAAAAACGTAATAGGAAATTTCTGGGCTTGAAACTGTCACCTCGTTAGAAGACCTGCCCAGGTCATTCGAACGAGCTTCTAACGAGTTGACAGTTTGACTTCTAACGAGTGGGATGTTCGTTCAATGCCTTTCGTTCGAACGAGATCTCGTTAGATGGCCATTTCGTTCGAACGAACTCTCGTTCGAACGACCTCGTTCGAACGAGTCTTCTAACGAGTTGACAGATTGGCCTTTTTGGCCTGGTTTGATTTCAAGTGTCCCGTAACCTTGTTTAATTGTAGAGATAACATTACCTTGATGACAAATTGAGATAGTTGGGATACTCGGGATATATTGGGGAGTAAAATATAGAAGAATGATTTTAACCAAATGGTAATTGTGGGTTAGGACGCGAATAACTAATTATGACGTGAGGATAATGGATGATGTGTATATATAAACCGGGGACACGTGTATTGGTATAAGAATGAGAAGTATACCACTAATAAAATATGATAAGTAATAAGATGTGTGAATGCTTAGTATATGTATATGATTTTATGTGAATGACATACCTACCATACTTCCTATCATGGGAGGTTTACGTTCTCTTAGGGCCATCTACTCCTTGTGTGCCTGGATTTAGATTGGTGCCTAGAGAACATAATGCCAGAATGACTTATTTGTGAGTTAATAAGTCAGCTGACTATGGAGCGTAGGTATGTACGTGACCCATGGATATGTTGAATTATGTTCGCCTCCATTTTCGTGTGTTGTGCTTATTCTAACAATTCCTGAGAGATTCAGAATTTGTGATCCTTATGTACGTGATGTACCAGGATGGATAGCAGAGTATGAGTGCACCACAGCTTAGCCTCGGGGTGCTTATATTGTATATTTATGATGTGAATAATATACGGTTAAATGAAAAGAATTGTTATGTTTGAATGTGAGAATCATTATAGTAACGCATTGAGAATATAAAATGGGAGATAAACTTTGGTAAATTGTACTACTAATACTTTGAAATTTGAGAATTTAAGTAAAGCTCTCTATTAAATTGATAACGTTGGGACTTATAGTACGAATCGAGTAGAAAGGACAGTATTTGTTTTGGTCTAGTTATATATGAGAAACACTTGTATGGGTACGGTACGTTAGGAGTGCATAAATAGCCGAGAGGTGAGTATTTCATGTGAGAGCACGTCCTAACATGTACTTGACATTCATTGTTTTAATGTTATTAAAGCACTTGCCGTTTTTAAAATACTCTCCACTTTCGGGCTCTGACCCGTTTGCTTTCAAATCTATTTTTTTGTAAAAACCTTTTTAGGTGCCTAGCCACAAGGACACCATGCATAGGATTCCCACAGGTTACGAGCTGTAGTTGTTGTGGAAGTTACAGGGCCTTGATATTAGAAGCCTCATTTTCCAGTCTTGACTCCATATTCAGTTTCATCATTTGTAGGGCATGTCGCCTATTTCTATTAGAGACTTTTTATATTTCAGTTATTCAAACTTTGGTTTGTAATTAATTCAGGATACATGCTATTTTTCTTATTTTATTTCCATTTTGGGATTGTTGTGAGGAGTATTTCCTCCAGACTCATCATTAATTTGTTGGTTACTCTATTGAGACTTTATCGTTAATGGTTGTGTTACATTTCTAGATTTCATTTATTGCATGTTAATCAGATTTAATTTAAAATTTGGCAACTCACTTTTTAAATACTAGGTGGTTAGTAATCATTAAAAATGTTTTCGACAGTGATGCTATTAACTGGACCAACTTGGCATTTTGTATTGATTTAATAAAGGAGTAGCTACCCAGTATTTAATTAGTCAGGGTGTCACACCCAACATTTACTAAAAAATATAATCCAATAGCAATGTCAACAACAAATGTGTATCCCGTTCTCCTTCTAATTCATCTACTCAATTAATTCATTTCATCAATTAACTAACAATTAAAGTATACAATTATTAATTTACAATGAGGGGCAATGTGACACCCCGCCTAATTAAATACCGGGCGATCACTCCTTTATTAAATTAAATCAAGGTAAACAGTTGGTTCATTCTCAGCATCACTGTCGATAAATATAAATTTTCCAATTTAACACCCTAAATAATTAAGCTAAGTGTCAAAACCATTTTCATACATAACTTTCCAAATTTTATTTTAAGAAAAATATTTATTTTTTTAACATCATTCCAACAATTAAGAATCACACCACAATAAACCTGGAACACAAAGTCCAATAAATATAATACATTCGTCAATCGAATGTCAATATACGAAATCTAAAGTCACAAATCCAATCTGAATAAAACCCATAGTAACAATACCGGAAATAACTGAAATACAAATGTCCCAAGAATAATGAAATAATGGAAAGAGCTACACATGCTCAACTAAATGAAAGTGCTAAGAGTGGATCCGAATGAACGAATTCGTCTATTCAAAAGACCTGCAACTCCCACCTAAGCTGCAGCGCGTTCCTTCCAAGAGATCCTAAGCAAGACGCCCCTGTGGCTGGGCACCTGTAATACATACATATATATACAAGAGAGAGAGAGAGAGAGAGAGAGAGAGAGAGAGAGAGAGAGAGAAACGGGTCAGAGCCCGAAAGTGTGTTTGATTTAAAATACGTTTAGCAAGTATTTAAATTGATACAGGCCAATGCAACAACATATTAGGGCCACCCTCTCTTGAGAAAATCTCACCTCTCTTCTAATGTGCACACCTATCGCACTAACCTTCCCAATGGTTTAACTTAACATTTTATCATACTAACCTTCCCAATAATTTAGCTTATCTTAACTTACTCATAAGATATCAAAACCGAACAATATCAGTGTTTAAAAAGATACTTCCAATTAGCAACACAACTCTCGTTTTAACTTTATTAGTTTATATAGTTTCCCAGTGTCATATCATACTTTCACGAAACAAGTATTTACTATATGAGTCATCAACCATGTCCTACTTATCAAATCACAGTAGGCAGTTTCAAATTTCCAAATCTCATATATATATTAACTACTCGTATAATATATATATAAAATAACAGCACCCCACATAAACTATGGTGCGTGCATACTCTACTATCCAAAACCCCATATCACTCATATTAAGGGGAATACAATCGGAATCACTCTTGAATTGTATTAACAGAATACACAACAAAATTGAGGCGAAGAATAGATTCCAAGTCTCTAAGAGGAGGCACATGCCTGCGTCTCTTAGGACCGTCTGAACTATCACGTCGATAGCCTGTACCAAGGACATCTATCTTCTAGGGTACAAGTCAATATCCCCCATAAAGGTCCCATCGAGATAAGACTGTCCCAACGCGATAACCTCAGGGATAGCAAGTAGCGTGGGCATGATTTTCACATGTATATAATATATGCACACACAATCATAAAAATATACCACCTTTATCATATTAATTGTAGGTTCTCTCATCACCCATAATTAAAACACTTATCCTTAATTTCACATTATTAGTATTACGTATAAGGTTTCATCTCTAACCTTAACTCGAAGGGTTTTCTCACTTATTTCGTGACACTCATGGACACTATTCTTCCAAGTTGAAAATTCAGTAGGTGTCACATCTACGTTTCATCGTAACTCTCTTACATGCCTCACACTTTAACATATCAATTTACTAACCCTAAAGTAAACATCTCATAAATACCATTCTCGCCGAGTATTAATGATCCCAACCTTTATTTATATGCCCTAGTGGTTCTCTATGTCTCCCAAATCATTATACTAAGAATGCCCAAGAATTATATCACGACAATTCAATTTTTAAATCATTTACAAAGGGAAATAGTAGTCTTCCAGGAGGGGTTGGTCGATCGATCGAGGTTTGGGTCTCGATCGATCAAACCTTCGATCGATCGAAGCTCTAGGCTCGATCGATCGATCAAGCAGGTCTGCGAAAATCTGCAGAATTGCAGTTACGGGTTCTACCAATTTTCTTCATCCAAAACCATGTTTTTCCATTCTAAACGTCCCAAAAATCCTACTACTAACATTATATCAATATACCAGATGTTTTCAACGTAAAGCATGTGTATATCTAACATTAAACATGGATAATTAACCCAAAATCTCATCTAATCATCAAGAACCCTAGAGTTTTTCTTAATCATGGTTCCAATCTTTTTTACCAGAATTTCCTTCTAATATATCATCAAAATTTTGTGGGTTATATTCCTCTACATGGAAAGGATTCCAGAATTTTCATATCATCAATACTACATGCATTTTCCTAACACAAACTGGGTTTTCTTCTACATAATTCATCCCTAAACTAATATGAAGATTGCACCAACGAAAATAGCAAGTTAAACACTTGCCTGGGATTTCTGGTATTCTGATTCACGGCTGATTTTGGTATGGCTGCGTTCCTCGTCTCGCGATCTACGCGGTGGTGGTGGTTGTGGTGCAAACGGAACACTTTTGGGGCCTTGGATTGCCTTGGAGCTTTCTCCTTCCCTCTCCTATGGCCGTCACTTGTGTTTTTGTTTTCTAACCCTAGCTGACTAACCTAAATGGCTGATATATGTTGCTGAATTTCGTGGGTTTAATTACCCAAAAAGGTGAAATGACTAAATTACCCTCCCGGGGTACCAATTAGGCCTAAAAACGCCCCGAGACTCAAACTAAACCCCCGGGTACACTTTTCTGACTATCTCGACCCTTCCGAACGTGTTGACGTACTCAAAGCGACCATACAAACAACTTATAAAATATTCACTTTTTATTTAACAAAATTTAGTCCCGACGCGACACGGGCGCGTCCCGATTCAAATTTCCAAAATTGTCATTTAACTCACTCATGACATTCAATATAATCAATAACATATATTACTTTGCTCATTAGTAATATTCAACCAATTTCACATAATTACCAACTCTCGTCACGTTAATAATTATAACATAATTAATTTCCAGATTTTTATTAAATAATTCATTCGCATTAACTTTAATAAATCCCCAAATTAATATAGCATAAAAATACGGGGTATTACAGGCAATCCTACTTTCATATGAAATGGGCACTAATCATTAATTTACTTTCATAAAAAACTATACAATTAAAATTACTATTCAATTTATCAATTAAAGCTAAACAATTGTTTAGATTGCCCCACCACACACACACACACACACACACCACCCCTACCACCACCACAACACCCCCTGCCCCCTCCCCCCGCCACACACACACTCACATACTATATATATATATATATATAATGTTCGATATACAAAGTAATTTTCAAAAAAATTTGAAAAATCCCACCCCTATATGGACAATAATCTAGTGGTAATGCCACTTTTAAAACTAACCAACACAACATTTACTAAACAAAATAATCCAACAGCAATGTCAACAACAAATGTGTATCCTGTACTCCTTCTAATTCATCTACTCACTTAATTCATTTCATCAATTAAACTAACAATTAAAGTATACAATTATTAATTTTCAAATTTACAATGAGGGGCAATCCTACTTTCATATGAAATGGGCACTAATTATTAATTTACTTTCATCTAAAACTACACAATTAAAATTATAATTAAAGCTATATAATTTATTAATTAAAGCTATACAATTGATTAGATTGCCCCACCACACACACTCACACACCCCCACCACACTCCCACCACCACCACCCCAGCCACTGCCCCCTCCCCCCGCCACACACACACGCACATACTATATATATATTGTTCGATATACAAAGTAATTTTCAAAAAAAGTTGAAAAATCTCACCCCCATATGGATAATAATCCAGTGGTCATGCCACTTTTAAAACTAACCAACCCAACATTTACTAAACAAAATAATCCAACAACAATGTCAACAACAAATGTCTATCCCGTACTCGTTCTAATTCATCTACTCAATTAATTCATTTCATCAATTTAACTAACAATTAAAGTATACAATTATTAATTTACAATGAGGGGCAATCCTACTTTCATATGAAATGGGCACTAATTATTAATTTACTTTCATCTAAAACTATACAATTAAAATTACAATTAAAGCTATTCAATTTATTAATTAAAGCTATACAATTGTTTAGATTGCCCCACCACACACACACACACACACCACACCCCTACCATCACCACAACACCCCCTACCCCCTCCCCCCGCCACACACACACTCACATACTATATATATATATATATATATATATATATATATATATATATATATATATATTGTTCGATATACAAAGTAATTTTCAAAAAAATTTGAAAAATCTCACCCCCATATGAACAATAACCCAGTGGTCATGCCACTTTTAAAATTAACAACCCCAACATTTACTAAACAAAATAATCCAACAGCAATGTCAACAACAAATGTGTATCCTCTACTCCTTCTAATTCATCTACTCAATTAATACATTTCATCAATTAAACTAACAATTAAAGTATACAGTTATTAATTTACTAATTTACAATGAGGGGCAACCTACTTATATATGAAATGGGCACTAATTATTAATTTACTTTCATCTAAAACTACACTATTAAAATTACAATTAAAGCTACACAATTTATTAATTAAAGCTATACAATTGTTTAGATTACCCAACCACACACACACCACACCCCCACCACCCCCTACCCCCCTCCCCCCGCCACACACACACGCACATACTATATATATATTGTTCGATATACAAAGTAATTTTCAAAAAAAGTTAAAAAATTTCACCCCCATATGGACAATAATCCAGTGGTCATGTCACTTTTAAAACTAACCAACCCAACATTTACTAAATAAAATAATCCAACAGCAATGTCAATAACAAATGTGTATCCCGCACTCCTTCTAAATCATCTACTCAATTAATTCATTTCATCAATTAAATTAACAATTAAACTATACAATTATTAATTTACTAATTTACAATGAGGGGCAATCCTACTTTCATATGAAATGGACACTAATTATTAATTTACTTTCATAAAAAACTATACAATTAAAATTACAATTAAAGTTATACAATTTATTAATTAAAGTTATACAATTGTTTAGATTGCCCCACCACATGCACACACGCACCCACCCCACCCCCCCCCCCAACCACCCCACCCCTTGACCCCCTCTCGCCGCCACACACACACGCACACACCTGTACACACACACACACACACACACACCACCCCATCCCACCCCACGTCACCCTCCCCCGACCACACCCCCTTCCCCCCTCACCCCACCCCCATCACACCTACACCTACACATACACACACACACTTATGCACACAACCCACCCCACCCCCACCCCTACCCCCACCCTCACCACCCCCTGCCCCCTCCCCCACCACACACCACCACACACATATATACACACATATACACACACATATACACATACATATACACACATACACACACATATAGAAATGAAAGAGAAAGAGAGGGAAAAACATTCCTTAGAGAGAGAGAAAGAGAGCTGAAATCGCTTAGAGAGAGAGAGAAAACCAAAAATCGGTGGGAAAAATAAAAGCCTAGGGATTATTTTACTGACGACATTGTCACGGTCGTGTCAAGGTCCTTGATCGTGACAATTATTCAAAGAATTGTCACGGCCATTGACCATGAGAAGTCCGTGACAAAGATGTTTATCACGGACTAGTCACGGTCAATGATCGTGACAATTCTTTATCACGATCTTGTCACGGTCAATGAACATGATACAAAATGCGTGTTTGTTGTCACGGTCAATGACCGTGGCAAGGATGGCTAGCTGAAAGGTGACAATTTGACCATTTTGGTGTAGTGCGAGGAACATCTTACCAATGTTCTTAGATGTATCCTATATAGTAACCTTGACCTCTTAGGCACATTCGAGATCTTTCTTGATTTCGGATACAAGGGCTTCAAGTTTTTCACATGTCTCCACGAATGCTTGAAGATCTCTCATAAGACTAGACACCTTATTGATCAAGTCACCATTTTTCGGCTCAACTAAAACAACCTCTCTCCCAAAGAAACTTTAATGGCAAAACCTTTGTTTTGTTTATTCATTTTGAAGGACTCAACGTAAATATCGACATAGGCATGTTGAAGGTCATTTTCATTCTCACTTAAAACATTTGTTCCCTCACTCTCGCCGGAATGACTAGACTAGATGTCGAGGTCTTCATTTTTAGTACCTTCCCCATCGTCATGATGTGCACTAAATTGTAACTCCCTTCCTAAAATAATAATGGGTGGCCGGCCCTATACTATATTAAATCATGGGTTTCAGATGGTCCAGTCTCAACATCAACTGTCGGTACTATATAATATAGGACTAACTGCCCGATATCATATAGGCGAGATGTTAAAATTAAATAAAATGTGCAACAGATAACCAACTAACACTGCAAAAAAAAGATGCATGAAAGAAATAAGATAAATGGAATGCTAGAATAAAAATGAAATAAATAACTACCATAAAATATACTACAAAAAGTAGACCCGAATAAGCTGTCGGGTCACAGCCAATACAATAACTGGAATGTAATAAATATAAACATGTATAAATATCCCTTGGGTACAAACCCGATATACAACATGAATCCTACCTAGATTTTTAGAAGTAGGAAGCGACTACCATCAAAGTCCCGCAACAGTCCGCACCTATCACGGCTCCCAAGACTCTGGATAGAAAGTCATCCGACATCCATGTGGTAGGACACCTGTAATAATATATATATATATATATATATAGGCAGGAGAGAAAAGTAAACGGATCAGAGCCCGAGTTGTGAAAATATTTAGCAAGTGTGTTAACCGTGCATAATAAATATCAGTGCACTTATTTCATAATTAAAATGGGATCGCACTCTCGTGGAGCCCCAACTCACCTCTCATCTAAAGGCGCGTACCTATTCGCGTCCTCAATTTTTATTAGTTAAATTACCCACATTTTTAGGACAACCTAACTTATCATAGGCCAAGCCTATACCCACGAGATCTACCTTCCTATCATACCCCAAGAATCCACCCCCATTTTTTTTCCACAGTTAAGTAATTATTTTCAATCATGTGTGCGTTATTAGGCTTAGTGGATTTCGGTCTATACTTTAACCAATTATAATTTAATAAGTTACCCAATATGCCTTTGGGTTGAAACATATGATTGAATTTCTAATTAATAAGCATGCAAAATCATAATTGACACAACTTCCCTCCAATTTCAATGTTGAACTGCGTTTCGTGCGTGCGGTGTCTCGCAAAGCGAAATTTAAACAAGGAACCACCCCGTTACACTACTCCATGTCAATGTCGATCCTGGAGATCCATTATGCCACACATAAATATCGATAGAACTTCTCTTTACTCTCAACAATGTACTATATTTCGTGCGTGGGGTGTCTCGCAAAGCGAAATCCAAACAAGGAACCACACTGTTACACTACTCTTTGACAATGTCGATCATAGAGATCCATAATGCCATACATACCATAATTGGCAGAACTTTTCTCCAATTTCAACACTGCACTGTGTTTCATGCGTGGGGTGTCTCGCAAAGCGAAATCCAAACAAGGAACCACCCCGTTACACTACTCCTTGACAATGTCGATCCTAGAGATCCATAATGCCATATATACAATATAATACTAACACTATTACCAAAACTCCAATAATATCCTTGGGATGATGTAACCTAAATATTCCTTAAATGCGATACATCAACCCCCATCAATCTAGTACAACATAATCATCCAAGATGTACTCCACAAAGATTCTATATTCTTTTATCTATAGGGTATATAAATATATATATATAGGTATTTTATGCTCACCATATATATACATATACCAATCATCCATACCCTTGACCAAGTGTACGTATCATATCTGATGTACAATGGACATGCACATAATCCACCCGGCTATATATATCGCCGATAAAACTGCATCAATGCTATCATCTTCCCAAATGCCCGGCTCACGTAGCAACTGGGACCACCTGGTGGGGATCAACGACACCCACCTCGTGATAACTCACACACACGACGTCCCGGGAAGCGGTCATAGCTCCACTGGAAATGAGACGAAACATACCCACCACGTCTCATCCCAAAATATATCTATCGTATAATAACACAACGGACGACTATGACCTGGGGAATATCCACACCCTGCTCTATATGTCCGGTTGCTCACCCTCTACGCGAAAACATCCCAATGATAGCATGAGCGGGGTATGCTTAACCACATATGTATATATATCGCTCACATGCGCAATATACATACATCCATATGATCCCATCATATGATAAAAGAGTAAACCATCATATACTGTTTAAATATCCATACCAAGTATGTCCACAACATAAATATATCCATATATTTATATGCATACAAATATATATATAGACACATATTCACATAGCTATATATCTATATATATAAACTAGTTCTCATTCATATGTATAAGATATACAAACCCGGCTATAAGTATACATAAATCCTCAATATACAAGCCGTCACCACAAACTCATATCATTTACCTTGATATGTGAATACAATCCCTTACTTGAAACATATTCAATCATTTTTCCTATGATGAATAGTCTCCCAAAACCATATGTATACATCTATACATATATATTCAACATTAAGGTTATCACCCAATAGTTTGTGTAGGAATCCATCACTACACAATTCATCCATATTTAAAAGTACATAATTTCCTTTAGTACTATTTAACCATAGGCACATCAATGACTTAATAGTCTAAAACCTCAAATTATTCCAACCTCGTTTCAAGTATTGGAATATCCATGGTCATATCCCCACAATCATGTGTACACTATCCTAACTAGAATTTATGCTACCGCTTATTCTAGTCGATAGTACAATCCCAATCGTTGCCAATTTCACCTATGGTTCAAATAAATCTCAGGAAGTCTTACTCCTATTGAGTTATCAATTGTTCCTTAGTCTAAACATTTCTAAGGATATGAGACCCCTCACTCTTTAAGAGTAAGCGACCACTCTCTTCCATTTGGCCCCAAACTGTATCTTAACAATATCCTATCCTTATAAGGATTTGACATAAAGGTCGGCCTAGAAATTTCACAACATACATGGATATTTCTTATCCAATTATTCCAAGAAGTCCCCACTATCATATACTAAGTGAGAGACTCCCTATGAGTCACCAAAAGATATCTCTTACTTCATAAGAGAAAGCCCCAAATCAATAAACCCAACCAAAAAGGGTTTGAATTCACTAAAGAGAAAATTTCTCAAAATGCTCTGTTTTCGAATCGTTTCGGCCTCTTCGAATCGATTGAGCCCATCAGAATCGATTCAGTCCAAGGGACCTGAGACTCTGCAACCCTCCGAATCAATTCACCAGGGGCAAATCGATTCGGTCCTAAAGATCTGAGACTTCTGCAACCTGGCGAATCGATTCGGCCAGTTCAGAAAGCCACGAAAATGGCTATTTTTCTATAACCCAAAATTCCCCAAAATTAGATTTATACTACTTCCAACCCTTAATCTTCAATCCCAACATAATTTCCAACATCAAAACACATCCTAAATTTAACCTCATCAATTTATATCCCTTAAACCCCATTAAAATCTTCAATTTCAAGATTTGAACCAAAAATTTGGTTTTGATGTTTATACCCAAAAATACATTTCTTTAACCTACAAATTATGAAATGAAATACACAAATAGCTATTTAGCAAGATTAAACACTTGCCTCAGATTTGTAGAGGTTGGATCGTCCTCGATATCGCGATTTGGCCGGAAATCCCCAAGCTTTTCTCCCTCTCTCCTTTTCTTTCTTCTTCTTTCTCTTTTCTGTCTTTTTCTCTCTTTTTCTCAAATGATAAGGCTTCATCCGTAAGCCTTAAATCCTTTAAAACAATAAACCCAATTTTAAATGTTAATACACACTTTAAATGACCCGTTTACTCCAATTCGAGTCAACTGACTTAAAAATATTCCGGAGCCGAAATAAAACTCAGTGACAATCATTTTGACTATCTCGACCCTTCCGGGATCAATGGTACCCTCAAAATCCTCATCCGGAATACTTTACAACATCCTATATTTTTGGACTTAAATTCCCAAATTTAAAATTCTCCAATTTAAATTAAATTTTATTTTCCAAAAATTTAATTTCTCAGTCTAAAAAATTGTGGGGTGTTACAATCTTCCCCCCTTACAAAACTTTCGTCCGCGAAATTTAAAATACACATAGGACCTCAATATCATCTAGTCCTAACATCAACTCTTAGGATCACTATACCGATCCTTCCTAGTTCTCATGTCGAACCATATAAATTTAAATCACTAGCTATCCAGGGCGCCCATACACCCTGTATCCGAGTTTCCACTCATAAAATTATAATCAGGCTTCATTAGCCTCCAATTGCAACATAAAACTCGGCATTATAATCTATAATAACATATTAAATATATATAAGTTCAAAAATTCCCAATGGTTGAACTCTCCTCAATTCGTGGCACTAGCTACCTTCGTGAGAGGGAGGTCTCGCAAGCGAAATCCAAACAAGGAACCCTCCCAATACACTACTATGTAGCTAGGTCAGAAATTGAGATTAGTTGAACCAGGGCTAAAGTTATATAAAAATATTTTGTAATTTTAGATACTGCCCGAGGGCCTATACAACAATACGATATAATTTATATTCCACGTCTTTCGACACGCCAAACAAACACCTTATGTTTAGAACACAAGGCCTCAACAAATACAATACTGCTAACCATATCCTAGTTCTAAAAACTAGCACAACTAGGAGAGAAATTATCCGCTCAACAAAATCTACCAAACTTGAACCTCTCAAGTATATAAAAAAAAAATTCCTCTACAGCACATCAACACCTTTACATAAACTAAGTTCTTCCCTAAAAGAACCAACAACCTTAACAATTTACATTCCCAAAATCAATAGAGCCACTCTCTACTAGCTCCTTATAGGACGTTCTACTATTTAATAAGGTATCGCATAAAGACCACACTTGCCCACTCCTTCTCAAGGACTAATTCTCCTCAAAGAATTTTCTTCCTCACAAATCCTTCCTAACCACATTGAAGGACCATGCTTGCGACTACCGAAACTCCCTCAGTCCTACACAACGAAACTGAGTCTCCAAATGCATTCTCCCTCATCCTAGAAGGCGATACTCCCGATATTGGGACAACTCCACACACCTCACGTCAGGTAAAAGTCACCAACACCAGGCTTCCTAACAAAGGTTAACGGGTTTCTCAACCTAAACCTCCCAAGGACTACACTAACCTCTCCTCATACTTTCCTTACTATGCCCAAGATTCCTCATTCGAGTAAAGTTTCCTTTCTTACTCACTGCCGATAAATCACCTCACGCCACTGCTAGAAATCTCCTCAATATCTCCTCCGGAATCGAGGAAAACAAAATACCCCCGATTAAAGCGTACCCAAAATATGCTATGGGTATTGTACTTCTAATCCTATCCTTTCCTAGACGAAAAAATCTAGGTGATGTCTGAAACGAAACAAGAGCAACCATTATCAGAATGCCAATCAAGTGAATATACTTCACAGAAGAAAACAACACAGTGAACATAACAGTCCTAATTGTAGGGCTTTATGTCAAGAAAGCTAACGGAAGAATCCAGAAAACTCGTACAGATCCTAAGGACTCTAGAACCTGATGCTCTGATACCATTTGTAACACCCCGCCTAAAATAATAATGGGTGGCCAGCCCTATACTATATAAAATCAAGAGTTTCAGATGGTCCAGTCTCAACATCAACTGTCGGTACTACATAATATAGGACTAACTGCCCGATATCATATAGGCGAGATGTTAAAATTAAATAAAATGTGCAACAGATAACCAACTAACACTACAAAAAAAAGATGCACGAAAGAAATAAGATAAATGGAATGCTAGAATAAAAATAAAATAAATAACTACCACAAAATATACTACAAAAAGTAGACCCGAATAAGTTGTCGGGTCACAGCCAATACAATAACTGGAATGGAATAAATATAAACATGTATAAATATCCCTTGGGTACAAACCCGATATACAACATTAATCCTACCTAGATTTTTAGAAGTAGGAAGCGACTACCATCAAAGTCCCACAACAGTCCGCACCTGTCACGGCTCCCAAGACTCTGGATAGAAAGTCATCCGGCATCCATGCGGTAGGTCACCTGTAATAATATATATATATATATATATATATATATATATATATATATATATATATATATATATATATATATATATATATATATATATATATACAGGCAGGAGAGAAAAGTAAATGGGTCAGAGCCCGAGTTGTGAAAATATTTAGCAAGTGTGTTAACTGTGCATAATAAATATCGGTGCACTTATTTCATAATTAAAATGGGATCGCACTCTCGTGGAGCCCCAACTCACCTCTCATCTAAAGGCGTGCACCTATTCGCGTCCTCAATTTTTATTAGTTAAATTACCCCCATTTTGAGGACAACCTAACTTATCATAGGCCTAGCCTATACCCACGAGATCTACCTTCCTATCATACCCCAAGAATCCACCCCCATTTTTTTTCCACAGTTAAGTAATTATTTTCAATCATGTGTGCCTTATTAGGCTTAGTGGATTCCGGTCGATACTTTAACCAATTATAATTTAATAAGTTACCCAGTATGCCTTTGGGTTGAAACATATGATTGAATTTCTAATTAATAAGCATGCAAAATCATAATTGACACAACTTCCCTCCAATTTCAACGCTGCGCTGCGTTTCGTACGTGGGGTGTCTCGCAAAGCGAAATCCAAACAAGGAACCACCCCGTTACACAACTCCATGTCAACATCGATCCTGGAGATCCATTATGCCACACATAAATATCGACAGAACTTCTCTCTACTCTCAACAATGTACTACATTTCGTGCGTGGGGTGTCTCGCAAAGAGAAATCCAAATAAGGAACCACCCCGTTACACTACTCTTTGACAATGTCGATCATAGAGATCCATAATGCCGTACATACCATAATTGGCAGAACTTTTCTCTAATTTTAACACTGCACTGTGTTTCATACGTGGGGTGTCTCGCAAAGCGAAATCCAAACAAGAAACCAACCTGTTACACTATTCCTTGACAATGTCGATCCTAGAGATCCATAATGCCATATATACAATATAATACTACGACTATTACCAAAACTCCAATAATATCCTTGGGATGATGTAACCGAAATATTCCTTAAATGCGATACATCAACCCCCATCAATCTAGTACACCATAATCATCCAAGATGTACTCCACAAAGATTCTATATCCTTTCATCTATAGGATATATAAATATATATATATATATATAGGTATTTTATGCTCACCATATATATACATATACCAATCATCCATACCCATGACCAAGTGTACGTATCATATCTGATGTACAATGGACATGCACATAATCCACCCGGCTATATATATCACCGATAAAACTGCATCAATGCTATCATCTTCCCAAATGCCCGACTCACGTAGCAACTGGGGACCACCTGGTTGGGATCAACAACACCCACCTCATGATAACTCACACACACGATGTCCCGGGAAGCGGTCATAGCTCCACTGGCAATGAGACGAAACATACCCACCACGTCTCATCCCAAAAATATATCTATCGTATAATAACACACCGGACGACTATGTCCTGGGGAATATCCACACCCTGCTCTATATGCCAGGATGCTCACCCTCTACGCGGAAACTTCTCAATGATAGCATATGCGGGGTATACTTAACCACATAAGTACATATATCGCTCACATGCGCAATATACATACATCCATATGATCCCATCATATGATCAAATAGTAAACCATCATATACGGTTTAAATATCCATACCAAGTATGTCCACAACATAAATATATCCATATATATATATATATATATATATACACATATTCACATATCCATATATCTCTATATATAAACTAGTTCTCGTTCATATGTATAAGATATACAAACCCGACTATAAGTATACATAAATCCTCAATATACAAGCCGTCACCACAAACTCATATCATTTACCTTGATATGTGAATACAATCCCTTACTTGAAACATATTCAATCATTTTTCCTATGATGAATAGTCTCCCAAAACCATATGTATACATCTATACATATATATTCAACATTAGGGTTATCACCCAATAGTTTGTGTAGGAATCCATCACTACACAATTCATCCATATTTAAAAGTACATAATTTCCTTTAGTACTATTTAACCATAGGCACATCAATGACTTAATAGTCTAAAACCTCAAATTATTCCAACCTCGTTTCAGGTATTGGAATCTCCATGGTCATATCCCCACAATCACGTGTAAACTATCCTAACTAGAATTTATGCTACCGCTTATTCTAGTCGATAGTAGAATCCCAATCGTTACCAATTTCACCTATGGTCAAATAAATCTCAGGAACTCTTACTCCTATTGAGTTATCAATTGTTCCTTAGTCTAAACATTTCTAAGGATATGAGACCCCTCACTCTTTAAGAGTAAGCTACCATTCTCTTCCATTTGGTCCCAAATTGTATCTTAACAATATCCTATCCTTATAAGGATTTGACATAAAGGTCGGCCTAGAAATTTGACAACATACATCGATATTTCTTATCCAATTATTCCAAGAAGCCCCCACTATCATATACTAAGTGAGAGACCCCCTATAAGTCACCAAAAGATATCTCTTACTTCATAAGAGAAAGCCCCAAATCAATAAACCCAACCAAAAAGGGTTTGAATTCACTAAAGAGAAAATTTCTCAAAATGCTCGGTTTTCGAATCGATTCGGCCTCTCCGAATAGATTCGGCCCAACAGCGAATCGATTCGGCCCATCCGAATCGATTCGGTCCAAGGGACCTGAGATTCTGCAATCCTCTGAATCGATTCGCTAGGGGCGAATCGATTCGGTCCTAAAGACCTGAGACTTCTGCAACCTGGCGAATCGATTCGGTGGGGGCGAATCGATTCGGCCAGTTCAGAAAGCCACGAAAATGGCTATTTTTCTATAACACAAAATTCCCCAAAATTCGATTCATACTACTTCCAACCCTTAATCTTCAATCCCAACATAATTTCCAACATCAAAACACATCCTAAATTTAACCTCATCAATTTATATCCCTTAAACCCAATTAAAATCTTCAATTTCAAGATTTGAACCAAAATTTAGGTTTTGATGTTTATACCCAAAAATACATTTCTTTAACCCACAAATCATGAAATTAAATACACAAATAGCTATTTAGAAAGATTAAACACTTGCCTCAGATTTGTAAAGGTTGGATCGTCCTCGATGTCGCGATTTGGCCGGAAATCCCCAAGCTTTTCTCCCTCTCTCCTTTTCTTTCTTCTTCTTTCTCTTTTCTTTCTTTTTCTCTCTTTTTCTCAAATGAGAAGGCTTCATCCGTAAGCCTTAAATCCTTTAAAACACTAAACCCAATTTTAAATGTTAATACACACTTTAAATGGCTCCTTTACTCCAATTCGAGTCAACTGGCTTAAAAATATTCCAGAGCCGAAATAAAACTCAATGACAGTCATTTTGACTATCTCGACCCTTTCGGGATCAATGGTACCCTCAAAATCCTCATCCGGAATACTTTACAACATCCTATATTTTTTGACTTAAATTCCCAAATTTAAAATTCTCCAATTTAAATTAAATTTTATTTTCTCAAAATTTAAAATCTCAGTCTCAAAAATCGTGGGGTGTTACATAAATATACTAACATAACTAGCCATTAATGTGATGAATTATGTCCATGTGGTGATTCATCCTCAATATCGCTCTCGCTAAGCGTGGCATTTAAGGAAACTTTACCTTTACCTTATCTCTTTAATCTTGTTGAATACTCATGAGCTTTATGACCCATACCGTCACACTCTTATCATCTATCTTCAATTTTCTTTGGGTAATCTTTCTTTTATTTTTAATTTTTTTCTTTCACGATTTATAATTTTTATCTTTCTCAAAAGTTTTCTTTTCTTTGGACCTATTTTCTTTTATAAGTTTGAGATTTTTTTTTGAATTTTTATGCAAAAAGGGCTAAATCATCCAAGTAAAATTTTTTCTCTGAGTCAGACAACACTTCCTCTTTCTTTTTATATTGTACATTCAACGCAACTCCCTTTTCCTTAAGTTTAACAGTTTTAGGAAACATATCTATCTCATACATTTGAAGGTATCTTATGACTTCTTTGAACTTAAAAGTATCTAGTATCCCTCAAGAGTTTGCTATAGTAATCTTAGGAATAAAGAGGGATGGAAGTGATCTCTAAATTTTCTTAACTACACGTGTCTTGAGGATTTTCTCACCTAAATTTAAATCGAGTTTACTTTATCAGACAAACATGTGTAAAACTCATCAAAAGATTTAGACTCAAGCGTAGTGATCGTTTTAAATTATGTGGTTTAATTTTTCATCTTAGAATCTTTCACAACATTGGTACCCTCGGGTGTGGGTTAAAGGATATTCCAAGCTCTTTTAGACGTGGTGCACATCATAATGCGACAGAAATCGTCAAGGGTAACGGATCCCCAGATGTCACTTATACCGTGTAAGTTAAGGTTTCTCCATTTAAAATCGTCATATGTCTATGCATAGATAGGTTTTGGACATATGACATTATCAACTGTCACTGTGCTGGTGTCCACCCTCTTTGACAAATTAGCCACACACAATCATCTATAGATTTCGAAATAGACCTCATTCTAGCTTTCTAGTAGGCATAATTAGACCCATTAAAGATAGGCATCCTATTATACCAATTATCCATTAAATCCAATTTTTGTAAGATAATAAATTTTTAGAAAAATAAATGATAATTTTTTTTGTAAAATGTGTCACACAGTAATTTAGTTCAATTTGTTCTGATATCAATTTGAGAATGTGTATATTCTAGGGATTGATTGGTATATTAGTTTGCCACATTTGATTAATTAGGTGTGCGTACTGAGATGTAGTCCAATTGTAAAGTAACAATAAAAAATGCAAACAACACAAACAAGTGAGGAAAAATCCATTAACAAAGAAAACCTATATTCATCACTATAGAATAATTGAAAGATATTGACTTATAGATTATTTAGATAGGCTAAGTATGACATGCAGCGTCTTCAATTGAAACTATAGAAAATGGACAAATCCATATTCCAGAAGAAGCAGTCTTCCATCGGTATCCACCGATTAGCCTTTCATTCTTCAGCAGTGAAACCTCGGCTCCACAATTCAATAGTAGAGATTTCTCTCCACAAAGGTTTTGGAACTATAAATCTTCTTCTTGATTTGATAAAGTGATCTTTTTGTTTCTAAGAGGTTGGTAATAATTATAGATGTTCTTGATCACAAAGAAAACTCAAAAACTTTGAAAAAACTTTCAAAAAAGACTTCTTCAAGTTTCAAATCCCATATTTCCTTTTTAAGGAAGCGTGTTACAAAGAGATAAATATTAAGGATTTGTCTCAAATTTAATCTAAAAAACAATTTCTCGAGAAATCGTTCGTACGACAAGTACCTCATTCGAACAAAAGACCTATTATCGTTCAAGCACGTACTTAACGAAAATTTGAACAAGTTTTCAGAGAATGAAGAAATATGCTTCGTTCGATCTTTTAAGTATCTCGTTCTAATGACCCTGTTATTCTTATTCGAACCAGATAGACAACTCTTTCTAATAAGGAGAAAAATTTTCCAAAAATATTATTTAGAAATATTTTAAAACTATGTTGAAAAACAACCTCTTTAAAAACTCTAAAACCCCTGAAAAATTAAAATAACATTTTACCAAATGCATCCATAACATCTTCTAAGGTTGTTGAGATGTAAGATTCTCCAATCTTCGAAATTTGCTCAACTTTGTTTTTGAATACAGAGAAGCCATGTAGGTGCAGTGTCTATGTAACGGGATAAGCCAAAAGTAGAATAGAACAAAGAAATTATACAACTTGCTCTTACAAGGGTAATGGCAAAGTAATGTGATGTCTAGTTGTTTTAATTAGTTTGCTATTATTATAGTTAGAGTTTTTGTTACAACAGAAATTACTTAAAAATAAAATAATTATAACTTTTTTTGCCTCATATCATGATTATGTTCTTTCAGTGGAAATCACATGTTTTCCATTGATGGGTATTTGGCCGGATTCATTGGCATTTATATATTTGATGTAGTCCCGAGCATTCAAATTATAGTATCATCAATTTGATATGGACAAAAGGTGATTTTAATTCTTAGTTATTTATTAATATCATTAGTTTTTGGACTTGATTGTTCTGTAATGGTGATAGGAGGTTGAGGGTGAGCGAATTGAAAATCCAGATTGTCAATTGGTTGTTGTAGTATAGTTTTAAGATTAATTTATAAAACTATTGATTTGTTCGTTTGTGTTATTTGATTGATGTCCTTTGGAAGTATTTTATGGCATTAATTTTATTTACTATTCAATTATGATTATATTTTGTTATATACGTAATGGACCCAACAAATTCAAACAAGCATCACCGTTGAAAAATTGCCAATGTTATCCAACACCATATAAAATGATAAATCTTAACATTCAAATCGCTGAGTGTTCGGACACAAATTCTAGCATATGAGGTGGTACACATAAATAAAAGGATAATAATTAGTTAAAATTCTATTTTAACCAAAAATATAGTAAACATAAAAAATTATTGCCACGATCTTTAAAAAATCTAAAAAGATAAACTTGATATTTCACTATCTCTCTACCTCATTCATTATCTAATTACATATCTTTTTATCAAGTAAATGTATGTAACAATGAAGGAGTATGAGAGGAATAAGAAGAAGGTAATATAAGAGAATATGGAAATATTCAAGGAATTGAGAGTTCATAAATTGTATTCAACAATGAGGGACCGTGCTAAAAGTAAAAAAAGTAAATCAAAGAGTAATAAAAAAATTGGTTAACGATGATGAAGCATATGTTCCATGCAAAGGAGAAGATGAACATAAAGATTCGAACGGGGTGAAAATGGGTACATTGGTTGTGAATTTAATGTATAAATGTTTAATGATGTTGATGTTATAATATTATGTTCCTTTTAATTACGTAAGATGTTTTCCTTTGTTATGCTTTAGTGCAATAAGACTTCATTAATCTTAAATTTATAGGTTTGTATTATTGGGCTTAGTTTTCTATATTATTTTTAAAATTGATGTGTTGAATTGTTGGGTCATATATATATCACTAGGTTAAATAAGGAATTAAAAAAGAAAATTATTAGAGGAAAAATTCATACCTGTCAAATGTGAATCGATTCGGGCTAGGGTTGAAACGATTTAGCACTTGAAAAATGCCTAAAATTCTTGGTTGTAGAGTGTGTATAAGAGGATGGTGTTTGTGGATGGCTCTCTTTGAGTTTTGACCACTTTATAGCTAACCTTGGACCCTTTAGACAGTAGGGTAGCAATCCTTAATGGGTAGGATCCATTTGAGATGGGTAGGAGTCATATAGGGTGGTTTATAGGGGACTACTTACCCCATTGCCTTATATTTGTGTAGAATGAAAATTTTCTTTAAGTCTAATATAAAAATACTCATTCTCTTTATCATTTTTACTCAATAAAAGCTTTCTTATTCTCTCTATAATTCACTCATACTATTACACACAATTGTCCTTGCATTATCAAGAGTTTCCAAGTGTTATGGAATTGTTATTTCAGGCATAGAAGAGGATTTATAGAAAAATAGAATTTCCAAAAGTTTAAAGCTTATTGGTTTTTCTTTTTAACATCTTCTTCAAAATTATTATCTTCACGAGGTAGAGGTTCTACACTCTATTTTCAAGTTTAAAGAATAGCATGTTAGATCTATGCATATATGTATGATTCAAATGATTACATATGCTTATTACCACAATGTATGAACTTATGAGGAAGAATATGTGATGAAAATGGACGAAAGTCAAAGATTGAAAGATGGTTAAATTTTGTAATGTTTATAAAAAAAAATTATCATAAAATCATGTAAAGTCTTTTGATTTCGTGATAAATATTATATTGTTGAGGAAATTATAGGGTGAATATATTGCTTTTATGGGTTAAAAACCATATAATGATGAACATAAACTCATGTAATTTGGATAAATGGTTTGATTATGTTGAAAGTGCATGAAAATGTGATATTGGAGATGAAATGGTAAACTTGATAATTTCACAATATTAATTACATAAAATAATACAATTTATGTGAAGAAAGTTTTATAAACTTGAATAAAATAAAGTAAATGGGTTCTAAGTGTAAAAGTAGTAAAAGTTTGGCTTTTGGGCCAAAAGTATGATTTTACAAAACAATGGATTAAAAGTGAAACTAGTAAAGTGTTTTGGGAAAAGATATGAAATGATGAAACACGAAGACATAAAATGCTAAGAAATAAGGTAGAAAGTGTAAAGTTAACAAGTTGGAAATATAAGTATTGCAATGGAAACGCCATATTTTAGTAAAAAAAAAAAGTGTCATATTATGTGAAAATAAGACTTATGAATAAATTCTAAAAATTAAAGAACTCTAATCACAGAGTTGAATTTTTTACGGTAAAAACTCACGTTTTGAAAATTAAAGGTGAAAATAAGTATTTTTGGCAAAGTGCATAAAAAGCAAGTTTTTAAGTGTGCGTGAATAGTGAAAAGAAAATTAAAGTATATAAACATATATTTGAACTCAGAGGCTAATTTTTACAAGAAATCATAATTAAAGTTGTTTTCAAAGATGAAATGCTGAGTTAAAGTTTAAATGAAAATAAACTTTTGATAAAGTGTGAAACTTAGAATATAAGTGTTGGGACTAATCTCATCCCTAGTATTTAGCCTCACATGCCGGTAAAAAGAACATAAGGAAAAAGACTTAAAATCGGATAAGAAATAAATAAAGAAAAGGGTTACAACGATTTAATAAGTAAAATATACTCGTTGGTAACCAATAAATTTAAGGAGGCCAGAGAGCCTTAGGGTCTGTCTTAATGCTTAGAAACAAAACCACTGAAGGGGAGCATATTACGACATGGTGGAAATCAATGAAAGTCCATATAACACTCACGACACTCATTAATGTAAAGGCAAGTGTATGATATAACTTGGAAAATATGGAAGAACGTTAATGGTTAAATTAATGGGATGTAAGTAGTATTTAAATAATGATTCAGTGTGAGTGGGCTCATTGTCGGACTTGCCTAGTCAAAATTTCAACTGCATTGTTACGATACATCTAGCATGAGAACACTTATCAAATGACAGATGATTTTATAATTGATAAAATATACTTTATATGCATAAAAATTTCTTTTAATGATATATAATCTTCTACTATTTCTACTACTGGGTGCACACTCATACCTTTTCTATTGCTATACCCCTTAGGTACTTCAGCTAGAGGAAACGGAAAGGATAACGGAAAAAAAGAAGAAGAGAGTTATGCATGCAATTAGAGCTATACCATTATTCATATTAATTATGTAATTTAATGTCGAATAATAGTTTTTGTCATTTTATTTTGACACAAGTACTTTAAATTTGCGAGTGTAATAATTCAAAACTGTATGAATTACACTTTGATTGTTATTTATTTTATTGAAAACTGCAAGCCTCTTCAATTTCAAGTGTTATTATAAATTTCATAAGTTAGACATCATTTTATTAATTAAATTAAATGAATTTTATGACACGTGAATAAAGCGGATGTTTATTTTAAAAGAGGATTTTCTTAAATGAAATCGAAGTATAAATAAGTTTTCCACATTGACACTTGACATTGGGGTGTCATATCGTCCAAATCCTCTAATCGGATTAAATTAATATTATAAGTTTACCCTAATTAAAACCCCAACTCCTAGTTTATCACGTTATAAGCTATAAGTATATGCATACATATAATATATTTAACACACACACACACACACACACACACACACACACACACACACACACACACATATATATATATATATATATATATATATATATATATATATATATATATATATATATATATATATATATATATATATATATAACCAACCCTAAAAAACCCAAGTCACAATGTCCAACATGAAGTCTAACCACCCACATGCTATAGGGTCGGATCGATCTGTCAGGTTTAAATTGTTAACCTTTTCCTCTAAGGTTCTTTACTGGATACCCCAAAATATACAACCTCATATTAATGCTTCTAAAATAATTAAAACCCATTATTTCATACATAAATATCACAGAATAATGTATATAACAAGTTTTTAACAAGATTTATTGCGATTATAAAAAAAATTAAGGGTCCAAATTTAATCTTGACGTTCTAGCCCTAACTAACTTTTTCATATAATAGGATCAAATTAACGTACTATTAACATCAATTTTTAGCTATACATGTGATTAAATATTAATTATCCATTTAAACTATAAAAAGAAACATATTTACAACATATAATGATTTAGTACATATTAATCAAAGGTTTCCAGCAGTATAAGCCATATAGTGCTAAGTTAAACATGATTTGAACTTGAAAATGGGTTAAATCAAATTAAATTTAAAATAAACATGTTTAAAAATCGATTATACACATAAAAACGTATTTTTAAACCCTAATAACATGATCATAACCAATTGATCATAGAAACAGTGAAAGTCATAAATCAATAAGTTAATACGATAAGAAAAAATAGTATTTCTTGCCTTAAACAAAGTTGATTTTCGATTAATTCTTCTTGAGTGTTCTTATTCTTCTCCTAAAGCACGAATCTTGAAGATAGTGTTTTAGTTATGTTGTATTATGATGTTTAATGGGGGGTTATTAACCTATTTGAAACCCTAAAATCGTAGGTCTTGTGTGAGACCTCTTTTGAACACCTAAATAAACCCAAAACACTACCTCAATACTCTTAAAACTTGGCAAAAAGGTGTACCTACCCGTGGGTCCTAGTTTGCCACATTAAAAATAGGTTTTATTTCTTCACCTAATCTCCACTTTATAATGTTAAAATTTATATAACCGAGTTTGCTAATGTCTTAGACTTACCCCTCCAAAAGTTAATAGAATTTCAACACCATTAGGTGATCTCTATTTTATAGTCAGAGTTAACTACCAACTATATCTTAAGACCAATATACCCTCATATTTAACCTCTGTCTCAAACCCTTTGCTCAAAATCCTAACCACCCATATCTACCATGACCCTTTCCTCCGCTTCCCACCAATTCCTCCCTCAACCCAAATTTTCTTTTTCCATGGAATCTATCATACAAACACCCACTCATAAACCACCCCCCCCTCCTATACAAAAACAAGACTCCCAAAAAAAACCCACCAAAACTCCACCTACTTTACTACAACTAATCCTCCCCAAAACCCTCCCATCAATGTCACCATTATCACCTCAAACTTTGCTCTAACTTATCCTTCCCTAACCACCACACCCTCCACTATTATACCATCCCATTAGAACTCCTCGTGGCCAAAAGAGAGATCAATTGAGAAATAAGTTTTGGGAAAAAACCCACTACGAGCAAATTTTTTCATGAAGAGAGTGTTGGTGGTTTTGAATGTAATACTTTGGCTTATGGTGTGCTGGTGTTGCCAAGAATGAATATGGTGGTGATGAGTGGTGGTTTTGCAGGGGTTAGCGGTTGATTTATAGTGATGGTGGTAGTGTATTAGGAATGGATTGGGTTTGATGAGAGGTTAGTTCTCATTGAATCAGTTGGTGTATAATTGATGGAGGAGGAGGAAGAGGTGATGGGGTGGGGGGATGAAAAGTTAGGGTTTTGATTTGGGGAAGAAAATAAAGTGAGGGTATTTTGGTTAAAAATTATCAGGGGTTAAGTCTCATTATGATACACTAATTTTTAACTAATTTATAATGTTGTGACAAAATTGGGGGTTATGTCAGAGGCATTAACAAACTAGGGGTTAATCAAATATGACATTAAGAAGTGGGGCTTAAGTAAAAAATCCTTATAAAAATCATCTCGGACCTGTGTACTCCCCTAGAGCCCAGTCAAAATATACTAGCCTAAAATATCAATTTAATTTCAACCGTGTTAGTTTAATTTACAAGTCTTCCAAAAATTATTTAGAATTCTCATTTTAAATTTCGATTGATAATTCCAACTGAATAAATCCAATAAATTACCCGTTAATTCATCGAATAAATATTGATTAATAATTAAATAGTCATTTATTTAAATCCTAAAAGGAAGAGGTATTACAATCTTTACACAATATTATATGACCAAGATGTTAGTTTTGAGTTTATAATAAAGCCTCAAATTAGAGAAATAATTGAAATGAAAGAACACCTTATTTTCATATAAAATCAAATTGTTTTTTGCAAAAGAAAGTTCGATGTAACAACCAAGACTTTTGAGCGACTATTTTATATTATTTTGCCTGATGGGCTAATTTTATAAAATAGAGGAAGTTGGAGTAAATATTATTTCCCGTGAGTTAATGGATAATATTTACCATGTTTTGGCCTATTTACCATTATGAGAAGGTAAATGGCATTATATTGTGTTTTATTGCGTCGTTGTATTTTACACGACGGTTATAACATATATTTAAATTTGAGCTTAATTAATGAAATAACATGATGTATGAACATAAAAATATTGTACGTTTCTCCGAATAACAAAATAGGGGGTGCGGTTGGTTTTGCAATAGTCGAGATAGTGGAAATAAGTGCCAAGTTGTATTTTTGAGGTCCGGGCACTTTTGACGGGTTATGACTCAATTATGTAGTTACGAGTCATTTTAATGGTGTATTAACATTTAAAAGAAGGGAATTTATGTTTAAGACCCGTATAAGTCTCCCAACCCCTTTTATTCTTCTCATTTCATGTTATAAGCCAAGAGAGATAGAGAGAAGAGAGAGTTGGGAGAAAATGGAGAAAATGGAGAAAAGAGAGAGAAATGGAAGATTGGAGCCGAAAATCATTGCTACTTGAGGGCAATCCGAGACTACGAACTTGAGGAAAGTTTTTTACTTGCTAGATATTGATTTAATGTAATAAATTGCATGTATAGTTATATTTTTGGAGAATTAAACCATTTTTTGGATTTGCAGGTTTTTAGTGATTTAACCCTTAATCTTGTAGTTAAATTTGATTTGAGGAGAAAATATGAGTTAGTAGTTGTGTAGAATGCTTTGGGTTGAATTAGTTGTTGTTGATGATGTTAGAAATGGAGGATTCGAGGTTTTGGGGAAATTAGGGTTCTTAAACCCGTAGCCCAAATTGGGCATTTCTGCCAGGCCGAATCGATTCGGCTCCCCAGCGAATCGATTCGGTAACAGGGGAGGATATAGGTTTAGGAAGCCGAATCGATTTGGGTTAAGGACGAATCGATTCGGACTGGGGAAGAATATTAGTTTTGCTCACCGAATCGATTCGTTTTTGGCGAATCGATTCAAAATCAGGGGAGAATCGATTCGGCCCTAGGGCGAATCGATTCGGATGCCCTGTTTTGTGAGATTTTTCTAGTTTTGTTTTAGCCCTTTTATTTTAGGTTCGAGGTTTAGGAACCTTCCTTTGGGAAGTAATGAGGAGTCCTAGAGGGTTGTGTTGGGTAGACAAATATCCTAGGCTAGCATGGGGTTATTTGGGCTTATTCTAATGGTTAGATTATGAGGTTAAGGTCCGAATGATATAGGAAGTTAACCTAAAATTAATAGAAGATAAAATGATAATGTTGGGACTTTTGGGAGACAATTATTGAGGGAGACTCACTTTGATGACTTAGGATATCGTTGTGAACTCTTGGAGACTAGTTTGAGGATATTGGCACTTCGGGTCTTAGGTCATTAATACAATATGACTTTAAGAATAAGAAATGCACATTCTAAAATTGGTATTTCATTAGTGAAAATAAATGGTTTTGAGAATGTACAAGTGAATGATTTCAAAATAGAAAAATGGTTTTAATAAATGATAATTTATGTGAACACACCTCTCTAAATCGCTATCATAAGGGAAGTTGTGCGCTTGAGGTGAAGTCCCCTGGCTAATGAATGCAGGGTGAATATAGTCCTAGGCCATATGATCGTTTATTGTATATTTTTCTACGCTAGTGAGGTAATTATTGGTGTGGTTATGACTCACTCACAGGCATATGGCCGCTTCCTGACAACTTGCATTGTAGGATCCCAGGATGTCTTGGTGATAGGCCCTGGAAGATGATATCCATTTAAGGGCGCGCACAGTGGGGAAACCCGGACGGGCGGTCTTAGAAACGTTATATGATATGAAATATAACTATTTATAATAATGTGGGACATTATTGATGTTAAAACATTTTATGATAATAAAATGGCCTTAAATATATTTCATGGATGGAAGAAAGGAAATATGAAGTTATGATATGTAAAAGCATTTTTACGATAATAAAACTTTCTTTAAATACATTTCCTGGATGGAAGAAGGGAAATAGACTTTGTAAAGAAAGTTATGAGATAAAATTTAATTGGTAAACATTTGATAAAATGAATTGCCACATATGTATTTCCTAATGAGAAAAGGAATTGTGTATTTATATTGTGAATAATGGTAATGATGTCTCCTTGAGTATATGTAGATGAGTTATCCCATGCTTATATGATCATTGAGCATTAGCCTTGATATTGCACTAAGTTTTGCTTCTAGATTGAGAGGAAAGAAATGTTATGATTTAAATTGCAAGAGAGACTTACGTTCATAACTGTCATGCATTTTAGTCAAATGGTAATCATATCAAACCAGGCCCTGACCCGTCTATATTTCTTTGTTTGTATGAAACTCTTTGTTCGTTCAGGTGCTCCTCCGTAAGGACGCCCGTATTGACCTTTCCATTCCCGTTGTCTTGGAGTTATAGCAGTTGCGG
Source organism: Sambucus nigra (assembly GCA_949130495.1). Lineage (NCBI taxonomy): Eukaryota > Viridiplantae > Streptophyta > Magnoliopsida > Dipsacales > Adoxaceae > Sambucus > Sambucus nigra. Next base: position 159,720,762 of record OX422221.1, on the reverse strand, counting down.
ATGTTGTAGGATAATTGTTATAGATCTTTCTTTCCATTGTCCTCTAGTTATGTTAAGTTTATATATTCGGGCGTGTTGCCCAAGCTTCGTAATCATTTATTATACTATGATATTTAAATTGTAATACTCTGTGTAACCTGTTTGTGTTAGTCTGTTAACCGACAACTTATTCGGTTATTTATTTATGCATATTGTATTCTATTTACCCGCTGATTTTTGGTATCCACTATTTTTACAAATGGGATTGTCTAAGTGTTTTTCTTTTACTTGTAAAATTTAATTTGACAGTCCGTTTTCTAAAATAATTGGTGGTTATCTCGTACTATTAATTTAATCGACAGTGATACTAAGAATGGACCATCTATGATTCGTGTGATTATTAAAGTATCTGGCCGGTCACCGCTTATTTTAGTAGGCGGGTTGTCACATTCGAGAACTATCCATATCTCAATAATTGGAGTCCCCAAAAATTAAACAATCAATAGAATAAATCGCCCAATAAATAGAACTTGAACTATATTTAACTCCCAAATTATTTTTGGGATAGAAAACTACATATTATTTCCCTTCTTTATGAAAAATATTTTGATGAATATAAAATTTCCACAAGGTATAGGCCAACTCAAATGAATCATAAAGTTATCGAATACTGTAAGGTTGAAATCAAATCATTAACTGATAAAAAATGAAGTAGGAAAAGTTATTCGCCTAGGAGTTGTGAAGTTTTTTATGTTAATAAAAATTCTAAAACTGAAAGAGGGTCACCTTGTCTTGTTATTTATTACAAACTCCTAAACAAGTTTTTGCAATGGATTATGTCACGACCCCGACCCAAAAATAGTAGGGAATGAGTGTCTTGACATGTTACCAAGGCATTCAATATTCTGGCCTTAAAATTTTTCTCTTAAAATATATGTAGCGGAAATAAAATCACATGGTTATGAATCGTAAAATACTGAAAGTGAAGGACTTACATCATCAGATCTTTCTAAAGGAAACTTCATTTATATTAAAATATCCAAAAGTTACAACTTGACACAAATTTTAAAACCTTTTAATTAAAGAGCCAAATATCCTCTATCTAATAAAACAAAATTCTACTTAATGTAACAAAAAGAGATCTAAAAGATAAATCTTCAACATAGTCCTCTTATGTTCCATCCGCTTGCCTAATTATTTCCTGAAAAATGGTTAATTATAAAACATTAGCTAAAAGCCGAATGAGATTCAATCTCCAAATATTCCAAGGTTTTCAGAAAATAGATACCTATTCAAGTCAAAATATAAGGCATATACATATATGGATAGGAACTTGCATTCATATATATATAAAGTAATTGACAGTATAAATATTTTCATAATAAACAGTTCAGAACAGAACAGATAAAATAATTGAGCAATATGTCAATTATTCAGTCTTAGCGGCCATGTAAGCTCTAATACTTAGATAGATAGTGTTACCAAATGTTTCCACTCGGCAACAACACAGATAAAAAAATCATGATCTCTGGAACAACGCCTTATTTAGGGCACACCAGCGATAAACCAGCTGGGAAGGTACCACCCAAATATTTCCACCCGGTAGTCAAGGTCAACATAGTAAGAGAGTTTCCATGGGCCGAATCAATAAATTCAGAATTCAAATCAGATGTATATATCAAGAGATATACACATATAATAAATGACGAAATCATTGGTATCATATGTATTTTGAGAATAAAATAATTTCACAAAATATACATAGTTTTCATTATATAATATAGTCAAAATGTAAAAGCAATTTCATAGAGTATTCACCTAAAATAGAGGTCGAAATTATAGATAACGAGTCTTCGATCGCACGTTAATCTAACAAATATGATAAAGGTTTAAGTATATGTTCTAAACAAGGTCCAGTCTACATATTGTATTTTAATAATAACTTGTTTCAAAGGATTGTTAAAAACCATTTTCTTAACTTTTAAAACTCATTGATCGTAATTAAAGGATTCAATTCATAGTTCTTCCTAATCAGTCGGTTCCCAGTAGAGATGGATGGTCACAAGGGCACCTCTTAAATACCATCTCCTCTAGACAAAACATTTCCAGATTCATTCCCAGTAGAGATGGAGGGTCACAGGGGCACCACTTAAATAACATCTCATCTAGACAGAATTTCACCGGGCCTGACTTTGGAATTACTTAAATGGGATTCCATAATAACGAGAAATTGCTTTCAAAAAATCATTTTTTTTAAAGTATATATACAATTTCAAACAAGTTTTCATGAAAATAAAATCAACTTTGATTTTGTTTTAAGCTTTAAGTTTTGAAGTCCTTAGTGTATTTTACCAGCATAACTACTAAGTAAAGCTATAAAACACAAAATTAAAACTGTAAAAATTCATTATAACATTTAAATAAAATCAAACCTATGACATGAATTCTTTCTTCGAAATTATAGAAATCCTTCTTAAGATATTTCCCAAGCTTTCTATCACTCTTTCTTACTAGAATTCTCAAGGAATTGGTGTGAGTTTAAAATGAACCCTAAGGCCCTACTTATAGGTTTCCAAAATTACTACGGTGTTGGCACGTGTCTAATGACTAGGCTTTTTGGAGTGGTGATTCAACACCGAGGTGTCACGATCCGGAATGGTCTTGCAGTGTTAATATCACCAAATGATGACAAGTGTTTTAGCTTTCTGTCTAAAGACGACATGTGTAAGGTGGAAGTGACCAGCATGTGGTGGAAAGGTGATAAGGGCTCATTTTACACATGAAGGGTATTTTGATAATTTCACACTATATATTTTGAATATTTCTTAGAGGTCCTTGAAAATATTTTATTTACAAAATGGCCCTTTTTATATTTTTATTTTAGTCCTTAAAGTTTCATAAAATTATATTTTATATCCTAAAACTTATTATTTACCTTAAGTTATGTCATAAGACTTCGATTTGATCCGATTTACAGTTGATTCTTCATAATTAAAAATGGGGTTTGTTATATTAATAGTCAATAATACCACATATCTAATAATACAAAATTTATAAGATAATAAGTAACACAAGAGTTTAAAAACAAACTATATATATATAAGTGGGGTCATTATAGATTAGGTATCCATTGCCAAATGAAAAGGATCTTTTACAATCAACCTCTATATTCTTAAAATTTTGATTTAAAGTCAGGGTGCTAGTAAAATTAAATAAGAGATTAAGATAAAAACAAAACTACATTTATTGTACCTTTTAGTCATTATGAATGGAATATTATACCTCTTGGAATAAAAAATTCTCCTTCTGAATTTCCAAAGATTGTCAAAGATATTTTTACTGCTTATTCAACATTCTGAATTGTATACATTGATGATATCCTTATGTTTTAAGAAAAATATAGATTAACATTTCAAATATTTAAATATTCTTATAAATATTATAAAAATAAATGGCTTTGTAATATCATCTAATGAGTATTTGTCAAATAAAAATTACATTTTGGGTTCAAGAAATAACTCATGGTAACAAAATACCCATTAATAGAGTTATATATTTTGTCGAGAAATTTCGGATGAAATTAAAAATAGAAAATAGTTACAAAGGTTTGAGGAAGTTTAGATTCTATAATATATTAATACAAAAATTTATCTATAAACAATGTTCCTTTATATGAGATGTTAAAAAACGTACCCTACTTCATTAGCGACTAAACACACGTGAGTTGTTAAATTAATAAAAAGATACAAATAACTCCCTTGTTTAGTAATATCCCCTAATAGCTTTAAAATCGTTGAAATTCATTCATCACATATAGATTATGGAAGCATATTAAAATAAAAAATTTAAACACTCTTAGGAAGAAATTCCTTCTGAATTTACTTTGAGAAAATGGAATACAATCCAACAAAAGTATTCAATGACTAATAAGAAAATGTCTCATTAGTATAACGTATTAAAAAATTCCAGGATAACTCATTAAATAAAAAAGCCTATTAAGAATTGGTTGTAAAGATGATAAGAAAGTACTAGAAAATATGTTAAAACATTGCATGCAGACAAATATTTTCTAGGTGACAAGAAAGTTTTTCTATTTCCATTATAATATAGAGTATATGAAGGGGGAATCGAATTTCCTCTTAGAATTATTATCTCGTTAATTTTTATAGGAGTCCTCTCGTGATGCAATCACTAGAATGAGGGATGGAAAACAGTCTTCGAGGTACGGAAAATGGTATAGGTAATGAAGATTAAATTTATTTGGATTCTCAAATCTCATTACATAATAAAATGTCGCATCCTCTTCATATCTAAATAAGCAGCCAAAAAAGAAGCCTTTATAATGCTCCTTAAAAAGGATGAAGAAATTATTGTATTCTTAAATAAGAAGGATATGGATTATGGTCATGAATCATTCTACCAATCTCAAACATACTTTGAAATTGATCAACACTTTCCCTCAATTGAGGAAAAACTTGAATTTATGAAGAAGACGTTTTAACCGAAACTACTTTCATTGATTTTTCACACTCTTTCAGAGGTAATAATTTGAGTAAAAGCTTTTGGTCATCAAATATTACCCCCTACGAATGGGAATTAAATCTAATAAATTGAGAGTATTAAAATATTTTTATCTAGAATTTAGCTATTCTTTTTATTATCAAAATCCTTATATAAAACATTTATGGGGTTTTAGAATCGAAAATGAAGTTTTAAATTAAGAACTTTCGAATTAATTTATAGTTGGTTCTCAAAAATTGGACCAAATGAATATTTCAGCTTTAAATTAAAGGAGCTCAAATAATTTAAGATGAAATTTACTCTAGTTTATGATCTATTTTCTATTCCATGGATCTAGGGATGGACCTTTGGAATTTCAAGAGATAAATCTAATATTTCAATTTTAATAACAAACTTTCACTATAAGTGGTAGGATAAATTTAAATATAATGAAACACTTACAATTATTAACATGTCTTTAAAAGATAACCAAGATCTGGAAAAACAAAAAAACTTAAGTAAGGAATATCTATTAGTAAAATTACAAAAAAGGGTCCCGCTCTAAAGAATAAAACTTTGTCTTAAAATCCTCATCTTTCTTTAAAAGAATTAAAAACTAAAGATATAAAAATCTTCGTAACTCAATTTGAAGAGTTGATACCCGAAGACAAGAAAAATATCTCATAACTCATGCTCACACGAAATATAACCAAAACAATGAGTACATGGAAACTATATTGGATATATAAGCCTCAAATTGTTGCTTGTTGATAAAAAAGATATAGAAGACCTCAAGACTCTAAAAAAATCAATAAAGGGAAAATAGGCAATTAAATAATATTAACCCTGTAAACATTACCCAATAAAATGATAAAATAGAGCTAAAGTCCAAACGTCTCAATCTTTATATAATTATTTTACATGGGACCCCAAAAGGATTTCCTGATATGGTATTGTATATATTCCTCAACGTTGCAGAATTATTCTGGTATAACCAACAAATAAGAGATTTCTACTTATTTTATAGGAATTGTGGAAGAAGTCTAAACGACTCCAAATTCCATTAAGGACATGTATAATATTGAAACATGCCTACAAAAGGGATACCTTGGCCCTAATGCAACACAGAGTATAAAGTTTTAAAGATTTAGATTTAAGTCTTCACTGAGTGTTCATGTTGTCCCCTTATCATTATGTAAATATTCCTCATATGTAAATATTTAGTTCATAAATAAAATTTTCGTTTAACTTCTTCAGTATGCTTTGTGTTAGTTCTTAGTTAGTTATTTAAAAATTAAAAAAAATAGTCTGGAACCCACTCAGTTTAAACTCTATTTACATTTTTGTTAATTATTTCTCTATTTTGTATTTCTTAAACTTGAGTTAATATACTTTGATGTACTCATTTTATGAGAAGAAGAAAGCATGAACGCCATATATTCTTATAAAAAAGATTGCATAAGGATAGCTAAGAACTTTAAGAGGCATGCGATGTACATTTTTAATGTGGAGGCTATCAAAACAACAAATTTTCTTGCTAGATGTGTTATGAAAAGAAAGAATTGTATTATTTTTGAAAATTTGTTACATATTTCTTGCTTAAAATTTTAAATTTTGATGTAAGCTCTCAATGTATAAGGATGATATAAGAACAATGCCTTTTTGTATTCTTTATTTATTAATAATTTAATATTTTATTGTTAATGTTTTTTACATATCAAGAATTGGTGGTAAAGGTAACATTTTTATTCATGTCTTATTTTTTGTGCTTACTATATGATCTTTTTTCTGGTCAAATGAGCAATGCTGTTTATTTTTCATCGGCATTGTCATTAATTTTTAAAAGGCAAGATCACTTTTAAAACCCAAAAATAGCAAAATGATTCAAACCCATTGGATGTTACATTTTGTATTTGTCTTTTTTGGTTTGGCCCATTATGTATTGGGATTTACTTATTTTAGTTTTTTATTCCTCTCGTATCTTGTATGTCCTTTAACCATCTAAACACTAGTATAAATAAAATTATAGAGATCCCAATTGAAAAAGTTACCTCATAAAAATCTCCTATCAGGGCTTCCAAAACCCTAGCATTCTCTCTCTCTCTCTCTCTCTCTCACACACACACACACACACACACACACACACACATACATCAACAACTAAAATCATAACTTAATGCTAACCACCCCACTAGGTTCCACCCTACCTTACCCACCCACCACCCTGTCTTTTTCACTCACCACCCTACCTTATCCATCCGATGTCGTAACTTTCCCACCTTCCGTGTCGTTTTTTCCCTACCTTCTCTAATAGATTACGATTTCTCTAAGGTATTCTAGTGTAGACTGCGAGTCCAATTAGGGTTCTTCGACCATCGATGGTAGTATGTTGTAGGTTTGAGAGTCCCCTGAACTCAATCTAACCATTTCCCTCTCCCATATCCTAATAGCAACCCTTATTTATCTGTAAACCCTAATTCTTGTGTTTCTAGTCTATATACCATTTTTTAGGGTCCTTTCTTCTTTGTGATGAGCTGAATTTGAGTACTTATCTTCTTTATAAGGGCGCTGTATATTTTTGGTAGAATTTTGTGTCCACTTGCCATTATTTTTGGCCTTGTACGTTATTTTATTATGGTGAGGACTTTATTACCTTTCTTGATTTTATTTTACATAGCTGAAATTAGGAAATATTTAGTTTTATTGGAATAATATAGCTGAGATCAACATGTCACTAGGAACTTATTAAATGGATGGAACTTAGCATTATGGTCCCGATCTTCTCCATTCTATATTAAAGGGAATGTCATGACTATTTCTCTATTGGTGACTGAGAAGAAACCTTCCCCGGGTAATGCCAAGTCATTCAAATAAAGGGATATGGAGTGGATCACAATCTTGAGTTGTATTTTCAACTCAATGGATGAGTGGATTTATAAGTTGTTCATATTTCATGAGTCAATTTTAGACCTTTGGAAGGCCCTCACTCAGTTATATTCCCATGCGCACAATGATGTTGATATCTTCAATCTTTATCAAGAGATTTAAGAAGAAACCTAAGAGTCCCTACATCTATCGGTCCTCGATTATTTTGGTTACCTTCAGACCTGTTAGGAATAATTGCCAAGGTATGATCCTATCAATGATTTTTCACCCGTGACCACATCCCTACTATTAACATGCCTAGAACGTCAATATAGATATCAGTTTCTTATGGAAATATGATCATATTTTAATTTTTTGAAGACTTAAGTCATAAATTAGCGAACATAGTCACCTTCATTTAAATTTTCCATCCCTTTTCTCCTTCTTCCACTATTAATCAGATTTCCTTTGTCGTACACTCAGGTTCTAGTTCTAGGGACGAGAAGTTTGTTTGCCACTAATGTGGTTCAATGGTACATGATCAAGATTTGTGATTCAAACTCCATCCACATTTGAGGAAAAAATTTATTTGCAGTAGATCATCTAGCTCATCCCATACTGTTACTATCACTGACACCTATAATCCTCCAGTAGAACATAATCTGGTTTCTCCCTCATCACCGACCCCATTTGTTAATTCGAAATCCAATTATAGTCTTATCTTGGGTTAATTCATGATTAGATGAGTTCACTCTATCATGTTGGCACATTGACTCCCATAGCCACTATCGCGATAGGTATCCATTTTGCTTTTCATGTTAAGGTTGTTAAGCTTACTTGAGTTCTGGATTTCGAAGCCACAAATCACATGACTCGTGATTCATCCTTGTTCCTTTCACCAACCTCGTATGATCGTCATCATGTATGTCTTGCGGATGGATCTCTTTCACTCATTTATAGCAAGGGAGATATACGGATATCCCCTGATATTACCTTCTCCCCAGTCTTACAAGTTCCTAATTTTTCCTTTAATATCTTGTTCGTGAGACAACTAAGTAAATATCTCAATTGTGATGTTAATTTCTTTCTCTTTAACATTTGCAGGACCTGAGTTTGGGGAGTATTTTTGTCAACGACTATGAGCATGAATGGATCTATCACTTTGGAGATCCACCATCACATCCTTTTACTTTTAGTATCATAGCCTCTACCCTACCCATATCCCTTTCATACGATGTTTATTAGATGACTTTGCCTATATGGAATGCTCATTTAGGACATGTCAATTTTCAGTATTTGTGTTTGCTTTTCCCGTCTCTTTCGAAATCTTGTAAAAACGAAATATTTATTTCTAAAATTTATGAAATTTTTAATTATGTCCATACTAGTTATATTTCTCATATGATATGTGTTCATAATATTTTCCTATAATCCACTTTGATGTGTGGGGCCCATCCTCTATTACCTCTTTTATCTGCCACCGCTATTATGTCACATTTATTGATGATTATTATAGATGTAATTGGATTTATTTCCTTAAGAAAAAAATATGATGTATTGCATTTTTTTTGTTCAATTTCTTCAAATGATTGAAATTCAATTTAAAAAATTATTAATATTATATCTAATAATGGGCGGGAGTATGTCTCTGATGAACTCCATTCTCAACTTAATCAAAGGAACATTCTTCATTAACATACTTGCCCTATATCCCTAAACAAAATGGTGTTGTGAAATGTAAACATTTTCATCTCACAGGGGTCGTTCATTATTTATTGAGGGGTGTGATTGTACCAATATTTTATTATCAATATAACCACAAGTCAAGTCTTAGGTGGGAAGGTATCCTTCAAAATAAACTCCTTTATTCCACATTCTTACTTGTATGATTGGATGTACATTTTTTGTTCATGACCGACGTCCCTCCCGGTACAAACTTGATGATAAGGCAATTAAATGCATTTTTGTTAGGTATTCTGTTATTCCAAAAGGTTATTGGTGTCATGATATTGTGTCTTAGTATATGTATTATTTTCTTGATGTTACATTTCATCAGGATGTCCCATTTTATGGTGGAGTTCCCACTTTTCCTACTCCTTTCTTGAAGGAGGCCTCTCCTCTCACTCGTCCCATTCTTGTGTTTTAAGATGTTTGACAGAGGATTCCTCTCGATCCCACTTTGCAAGTTTATGATCGTCTCCCTCATCCACCTTTGCCTATTCCTTCTTTAGATGCAAGAATCATAAATTCTTATTCACCTTCTCACATTTATGATTTTCAATCTCATTACCATATTATTGTTCCCTTCCCCCTTACTAATATGGTCATGCTTATTGTAATAATCACTCTATATTCGATTACATTTCCTTTAATGTCCTTTTAGGACCCTATTGTTCTTTCTTTGGTCACATTAACTCCATTTCTATTTATCGATATGTGAATAAGGCTCTTGACAAATCCTAAGTGGGTTGATGCCATGAAAATCGACATGGATGCTTTGGATAAAATGGCACATGGGAGTTAATTTCCCTTCCTCCTAGAGAAAAGACTGTTAGTTGTAATGGGTATTAAATGTAAAGTATCTAGATGATGGGTCCATATATCATTATAATGCCCACTTAGTCTCTAAGGGCTTCATTCAAATTCCAGGGAAGGACTTTGATTCCACTTTTCCTCTATTTCCAAGCTCTCTTTGGCCCGCCTTCTCATCTTTCATGCAGCATCTCACTATTGGACTTTGCATAAGTTGGACAAAAAAAATGCTTTTATTCATTTCGATCTGACATTAAACATCAACATAGATCCTCCTTCCATTTCTCGGGCTATGGCAAAATATGTTACGAAAATTTATAGACTTCTCTTGTTTGTTAATTGCCGAAAAAAGTCCTCTCGTTCTTGTTTTGGTAGAGTTAGTGAGCTGACTATCTCAATGACCTACATCCAAATAGGCAGTTGGTCACAGTTTTGGTCCGTAAGCAAGTTCTATGGGTTATGGTTTTGGACTATGGTCATATTCAGGGTGACAAAATCGCGTGTCATAATCCAAAATTATGACCCTATAGGAGTCACGATCCAGTGGGTGACATCACTGTTGATTGGATGGTCACGATTTTACATCGTGACCTAATGGTCATGGTTTTGAACTTTACTCAGCAGTGTGACCACTCAAAAGTAATGTTATTATTAGTCATGGTATGAAAATATGATAGAATTTTAAAAAACTAAAATTTTGCTCACTGTTTTTAGCCGTGACCAAATTTATTTTTTAAAATTTTTTCATACTTTTGGTCAAAGTCCAAAGCCATGAATAAATTAGCACACAAAAAATAAAATTTATTTTTCTTTATCCCCCAAAAATATGTACATTTTTCAAATCTATTTACATTTCCAAAAATAAATATTTAGCCACTACACCATCCATAATTCAAAAAATAATAATACAACACAAATTAACTTACAAAAACCATAAAATTGTTCAACTTAAATGATAATAGAATACATGCTTACGTGAATATGATAATAACATTACAATATCTTGATCGAAATCCCATGCACTAATTGTTTTGTTCCACCAAACAAGACTTTAAAACGTTCATTCTCTAGCTACGCTAACAAATAATGGTTGAAAATATTTCAAATGGTTAGTAACAAACGGCTTGAATCCCAAAAAAAATTCGAGATACCTACATTAAGAAAAATGGCATCAAAGTCCACGTAGTTCATAAGATGAGCAAGTTTGGGGTCTAACACATAATTTGAATTTAGAGTGTCTCTTTGGATTTATGAAAATATATGTGAAATGTGTTAAAAGTGTAGAAAATTATGAGCACACTCTAAATTGGAATTGAGCTATAGGCCCCCCTTTTTGGATTTTTTACTTATGAAAACATATGTGAATGTATATATTATAATAAAAATCACATCATTAGTGTTACAAGATAAAAATGTAATAATCACATGAAATAAAGTATGATTATGTGACAACCCGTGATCCGAGATAAGGGGTGGCCAGCCCGATACCCAAATATAACAGGAATCATGGATGAATATCATTCTCAGCATCACAAAATATAAACTGAGTATACGGGAAAACCGCCCAATACATCAGAAAACGGGTTGCCAAAAAGTTTAGAAATTTAAAACTGCAGTTAAGAAATTGAAATTAAAACAGCCCCATCTGATAAGCAAGTGGAATTCCACACGAATAAATATAATGCAACTAAGATGAAAGTAAACAGCAGGGTCGAATAGGCTATCGAACCCCAGCAACATACAACAAATTAAATATCTTACATAATAATACATCCATTAATCAAATACAAAAGTTTGGGCCACACGCCCGAATAAAAAGACCCGATCATATCTAGAACACAAAGATGAAAGCGTCTAACTCAAGATCCTGTAATAACCCGTAAAATCTTACAGCTCATCGAAAGCAATGGAATGGGAACATCAAGAGTGGCGTCCTTGCGGGGGAGCACCTGAGCGGATACAATCATATACACGACAAGGAAAGTAAACCGGTCAGGGTCGGGTTCTATATAATCACCAGAAGAAATAAAAAGCATGATAGAAATGAACAGTTATGCACGAATGATAAGGATGATAAATTTTACATTACAATTTAACTAAATGATGAAATGTCATTACATAAAAGAAAGAAAAGAAATAACTTAAATTTAAAACCTTTCCCCATTTATCAAATTTCCATTACCATGTGTATTCCTTAATAGGAATAAAGCCATTTATTAACTTCCATAGTTAATTATCTTACCATTTCATCTTTCCATTCCTTAATAGGAATACCATTAATATCAAGTGCACTTTATGGCACATATTTCATTAATCACATTCCCGTGCTCTTTATGGAACATATCTACACTCTTTGTGGCATTTATCATACGCTCTTTGTGGCATTTATCAACCATCAAGTCCTACTTGATGGAAATATAGTTATATTCATATACATATAACGATATCTAAGACCGCCCATTCGGGTTTCCCCACTGTGCGCCCCCCTAAATGGCCATCATCTTCCAGGGCCTACCATAGAACAACCTGGGATCCTACAACGCAAGACTTCGGGAAGCGGCCATGTGCCTGCGGGATAGTCAAGACCACACCCGGAATCTCCTAACCATCGCAGAAAATATATACATAACAAACACTCACATGGCCTAGGACTATATCCACCCTGCATTCATTAGCCAGGGGGCATCACCATGCGCGCGAACTTCCCTTATGATGTCATTTAGAGAGGTGTGTAACAGTAAATTAACATTTACATTTTTAAATCTCATTATCATATTCAATACCAATTTCCATTTCCATTACTCATGTGATTAGTTCTTTTTATTTGAACCTATCATTACTAATCAACTGGGTTCCTTCTATTTGAACCAATCATCAATAACACAATTTGGGTCCATTTTAGTTGAACCTATCATCTTTAAGCATTTGGGTTCATTATACGAACCTAGTTCCCCTCGAATATCGTCCTTAATATTCCTCAATTTACAACTCCTCACTAAATCTCCAAATGATCATTATGATCCTACAAGTCCCCAAAGTTCATAAAATCTTGATAAGCCCGTAAGTCTCCAAACGTGGCCCTACAACCCTTATCCTCCTATTAAGAAGTAACAAAAAGAATGATGCCTAAACATCACTTTGGAACACCCCCTCCTCTGGACTTTACCCCAAGTGAAATCCATTCCACTCTAGGGTGACAACCAGACTCAACTAGGACTCTAAAAGCCAAAGTTTACTTCATTCAAGAAGGTTCCTGAGTCCCTATGAAAAGAAAAGATTTAAAATCAAAAGTAAAAATTTTGGGAAGAAAACAGGTGACCGGTCGACCGGTCCCAAGACCGCGGTCGACCGCGTCTCAAAATTTTGCCTAAGAAGAAAAGTAGAAAGCTCACTTCGGCAGGGCCGATCGATCGGTAATGAGGACGCAGTCGACCGCGCCTCAATTTTATGCATTTGAAAGAAAGCAGCGTGCCCTCTCCCGAAGGCCCGATCGACCGGTCTGGTAATCGCGGTCGACCGGTCCTTGCAGACCTAGACCCAAAACTTTCCATTCTTCTTCCAACAACCAAATCCCATATCATTTAATGGAACTAATACATCACAAACATGTCTAATTACCATCATTTACAATATTAATCATCCACATCAATTTCCAAGGGTTAATACCCACAAATCCAACAAAACCCTAAAATGGTTAAACACAACAATTTCATAACTATCACCACTAATTATTCTCCTTAAATCATATAATAGCAAGTAGATAACTTGCCTTGATGTAGAAAATCAGATTTGAGGAAGATGCAAGCAAGATCCAAGCTCCAATCTCTCTTTTCTCCAAAGCTCTCTTCTTTCTCCTTACACTCTCTAGGGCTCAATTTTGTAAAATGGAAGAATAGAAATGGGGTGGGGAAAATAAAACGGGGCTTAAGTATAAAGAGCCCACTTAAATGTCTAATACGCGATATAATAAATCGCACTGCACATTTAAGCTATAACCAGTCAAAAGTGTCCGAAATGCCAAAATACAATATGGCACTTATTTTGACTGTCTCGCACCTACCGGGACTAACTACACCCTCCAAATTATCATTTAAAAATTTTTATAACTCATTTTATGTTTCAGTTTCTCATTAAACCAAAATGTCTTTTTATATCTTATGAAACCATAATTCACCATGGATATTTTTACCTACTCATCAGGTAATCATACAACATTTCAGTAAATATTAACCTTTCTCATATTAAATGAATATTTACTCAACATATATCATTTTATAATTAATTACTACACATAGTAAATAAATATAAAATATGCTATCAATCGTGAGGGTTGTTACATACTCCCCCCCTTAAGAGGGAATTTTGCCCCCAAAATTCAGGTATACCTCGCAAGAAGAAATGTGGATACTTTTCCCGCAAGCCATCCTCGTGACCCCATGTCGATTTCTCGACACTGTGCTGGCTATCTTGCAACGTAACTAAAGGTACTACCTGCAATCTAAATCGCCGGTCTCCACGCTCTAAAATGGCAACTGACTACTCCTCATAAGGAACGTTAAGATGCATCTACTTCGAAAGAAATGTGCCTAAGGGCACCAATCACGTCTCTTTTACTACTATACAGAAGAGATATGGAACAAGTTATGAACTTGCTGCAATTATTTCGGTAAAGCAAGTTAACAGGCTACTGGACTCACCTTATCATATATAGGAAAGGTCCAACGTAACACGGTGCAAGTTTTCCTTTTACTCGAAACGCTTAATGCCATTCATAGGCGATACTCGCACCAACACTTGGTCCACCTACCTCAAACTCCACATGCCTTCACTCCGCATCGACTTAGCTCTTTTGTCGATCTTGGTTATACAAATGCGATTTCGAAGGAGCTCAATTTTCGAAGAAGTACCTCGGATTATTTCAGGTCTGAGAGGCTCATCATCTCGCACCTCTAACCAACAAGCAGGAGATCCATAAGGCCTACCGTTCAAGGTTGTATAAAGCGCCATCCCGATAGTGAATCGATACAAATCATAATAAGCGAATCTAACTAGTGGGAGGTACTGTTCCTAACTTATTCTTAAAGTTAAGTACACACATAAGGGGTCTATGCCCCAACATATGGTTTACCCTTTCTGGTCTGGACATGTGTTTGAGGATGATAGGAAGTACTAAACTTAAGCCCATTTCCAATTTTTATAAACTTGCCAAAAGTGAGAAACGAAAATCCTATTTCAGTCGGAAACTGTAATCAAAGGCACCCCACGCAATACAATAACCTCTCTAAGCCCGACCACTACTACTGGCGGCGCATAACTTGACACATGATGTCGTTACCCGGATGTAATTCAACCTTAGAATCGCAAGATTCCACCATTTCTGCCCTTCTAAAGTCCTTTTCATTCGGGACAATGATTCTCTTATGGAAACGTACCCCACCCTCCAAGTCAATAGAGTAGGGTTGTGTTCCCTTAATCAGTAGCTTGTATATGCGGTCTTAACCACTCTCGTCTCTCATACGACATCTTGCAATAAAATATTGCTCCAGCGAAGGTTTAAATTCTGCCCAGGAATGAGCACCTTCTTTTCCATACGGAGATCACCCCTACGATGAACTTAAATTCCAGCATGAGATAATACTCCTCACAAGTCTTAGCTTATGAGGTGCATAAACATTAGGTCTATGCCCCAGTATTAATACTCCCCATCCTGGCAGAGGCTTGTCAATTGAATCCACCCTCGAGCTTAGAAACATGGCTCAGGAATGCGAGTCAATTCACCCTTTCGTTACCTTCGCAACACTCTACTACGAGAGACTACATCTCCTTCTGCTTTACCAACGAAACTTCTCGAAATCTCACACTTCTCGTTACTAGGAAACTAATCCCTCTTAGAGTCAACACATAACTTATTCTTGGTCAACTCCCAACAGCCCTCCTAAACCAACGTCACATACTAAAGGCCCTATGTCCAAACAATCCTAAAGTCTACCTACCTATACTATATCCTATCTAAGTCGTATGCACCTAATACTAAGTATATCCCTAGTGCCCAAGATCTTCTCAACTCCCGACATTTACTCGGTTTCGTGCGTGGGACGTCTCGCCGAAGAGAAATCCAAACAAAGTACCCTCCCGTTACACTACTACCTCGCGTTGTCGATCATCAAGATATAGAGGTCTAAGACACATGTTCAGGACCGAAAAGATTCTATTTATATACATTACCATATAAATAACTCAAGATTTAACAAATCAAATAAATCCAAACTAAAGCCCTATAATTATATATCCCACAATATAGGTACCTTTTTAAATAGCCTTCTTACCAAGGCATAGCCCAAAGTCTTAACTCGACTTCGCATCCCAGTCTCCCTCACACCGTTCAGAGGAGAGAACTGTATACAGTGCTTCTATTTCGCACTTTAATAGCCACTAATCACTCTTCTACTTGATTCTCGACTAAACCTTTCCACCCATCTATTAACCAACAAAAATAAATTAAGATAAAATGAAATTAGCTAACAGAAGAAAGAACAACATTTCTCCACTTCCAACATCGTTGAGGTTCACGCGTAGAGCGTCCTGCAAAAGTGGAATCCAAACAAGGAACCCCTCCTATACGCTACTACTCAACTTTGTCGGTCGCGGAGATAAGGCATACAAATCACATCATACCCGACCATGTCAAGGACGAGTAAATCGGCCTCAAAGCACAAAATACCACAATAAATCTCTATATCTACATAAATAAGGAATTTAGCGAACAACCACTCATAGGAAACTCAATGCTAGTAAAAATACTCTCAGCAAATCTTATCAAATATGTAGTCTAAGAAGAGCTCATAAAGTAAATGAGCGCGTAAAGCTTGCATCGAATAACACATAGCTCAAGTACTTCTGAAATAAAAGCTTACTCTTAATAGCAGGCGATGCTAACGAATCTGGAGGAAGTATAACCTCCCGAATTTAATAAACTCTCGGATACAGTAGCTGTCCTTGCTGCATGGGAACAACCGGATCAGGTACCTGAGGTGGAAACTGAACATATGGCTACTGCGGAGCCCTAGGAAATTGGCCCCCAATCACCTGAGGACACTCCATCTTATAATGACCCGTCTCCTCTCAATGGAAACACCGTCCCTTCATATCCTCCTGATATCGACCCCCGTTATTTCTAAACTGGGAAGTACCTTGGCCCAAATGGTCTTTACCTCCATGACCACCCCGACCCGCAATTGCGAAGCACCTTGACCGTGCCTACTGTTATTACCACTCGCAATAAACCTTCCAAAACGTTGTCTTGTAGGTGAAACCCCTTGTTGAGGGTCCCTCTTTCTATGCTTACCACCCGAAGGTTAGGATGAGGGAAATGATCCTCTTCAAGTCCCAAATCCTCTAGGTTTCCCTACTTACCCCACGATATTAGCTTTCTTGCTACCCGGTGTATGTAACCGATGCTCATGGAAAAGGGGTGAGGCTGCATTCATAACCACAACAGAAATCTACAAGGCTTAATTACGCCGTAATTTCTGCCGGATTCTTCCAGTCTAGACCTCACATAAGCTTTGAGATCCTCCTATCTTCTGGAGCCACTTCATCTTGGACGAAATTCACAAATCGTGAAAACCCCTCTTCCTGTTCCGCCACATATCTCTCTCCTTGCACAACATCCTGGAGCTTCCTTCTCATCTCCCAATGAGCTGCGGGAGGAACATACTCACGATCGAACAAAGCCCAAAACTCAGTGATCGTCATTGTCTCTCTACTCTGGCGTGGTTATTATTTTCAACCAGTATAATGCAGACCCGACTAGCTTAAAAAGTGGTAAGGACTTATTTGTCTCCTCGCTACATTCTATCATTAGAAGGTGGCGTTGTCTGTTCTCTTTCCATGTATTGGCTTCAATAACATCCATGCCTCCCTCGAATTTCGGGGAATTTCCCTTTAGAAAGGACTCTCTAATCCCTTTCTCACGGAGTAAGTCCCGTGGGAGCTTGAACATCGTGAGCCCATTGTTGAGTCTATGGAAAATGGTTGGGCCTCTGCGGTCATGGCGGTGTTAACCGCTTGAGCTACTATATTTGCTACATCCGCAGTGTTAACGGTCCCTTATGGCGACGATGGAGAATCTACCTCCTCTTCTACAACTCTAACACGTCTCGCTGGGCGACCTCTCTAAGTGGCATTTAAGATGAAGAAACAATAGAGTTAAAATACTATTTGAAACTATCTATCTTGCAGAAGATCGCAAACATAGGCAACTACACAGTCCTAACCTTAAGCTTTATATCAAAGAACGCTACGGGAGAACGTGATGAATCCATATAGATCCTAAATACTCTAGAACCTGATGCTCTGATATCATATGTGACAACTCGTGATTCGAGATAAGGGGTGGCCAGCCCGATACCCAAATATAACAGGAATCATGGATGAATATCATTCTCAGCATCACAAAATATAAACTGGGTATATGGGAAAACCGCCCAATACAGCAGAAAACGGGTTGCCAAAAGTTTAGAAATTTAAAAATGCAGTTAAGAATTTAAATTAAAACAATCCCATCTGATAAGCAAGTGGAATTCCACAAGAATAAATATAATACAACTAAGATGAAAGTAAACAACAGGGTCGAATAGGCTATCGAACCCCAGCAACATACAACAAATTAAATATCTTACATAATAATACATCCATTAATCAAATACAAAAGTTTGGGCCACACGCCCGAATAAAAAGACCAGATCATATCTAGAACACAAAGATGAAAGCGTCTAACTCAAGATCCTGTAATAACCCGTAAAATCTTACAGCTCGTCGAAAGCAATGGAATGGCAACATCAAGAGTGGCGTCCTTGTGGGGGAGCACCTGAGCGGATACAATCATATACACAACAAGGAAAGTAAACCGATCAGGGCCGGGTTCTATATAATCACCAGAAGAAATAAAAAGCATGATAGAAATGAACAGTTATGCACGAATGATAAGGATGATAAATTTTACATTACAATTTAACTAAATGATGAAATGTCATTACATAAAAGAAACAAAAGAAATAACTTAAATTTAAAACCTTTCCTCATTTATCAAATGTCCATTACCTTGTGTATTCCTTAATAGGAATAAAGCCTTTTATTAACTTCCATAGTTAATTATCTTACCATTTCATTTTTCCATTCCTTAATAGGAATACCATTAATATCAAGTGCACTTTATGGCACATATTTCATTAATCACATTCCCGTGCTCTTTATGGCACATATCTATGCTCTTTGTGGCATTTATCATATGCTCTTTGTGGCATTTATCAACCATCAAGTCCCACTTGATGAAAATATAGTTATATTCATATACATATAACGATATCTAAGACCGCCCGTCTGGGTTTCCCCACTGTGCGCGCCCCTAAATGACCATCATCTTCCAGGGGCTACCATAGAACAACCTGGGATCCTACAACGCAAGACGTCGGGAAGCGGCCATGTGCCTACGGGATAGTCAAGACTACACCCGGAATCTCCTACCCATCGCAGAAAATATATACATAACAAACGCTCACATGGCCTAGGACTATATCCACCCTGCATTCATTAGCCAGGGGGCATCACCATGCGCGCGAACTTCCCTTATGATGTCATTTAGAGAGGTGTGTAACAGTAAATTAACATTTACATTTTTAAATCTCATTATCATATTCAATACCAATTTCCATTTCCATTACTCATGTGATTAGTTCTTTTTATTTGAACCTATCATTACTAAACAACTGGGTTCCTTATATTTGAACCAATCATCAATAACACAATTTGGGTCCATTTTAGTTGAACCTATCATCTTTAAGCATTTGGGTTCATTATACGAACCTAGTTCCCCTCGAATATCGTCCTTAATATTCCTCAATTTACAACTCCTGACTAAATCTCCAAATGATCATTATGATCCCACAAGTCCCCAAAGTTCATAAAATCTTGATAAGCCCTTAAGTCTCCAAACATGGGCCTACAACCCTTATCCTCCTATTAAGAAGTAACAAAAAGAGTGATGCCTAAACATCACTTTGGAACACCCCCTCCTCTGGACTTAACCCCAAGTGAAATCCATTCCACTCTAGGTGACAACCAGACTCAACTAGGACTCTAAAAGCCAAAGTTTACTTCATTCAAGAAGGTTCCTGAGTCCCTATGAAAAGAAAATATTTAAAAGCAAAAGTAAAAACTTTGGGAAGAAAACAGGTGACTGGTCGACCGGTCCCAAGACCGCGGTCGACCGCGTCTCAAAATTTTGCCTAAGAAGAAAAGTAGAAAGCTCACTTCGGCAGGGCCGGTCGACCGGTAAGGAGGACGCGGTCGACCGCGTCTCAATTTTATGCCTTTGAAAGAAAGCAGCATGCCCTCTCCCGAAGGCCCGGTCGACCGGTCTGGTAACCGCGGTCGACCGGTCATTGCAGACCTAGACCCAAAACTTTCCATTCTTCTTCCAACAACCAAATCCCATATCATTTAATGGAACTAATACATCACAAACATGTCTAATTACCATCATTTACAATATTAATCATCTAAATCAATTTCCAAGGGTTAATAACCACAAATCCAACAAAACCCTAAAATGGTTAAACACAACAATTTCATAACTATCACCACTAATTATTCTCCTTAAATCATATAATAGCAAGTAGATAACTTTCCTTGATGTAGAAAATCAGATTTGAGGAAGATGCAAGCAACATCCAAGCTCCAATCTCTCTTTTCTCCAAAGCTCTCTTCTTTCTCCTTACACTCTCTAGGGCTCAATTTTGTAAAATGGAAGAATAGAAATGGGGTGGTGAAAATAAAACGAGGCTTAAGTCTAAAGAGCCCACTTAAATGTCTAATACGCGATATAATAAATCGCACTGCACATTTAAGTTATAACCAGTCAAAAGTGTCCGAAATGCCAAAATACAATATGGCACTTATTTTGACTGTCTCGCACCTACCGGGACTAACTACACCCTCCAAATTATCATTTGAAAATTTTTATAACTCATTTTAAGTTTCGATTTCTCATTAGACCAAAATGTCATTTTATATCTTATGACACCATAATTCACCACATGGATATTTTTACCTACTCATCAGGTAATCATACAACATTTCAGTAAATATTAACCTTTCTCATATAAAATGAATATTTACTCAACATCTATCATTTTATAATTAATTACTACACATAGTAAATAAATATAAAATATGCTATCAATCGTGAGGGTTGTTACAGGTTAATGATTGACGAATATAAGAAAATGTAATTAGTCTTGCCAATAAGAGATTTTGATGCCTTATGTCGTGGTGAACATCACCTAACACTACCCACCAAATGAGACAACCATAAAAATATTTAACATGAACAAAATTCGTGACAATTTGTGTGGTTACTTGAGATTACCGATTTGTTATTGGTGCCACATCCAAAACTTTAAAAGATCTACATAATGATAATTCACAAAATGTGAGCGATGGGAAAACAAGTGTAAGAGAACTAAATATATGGGTGAAAGTTACATGAATGTAAATAAATAGTAGGGATCTTTTAATATATATGATACAAATAGGGTTGTCATACGAGAGTTAACTAAATATTAACAATATAATGTTTTGCAACTCAATCTTCGTTTAATGGAAAAAATAGGATTTTCATCAGGAGAAGACTAGAACTCCATAGGGCCTTTAATACGTATGCTTAACTACTCAAACCCTTCTATGCATGCATAACAACGGATCAATTTTCGTTGTTTATACACTAGAGTAGAATACCTTCTTGACATGTTTAATGGCACAAATAAAAGGCTTGTTGATGAAGAGATTGTTAATCTTCATCTTAGATAAGTCTACCATTAAACATTTTTAGGGAGGATCAACTTTACAACCAATCTTAGTCACAATAGAAGACAATTTCTTTGAAGTCTAAATAATCTATTTCCAAAACTTAATGGGAAATCCCATAATAAGTGAGCACTGTATCCCTTAGATTTTTATCGCTTTTGATAGAGATGCCCTAATATCACTTATCTTCTTATTTATGGTTATTTTTTGCTCACACTTCCTAAATATTTTCATGAAATTCTAGAGTTTAGATGGTAATATAGAGAGTATAAGTATTAAATAAATTGTATATGAAATTACTTACTGTCTCTAATCATTAACATCATCGTGGGATTCAAAGACGTAACGATATGCTTTCTCATACTATAGATTGGTGAATCTCACCTCTTTAGGATTCATAAAGGGAAATTCATCCTCAAACTCGTCACGTTCCTCAATCACTCATTATCCATGAGGATTCAACCTCCTAAGCCTTTATTTCGATATATGTTCCCCAACGGATAATGATGATTCTGATGTGATATATTCTTCCACAGTTGACCATCAAATATACTGTGTATCTTTAATGTAGTCTTTGAAGGTTTTCATCAATCTCTTGAAAGAATATATCTTTTAATACTTGATGGGTCCACACAATGAAGCCTCCCCGCATAAATGCACAAGTACGCGGACACTTATGTCCAAGAACGACATAGGACAATTCTTCTTCAAGACACAAGTACCTTATCTAAAGTGACTTAGTAGCCTTAATGTGCATCTTGTTTACCACTTTTACACACTGTAAGGTAAAACGCACAATAATCTGTATAATTGCCCTGCAGATATCTTTTTGCTCAGAAAAGCAATGCCTAAAAAATAAAAGATTAATTGGATGATGATGTGCTAGTCACGAAACTTGCATTATTTTTGGTCATTTGTTTGTTAGTTACAACCCTAACCAAATTACCAGAATAACCATTTAGAGTCTTCAAGTTAAACAATGTGTCTAGGAGGATATTTTTCTCAATAGTATACAAAGTGGAAGTTCCCATGGGAATCAAATTTCTTCCAGTTATAGGATCAATTTTTAACCATGATTTGTTTTTATTTTCATCTTCTTTTGATCAGAAGGCGCTCTCCATATTTCGAACGATCTCTACCCAAACATGTTCCGACCAGAGTTTTTTTATAATTCTTATCCTTGTGCATCACATCAATTATACGCCTTACACGATGCTCTTTCCAATACAAAAGGTTACATAAGATTGATAGTCTGGAGCATGCCTTTATGTTTTTAGGATATTTTGGATACTCCCTAGATTTACTTTTCTGGCCTATAAAAGAAGAGTATTTGACTACAAACTTACTCTTTAGGGTTGCATCCTTCCCCTTCTCCTCGATTTGATAATTATAACGCTCTTGATCGATCGATAAGAATATCGACTTGTTGTTCCTAAAAGGGTTACTACTCAATACAAATCTATGATGACTATCATAACTCATCTTCCCACTATGATGTAGAAAAGTATATTCATTTTCCTCCCACGGATGGGACATCCATAGTAATCATGAACATTATAATCGGATAAAAGTAGGAAATGATTTTGCCAATGGAGAATGGTAAAAAATAAATGGCCTGATTTTTCCAAACAAGGGAGCCATGTTTGTCTTTGCAATAGTAAACAAAAGGTTCAATCCCCATGGTATTAATTCTAGTAGTTATAGTTGTTGTCTTGTCCTGCTTGTGCCTTATAATATGGGCCCTTATTTGTGCTTCAAGCGTGGTTTCCAAATCATGTCCCCAACCATTAGTAGATCAGTTAAAGCAATTATCGAAAGGAGTTCTTGGTACTGACGTGCACAAATGGCAACCTTTTATTATGAGAGCAATGATAATGTTGTTGATTTATCATTTTCCCACATATGGGAACTTATATGCATGGTTAATAATGATTTATAAATTATGTCCAATTTTAGGCGATGACCATTCATCCATTCGGCTAGAAAACACCATGAAGATAGTTTACACAAACTATCGTATGCTTCTTAAAAGAGATGATGCTTTTTAGGAGTGGTAGATATTTTGGGCCTAGGAAATAAGAACTTGGACATCCCTGAGTTCGACTAAATGGAGATGCACTTGTAGATAAGTTAAGAGACATAAATTGTGTACCTATCAAAGTATCAAAAGTTCCTTTTAAGAAGAGAAAGTCTAATAATGTTAATTAAAGTGATAATGTTGAAGTTAAAGAAGCTTGGTATAAAAAATGCGCTTTCTTTGACTTGGAATACTGGCAATATCATCAAATTCGACATGTCATTGATGTGATGAACACCAAAAAAAATGTTGTAGAGAATTTAATAAACACAATTCTTGATGTTAATAAAACAAAGGGTATCATAAAGGGGAGATTAAAGATGAAGGGCATGGGCATACACAACGATCAATGACTTTAAGTTGATGGGCACACTGGAAAAAAAATTACAGCCAAGAGTACCATTTATCTTGGATAAAAAAGAAAGAAGACAATTCTATCAAATTTTGAAGGACTTAAAGCTTTCTACCAGTATTTCCTCTAACTTGAGTAATATAGTAAGTCTTAATTCCCCCGTCTTTGTACCCTTTGATATCGCGTAATTATCATGTCATAATTGAACACTTGCTACCCGTGTTGCTCCAATACGACTTTTCCAAACATTGATATCAAACAAGAGTAATATAAAAATTAAATATCCTTAATATGATTCTACTAGAGGGTGTTTGTCTCTAATATATTTCGGGTTTGATTTGTTTTTATGTTCTTAAAGTTTTGTCATTAGGCTCATATTTCCCATTTGTAACACTCGATCAAGCTATTGGTATATGTAAACTGTAAGTTAAATATTTTTAATATTATTCTTCTTTGATCTTAGTTTTCTATGTCATTTGGTATGTATAATATAATCACTAATATTTTTCTAGAGGTACCACTACTATCTACCTCCTATATGTCCAAATCGAACGTGTGCTAGAGCAAACATTTGGGTAGATGTTAAGAGTAGCAGTGAGGTATTCTATTTATCAGGATCACATTGTCCACTAGCAACACTTGATTAAGCTATTGGTGTACGTAAAACTTAAGTTTGTGAGATGATGGGAATTCCTTTGGTTCTAAGGAAGTGTACAACTATTTGACTTGTAGGCTATACAATCAACACAAAAAATATAACCCATTATGGAATTAACTTGTAGTTGGTGGTGTGAAAAATGGACAGCAGCATCATAGATTGAAGTATCCTTTTAATGATTAGCTCAACCACATGTGTGATTAGCTTCACCATATGTAAGATTTGCCCATGATTCATTATGAAAAATGGACAAAATCATTTGTACTTGTCCAATCATTTTCTATTTCTTAATGATTAGCTCACCACTTTGAAAATGTAACTCATTCTCTCGTGAACCTTGCAAACATTCAAGGTTAGCATGGTTGGCATACATTAGGAGGACAATCATGTGGCAACTAGATTTGGAAATCACTTGGCGAGGACAATATTCAGCGATGAAGGTCTGTTGTTAGTGTGTAGGTCTATTGTCAGTGTTTGATAAATTTATTTTTTGACGGTTCCCTTTCTCTAAAAAAGCCAAATGTTTACCTCTAAAATCCTAAAGATCTAATAATCGAATCAATTTGGCCACGTTTATTGAGGGATCATTTCGATAACTATCCATTCAGTAAGGGATCATAATATGTTTTTTAAGGGATATGTGCAATGATGGAACTCTAACCCTTTCTTTTGTGATGAAGCTGCTCAACTCTAAAAAATCTCTTCCACTTCCCCAACTCAGACATTGTTCATAGGTACCTATAAATTTTTTCCTTAATTATGTTCTCATTTCTTCCAAGCTCTATTTTTCTACTTTTGAATCTCTATTTATGTGTAGCCTAAACTCTTTATATTGGTAACGAAAAATGAAGTATTTCACTAAGCGATCTTTAGTTACGCTGTCTTATAGTAAAGATTGAGTCGTATTCATTAGTATGTTAGTTCAATGACTGCTAATTGCTATTAAGAGTAATATGATATATGCACATAGTAAGCATTGGGTATCTATATAGTCAGGGAACTTTTGATGGCAAATGACTATTTGGCAAAGAATTCCATGAGTAACACTTTGAATTCATGTTATAATAGTTTTCTTAACTATGTAAAACCATATATTTAATCGTGTTTCCATATATTTATTTCGGGATAAGTGTTTAGGCAATCAATACAGATCCAACCAATGATGTTGCATTATTTATTATAAGCTTATGTTGGGCCTTCTTGAATGAAGGTACTCGTGATTTATCTGGTGCTGAGGCTTGTATCGTGTTGAGGCCCGAATGGCAAAAACTTGATTTAATTATCTGTGTAAGCTAACAATCAACATATGGATTGTCTATTAAATAATAATAATAATAATAATAATAGTAATAATAATAATAATAATAATAATAATAATAATAATAATAATAATAATAATAATAATAATAATAATAATAATAATAATAATAATAATAATAATAATAATAATAATAATAATAATAATAGAAAAAGGATATCATAAAAAGAAAAAAAATTGAAACACTAAAGAATATAATAGTTTTTATAGTTTAACTCGTAATTATGTATACGTAATTATTTAAACAACTGTAACAATGGTGGGATCATGGGCTCTCGATTTGGTATATTATAATACAACTCTAACAGTGATGGTAACGTTCAACATATACATGCTCTTTCAATTTGGTATATTATAATACAACTCTAACAGTGATGGTATAATGTTGAGAAGAATTATGCTTCTTTCACAGGTTTTTGAGAACTTGGAAACACAATACCTGGTTAAATAGGCAAACCAAATGGAGGATTTGTGATATTCTCTCACATGGTACCATTGGAAGAAACAACAACATTTGTGGATTCCATCACAATCAACGCTTGGGATCTTATTGTGATTGTCTCTAAATATGGTTGAAAATGATAAACAAGTAGTGTGTCCAATTCTATCTTCCGACGCTTGGAATCTAGTTGTGATTGACGCTGAATCTTTTCACGTTTTACTCGAGGAAGATCATCTAATAATTTCCTAGCTTTTTTATCGTTAACAACCTCATATCATGTCTTCATATTTTGGAAGTTTGCGTGAACATTGGGAACATTCAGCCTCTTCTCTATGTCCAAGTCTAAAGCCTTCAACCGATAGGATTTTAAAATCTCCGTATCCAAGAGCTTAGCCCCTTCCTCACTAGATGGAAATCTCAAAATAACTATTGTTATTGCACTTCCTGATTAGGTCATTGCATCCACATCTTCCAAAGATTTAGGTATTGCACTTGCTGGATTGTGTGACATCCCGCCTAATTAAATACCGGGCGATCACTCCTTTATTAAATTAAATCAAGGTGAACAGTTTGGTTCATTCTTAGCATCACTGTCGTAAAAATAAACTTTCCAATTTAACACCCTAAATAATTAAGCTAAGTGTCAAAACCATATTTAAACGTTACTTTCCAAATTTTTATTTAAAGAAAATGATTTATTTATTTATTAACAACATTTCAATAATTAAGAATCACACCACAATAAACCTGGAACACAATCCAATTAATTTAAAACATTCGTCAATCGAATGTCAACATGCGAAATATAAAGTAACACAATTCAAACTGAATAAATCCCATAGTGACAATACTAGAAATAACTGAAATACAAATGTCCCAATAACAATGAAATAATGGAAAGGGCGACACATGCCCAATAAATGAGAATGCTAGAAGTGGAGTCAATAAAGGAAGCCGTCTACGCAAGTGACCTGCAACTCCCACCTAAGCTGCAACACGTTCCTTTCGAGGGATCCTAAGCAAGATTCCCCTGTGGCTGGGAACCTGAAATATATACATATATATATACAAGAGAGAGGGAGAAAAAGAAACGGGTCAGAGCCCGATAGTGTGTATGATTTAAAATTTGTTTAGCAAGTATTTAAATTGATACAGGCCAATGCAACAACATATTAGAGCGACACTCTCTTGAGAAATTCTCACCTCTCTTATAATGTGCACGCCTATCGTACTAACCTTCCCAACGTTTTATCTTATCATTTTATCATACTAACCTTCCCAATAATTTAGCTTATCTTACTTACTCATAAGATTTCAAAACCGAACAATATCATTGTTTAAAAATAATACTTCCAATTAGCAGCACAACTCTCGTTTTAGCTTTATTAATTTATAAAGTTTCCCAATGTTATATTATACTTTCACAAAACAAGTATTTACTATTTGAGTCATCAACCATGTCCTACTTCTCAAATCAAAGTAGGCAGTTTCAAATTTCCAAATCTCATATATATATTAACTACTCGTATAATATATATAAAATAACAGCACCCCAAATAAAACTATGGTGCGTTCATACTTCTACTATCCAAACCTCATGCCACTCATATCAAGGGGAATAAAAATTCGGAATCACTCTCGAACTGTATTAACACATACACAAACAATATCGAGGCGAAGCATAGATTCCAAGTCTCTAAGAGGATGGCACATACTCGCTTCTCTTAGGACCGTCTGAACTATCAATTTGATAGCCTGTACCAAGTATATCTATCTTCTAGGGTACAAGTCAATATCCCCCATAAAGGTCCCATCGAGATAAGACTGTCCCAGCGCGGTAACCTCAAGGATAGCAAGTAGCGCAATATGTTTTTCACATGTATATAATATATGTACACACAATCATATAAATATACCACTTTTATCATATTAATATAGGTTGCTCTTGTCACCCATAATTACAACATTTATCCTTAATTTCACATTATTAGTATTACGTATAAGGTTTCATCTCTAACCTTAACTCGAAGAGTTTTCTCACTTATTACGTGACACTCGTGGACTCTATCCTTCCAAGTAGAAAATGCAGTAGGTATACCTCTATTCACTATCGTAGCTATTCATCGTAATCTCTCACTTGAAATACGTAGTTTCATCGTTCATTATATAATTGTCCCAAAAGCAAAATTCTCATCTTATAATAAAGTTCCCAACACTTATTCATATGTCCTACTGGTCTTTCCTATCTCCCAAAACATTTTATTTAGAATACCCAAGAATTATTTCACGATAAATTTAATTTAACTAATTAAACAAGGGAAATAGGAGTCTGCCAGGAGGGGTCGATCGATCGAGGTCTTGGACTCGATCGATCGAACCTTCGATCGATCGAAACTCTATGCTCGATCGATCGATCAAGCAGGTATTTTGATTTCTGCAGAATTGCAGTTACGGGTTCTACCATCTATCTTCATCCAAATCCATATTTTTCAACTCCAAACGTCCCAAAAATTCTACTACTAAAATTATAACATTATACCAGATGTTTTCAACGTAAAACATGTGTATATCTGTCATTAAACATGGATAATCAACCCAAAATCTTATCTAATCATCAAGAACCCTAGAGTTTTCTTAATCATGGTTCTAATATGTTTTTACCAGAATTTCCTTCTAATACATCATCAAAATTTCTTGGGTTATTCTTCTACATCACAAAAGATTTCCAGAATAAGGTTTAAGTCTTTACTACATGCAAATTTCTATCAAAATTTGGGTTTTCTTCCATATATTTCATCCCTAATTATTCCTAAACTAATATGGAAATTGCACCAACGAAAATAGCAAGATAAACACTTTCCTGGGATTTTTGGTATTCTGATTTACGGCTGATTTTGGTATGGTTGCGTTCCTCGTCTCGCGATCTACACGTTGGCGGTGACGGCGGTGCAAACGGGTGGCTTTTTGGCCTTGAATTGCCTTGAGAGCTCTCTCCTCTCTTCTCCAATGGCCGTCACTTGTGTTTAGAGTTTCTAACCCTAGGTGACCATCCAGATATTTGATATAACCCTTGGAATTTTCGTGGGTTTAATTACCCAAAGAGGTGAAATGTCCAAAACGCCCTCCCAGGGTACCAATTAGGCCTAAAAATGCACCGAGACCCAAACTAAACCCCCGGGTACACTTTTCTGACTATCTCGTCCCTTCCGGACGCGTTGGCGCACTCAAAATGACCATATGAACAACTTATAAAATATTCACTTTTTATTTATCAAAATTTAGTCCTGACGCAACACGAGCACGTTCCGACTTAAATTTCTGAAATTGTCATTTAACTCACTCATGACATTCAATATAACCAATATAATACATTACTTTGCTCATTAGTAATATTCAACAAATTTCCCATAATTACTAACTCTCGTCACGTTAATAATTATAACAAAATTAATTTCTGAATTTTTATTCAATAATTCATTCACATTAACTTTAATAAATCCCCAAATTAATATAGCATAAAAATACGGGGTATTACATACTTCCCCCTAATAACGGAATTTCATCCCGAAATTTGGAAAATAAGGCATACATGGTAAAAACAACTTTGGATATCTCTCGCGTATATCTGCCTCGCGCTCCCAAGTGGATTCCTCCACATTATGATGCTCCCACTGGACCCGCACACGTGGAACTATCTTCGACCTCAATCTCCTCTCACTATAGTCTAGGATAGCCACCGATCTCTCCTCGTAAGAGCTATCAGGCTGTAAGTCGATCTCATATATCGCAATGTGAGTATGGGCCATATCATCCCGAAGATATCGTCTCAACGACGAGATGTGGAATATATCGTGGATGCGATGTAAATGTTCTGGCAGTCCCAACATGTATGCAACCGGACCAATCCTCTCGATGATGGGAAATGGTCCCACGTACCTCGGAGCCAACATCCCCTTCTTCCCGAACCTCATCACTCCCTTCATAGGATATACACGCAATAACACTTGTTCCCTCACACTAAACTCCCGGAAGAATCGTTTCGCATCATTTTAGCTCTTCTGCCTATCCTGGGCTATCCGAATGCGACTCCTGATCATCTCAATCCTCGCGGAGGTTTCCTAAATCACCTCTGGTCCTAGCAACTTGTTATCCCCCACTTCGAGCCAACAAGCTGGGGAACGATAAGGCCTGCCATACAAAACCTCAAATGGAGCCATGCCAATCGTGAACTGATAAGAGTTATTATAGGCAAACTCTACCAGTGGAAGATGTGGCTCCCAACCTCCTCCAAAATCAAGAACACACATGCGTAGCATATCCTCTAACATCTGATTAGTACGCTCTGTCTGCCCATCTGTCTGTGGGTGGTAAGCTGAACTCAACCTCAACTCAGTACCCATAGCTTCCTGAAAGCTTTCCCAAAAACGTGACATGAAAATATTGTCTCTATCTGACACAATATTCAGGGGCACCCCATGTAATCTGACAATCTCAGTGATGAACAACTGTGCATATAGACCCGTGGTGTAATCTGTTCGCACCGACAGAAAATGATCCACCTTGGTCAAACGTTCTATAATCACCCAGATAGAATCGTGGCCCCGCTGTGATGTAGGCAACCCTCTAATAAAATCCATGGAAATACTCTCCTACTTCCACGCGGGTACTTCCAATGGCTGAAGCAATCCTGACGGTTTCTGATGGTCCACCTTCACCAGCTGGCAGGTAGAACACTTGGACACGAACTCAGCAATGTCCTTCTTCATCCCACTCCACCAGTATTGTCTCCTCATATCCTGGTACATCTTATCCCCTCCAGGATGCACCACAAACCGGGACCCGTGAGATTGGGTCATCACTGCATGACGTAATTCATCCCCTTAAGGAACTACCAACCTCCCATTAAACCGCAAACCTCCATCGGAACTAACATAATAGGACTCAGCACCCTCAGCTAGAAGTCACATAATCTGCTCCTGGCAAAATGGGTCTGTGGTCTGGGCCTGTATTACCCTCATAACAATCTCGGGTGTGACTGACATCACAGATATGAAGGAACGGGCTACTGCGTCCTGGTGGCCTAACTCCTTCCACTTTGCTTTCCAGACGTCTGCTACTTCGTCCACCGGTCTACGACTCAATGTATCAGTAACTACGTTGGCCTTTCCCCGATGATACTGTATGTCGAACTGGTAGTCCTTCACAAACTCTATCCATCTGCGCTGACGCATATTCAGCTCTCGCTGAGTGAACAAGTACTACAACGACTTGTGGTATGTGAACAAACGAAATTTCTCTCCCAACAAATAGTGCCTCCATATCCTCAATGCAAAGACAACCGCTGATAACTCCAGGTCGTGGGTGGGGTAATTTTTCTCATGTAGCTTAAGCTTGTGGGAGGCAAAAGCTATAGCCTTCTCTTCCTGCTAAAGTACTCCCCCAAGCCCCCGTAAGGACACATCGGTGTAAACCATGTACTCCATACCCAGCTTCGGTAACGCAAGGACTGGCGCTGAAGTAAGCTTGTCTTTTAGCTCGTCGAAAGCCAACTGACAAGCATCATCCCAAAAATATGGTACTCACTTGCGAGTCAGATTCGTCAATGGACCCGCTATTTTGGAGAATCCTCGAATGAATTTCCTGTAGTAACCAGCTAACCCCAAGAAACTACGCACTCCCGTCGGTGTCGTGGGCTGTCCCCACTCCCTCACCGCTGATACTTTACTCGTGTCAACTGCTATCCCCTGCTCAGAACCAACATGCCCCAAGAACTGTACCTCTCGCAACAAGAATTCTCACTTCTCGTACTTAGCATACAACTGATGCTCTCGTAGAGTCTGAATAACCTACCTCAAGTGCTCGGCGTGCTCCTCCTCGGAGTGTGAATATATCAAAATGTCATCTATGAAAACGATGACAAACTGATCCAAGAACTCTCTGAATACTCGGTTCATCAAGTCCATGAAAATGGATGGAGCATTTGTGAGTCCGAACGGCATCAACCGGAACTTATAAGACCCATATCTCGTTAAGAAAGCAGTCTTTGAAACATCCTACTCCCTAATACGTAGCTGATGGTACCCCGACCTCAGATCTATCTTCGAAAAGAAAGTTGCTCCCCTCAACTGGTCGAACAGGTCATCGATTCGAGGCAACGGATACTTATTCCGTATCGTGACCTTATTCAACTCCCGATAGTCCACACACAATCTCAGTGAACCATCCGTCTTCTTCACAAACAAAACTGGAGCGCCCCAAGGTGAGGTACTCCTACAAATGAAGCCCTGACCTAACAGTTGCTCTATCTGATCTCGTAGCTCTCGCATCTCTGCCGGATCCATACGGTACGGTGCACGTGCAATAGGTCTCGTATCTGGCAATAAATCTATGACAAAGTCTATCTCTCGACTGGGGGGTAGGCCTAGTATTTCTTGAAACACATCAGAATACTCCCTGACAACTGGGATCGAATCTAAGGGAATCACAACCTCCTTATAAGTATCCTCCTCTATGTAATACAAATGAGCGGTCGAGCCTCCCTCTGGGCGAGGCATCGCCACTACAAACATCTCTTGCCCCGAAATGGCAAAAGTAATGCTCCCACCGAAGCAATCAATCATGGCTCTATAAGCTGCGAGCCAATCCATACCAATAATCACATCATGCTCGTGCATGTCTAAAACTAACATGTCTGCAGGTAATACCAAGCTACCAATCTCTACCCCCACTCCCCGGCATATAAAGAAAATAAGGGACCCACTCCCCAGTGGTGAGTCTACACACGTCACTGTGCTCTCTGTTGTGGCTAACAACCCTAAGGACTTCGCAAAATGCGTAGCTACAAAACAATGCGTTGCCCCCGTATCAAACAAAACTCGACCCATAGTACCATGGATAGGAAAATACCCTCAATCGCGGGTGGTGCCTGTGGAGCTGCTTCCTGGTGGACGTTATAGACACGTCCATACTGTAACTGCCCCTACTGCACTGGAGCTGCTGGAACGGCTAGTAGGGTTGGCACCTGGGTTGGAGCTGGGAGTGCAGCCTGAAAAAGTGGTCTCTGTGGCTCATTACGGGCACCCTGCTGCTGTGGGCCCCTATCACCCTCCGGACAATCCTGGCGCCTATGTCCGTGTCTACCACATCCAAAACATCGGCCCTTGAAGTTGCCTCCCCTCTGTCCCTGCTGACCACGGCCCTGTTGGCCGTTACCTCCTCGCCCCTGGCCCTGTTGGCCCTGATTAGCACGCTGCTCGCCCTGCTGGCCCTGCTGCTGTCCTTGCTGTCGGTGTTGGCCCTGTTGGCCCTATTGGCCCTGCTGATTAGACTGGCCCTGCCTATATCCCCCATATCCCTGCCTAGAATCACCTGAACGGAAACACTTAGCAGGGTCCCCCTAATGGGAACTCTTCTCGTGCTGACGATTCTGTCTATGAGATGGTGCCCCACTGGCACTATTACCCCCGGTCCTGCCCTGCTGGCTGGACTCTCCTGCTCTCTTGCTTCCCTGCAGATGGAAGCGGTGATCCTGGCAATGTAGCAATGCGGCATTGAGTACATCAGTGAAAGTACTCAGGGATAAATTCCCAATAAGGTGCTGACGGATCCTCCAAGCTAACCCGTCGACAAACAGCAAAATCTTCTTACTCTCAGTAGGTGCCTCATCTGGCACAATGGTGAGAAGTCTCGTGCTATGGTAAGACTCTCCTGCTTCAGATTCAGTAATCTTCGCCTCATCTCAGTTTGCACGGCGGGTGGAAAATACTTGCGGTCAAACCGCTCCCAAAATGACTGAATAAGGGTCGTGTCCCTCTCCTCCAATGTGGTAGTGGACTCCCACCACTGCAAAGCGGCTCCCACCAGCTTAAAGGAAGCCAATAACTCCTTTTTCACATCAGTGCACTCATACATACGGAGGTGCCGCTAGATGTCTTTCTTCCATTGGCTAACTGTGACAATATCGGAGCTACCAGAGAACTCAGGGGGATGCGCTTTTTGAAAAGCATCCCGAACCCTCTCCCATGCAGATGAAAGTTGTGCTGGTACTGGCGCCACTGCCTGAACTTGGGGTGGATCCTGCTGAACCACCGCTAGTGCGGCATTCACCGCCTGAGCAACAATGGCGGCTACTTCATTTGCATTCATCGTGCCTTGTGCCAAAACTGCTGGTTGTTCGGCTTGGGCACGCCTATCCTTCGGAGCACGTCTCGGAGGCATTTGAAATGTGAAGAAGTTTATTATTCTACAGTTATTATCAAATCTCAAATAGGTGAAGACTTAAACGTAAAACAAGAGTACAACAATCCTAAAAATAGGGATCTATAGCAATAACGTTAAGCTGAAAGCGAAAACAAGCCGTACAGATCCTATGGACACTAGAACCTGATGCTCTGATACCACCTGTGACACCCCGCCTAATTAAATACCGGGCGATCACTCCTTTATTAAATTAAATCAAGGTGAACAGTTTGGTTCATTCTTAGCATCACTGTCGTAAAAATAAACTTTCCAATTTAACACCCTAAATAATTAAGCTAAGTGTCAAAACCATATCTAAACGTTACTTTCCAAATTTTTATTTAAAGAAAAAGATTTATTTATTTATTAACAACATTTCAACAATTAATAATCACACCACAATAAACCTGGAACACAATCCAATTAATTTAAAACATTCGTCAATCGAATATCAACATGCGAAATATAAAGTAACACAATTCAAACTGAATAAATCCTATAGTGACAATACTAGAAATAATTGAAATACAAATTTCCCAATAACAATGAAATAATGGAAATGGCGACACATGCCCAATAAATGAGAATGCTAGAAGTCGAGTCAATAAAGGAAGTCGTCTACGCAAGTGACCTGCAACTCCCACCTAAGCTGCAGCACATTCCTTTCAAGGGATCCTAAGCAAGACGCCCCTGTGGCTGGGAACCTGAAATATATACATATATATACAAGAGAGAGGGAGAAAAAGAAACGGGTCAGAGCCCGATAGTGTGTATAATTTAAAATTTGTTTAGCAAGTATTTAAATTGATACAGGCCAATGCAACAACATATTAGAGCGACACTCTCTTGAAAAATTCTCACCTCTATTATAATGTGCACGCCTATCGTACTAACCTTCCCAACGGTTTATCTTATCATTTTATCATACTAACCTTCCCAATAATTTAGCTTATCTTACTTACTCATAAGATTTCAAAACCGAACAATATCATTGTTTAAAAAGAATACTTCCAATTAGCAGCACAACTCTCGTTTTAGCTTTATTAATTTATAAAGTTTCCCAATGTCATATTATACTTTCACAAAACAAGTATTTACTATTTGAGTCATCAACCATGTCCTACTTATCAAATCACAGTAGGAAGTTTCAAATTTCCAAATCTCATATATATATTAACTACTCGTATAATATATATAAAATAACAACACCCCAAATAAAACTATGGTGCATGCATACTTCTACTATCCAAACCCCATACCACTCATATCAAGGGGAATAAAAATTCGGAATCACTCTCGAACTGTATTAACACATACACAAACAATATCGACGCGAAGCATAGATTCCAACTCTCTAAGAGGATGGCACATACTCGCTTCTCTTAGGACCGTCTAAACTATCAATTCGATAGCTTGTACCAAGGATATCTATCTTCTAGGGTACAAGTCAATATCCCCCATAAAGGTCCCATCGAGATAAGACTGTCCCAGCGCGGTAACCTCAAGGATAGCAAGTAGCGCTGTATGTTTTTCACATGTATATAATATATGTACACACAATCATATAAATATACCACTTTTATCATATTAATATAGGTTCCTCTCGTCACCCATAATTACAAAATTTATCCTTAATTTCACATTATTAGTATTACGTATAAGGTTTCATCTCTAACCTTAACTCGAAGAGTTTTCTCACTTATTACGTGACACTCGTGGACTCTATCCTTCCAAGTAGAAAATTCAGTAGGTATACCTTTATTCACTATCGTAGCTATTCGCCGTAATCTCTCACTTGAAATACGTAGTTTCATCATTCATTATATAATTATCCCAAAAGCAAAATTCTCATCTTATAATAAAGTTTCCAACACTTATTCATATGTCCTACTGGTCTTTCCTATCTCCCAAAACATTTTATTAAGAATACCCAAGAATTATTTCACGATAAATTTAATTTAACTAATTAAACAAGGGAAATAGGAGTCTGTCAGGAGGGGTCGATCGATCGAGGCCTGGGACTCGATCGATCGAACCTTCGATCGATCGAACCTTCGATCGATCGATCAAGCAGGTATTTTGATTTCTGCAGAATTGCAGTTACGGGTTCTACCATCTCTCTTCATCCAAATCCATATTTTTCAACTCCACACGTCCCAAAAATTCTACTACTAACATTATAACATTATACCAGATGTTTTCAACGTAAAGCATGTGTATATCTATCATTAAACATGGATAATCAACCCAAAATCTTATCTAATCATCAAGAACCCTAGAGTTTTCTTAATCATGGTTCTAATCTGTTTTTACCAGAATTTCCTTCTAATAAATCATCAAAATTTCATGGGTTATTCTTCTACATCACAAAAGATTTCCAGAATAAGGTTTAAGTCTTTACTATATGCAAATTCCTATCAAAATTTGGGTTTTCTTCCATATATTTCATCCCTAATCATTCCTAAACTGATATGGAAATTGCAATAACAAAAATAGCAAGATAAACACTTGCCTGGGATTTTTGGTATTCTGATTTACGGCTGATTTTGGTATGGTTGCGTTCCTCGTCTCGCGATCTACGCGTTGGCGGTGACGGCGGTGCAAACGGGTGGGTTTTTGGCCTTGAATTTCCTTGAGAGCTATCTCCTCTCTTCTCCAATGGCCGTCACTTGTGTTTAGAGTTTCTAACCCTAGGTGACCATCCAGATATCTGATATAACCCTTGGAATTTTCGTGGGTTTAATTACCCAAAGAGGTGAAATGTTCAAAACGCCCTCCCTGGGTACCAATTAGGCCTAAAAATGCCCCGAGACCCAAACTAAACCCACGGGTACACTTTTCTGACTATCTCACCCCTTCCGGACGCGTTGGCGCACTCAAAATGACCATATGAACAACTTGTAAAATATTCACTTTTTATTTATCAAAATTTAGTCCCGACGCGACACGAGCACGTTCCGACTTAAATTTCCGAAATTGTCATTTAACTCACTCATGACATTCAATATAACCAATATAATATATTACTTTGCTCATTAGTAATATTCAACAAATTTCCCATAATTAATAACTCTCATCACGTTAATAATTAAAACATAATTAATTTCCGAATTTTTATTAAATAATTCATTCACATTAACTTTAATAAATCCCCAAATTAATATAGCATAAAAATATAGGGTATTACAGATTGGAGCATGAGATGGAGGTTCGCTGATTGGGAGGAGGGTTTTATGGTGCCATCGACAGATCAATAAAAGTGATGATGGAAAGATTGGTTTTAGTTCATTGTTGTGTGTTTTGAGTGATTTAGAGTTAGAGAGGTTTTAGATATTATTTGTTCTTCTTTTACGCATATTTATATTGGGTTGTAGACAAGGATTTGACTATGTTTTGTGTTCATTTGGATTTGTCAAAACAAGTATTCCACCACCTACTCTCTAGAAATATATTATTTTCACATTTTTAAGGGTTCTACATTATTTTTTGTTTGAAATAAATATGAATGTGATTTAGTACTTAATACTTGTTGGCACTAATTATGTTTTTAACATATGCTTATTGCCCATGAGAAACTTCCTTTTTAAATGTTTTCTTTAAATAATGAATTATGATTTACTATGTAATTCCCTTATATTAGCTTGAGTTTTTCTTTTCTTTCCTATTCATAGTCATATTTTTATTAATTTTATGCGTGTCTAGAGAATCCAAACGACTTCACCTGGATTATCAAAACTTTATAATAATGTTTCACAGATTTTTTTGTGGGTCATTTTTGTTCGAATTCTTACTGTTATGACATTGTTTATATCACCTCAAATCATTGTCATGTTGTTTTGGTTCTATAATATGTTCGATGTTCTCCATTTAGAGACTATCTTAACAATTATTGACCCAAGAGATTCAAATAGTGTTATTTTTTCTAGAACTTTCAAGAAGGGTGTTGCTAAACATTCATTGTTGGTCATGGTATATGTGGGGTTAGTATGTTAATGTTTCACATGAAACTCCAATGTTAATGGTTTTTAATAATTAAATAGATTAGTTCGATCAGTAACACCTATCTCATCAGCACTAGGACCAATAGTAGTTCCAGAACCCGTCTCTGCAATATTGGAACCCAGAAAGGGATTGTCATAGTTACAGTATGAGTCCTGGTCTATTTCATGAACGGGATCGAGAGCTTTCTTATCATGCGGATCGAAAAGAGGATCTTGGACAAAGAACAACCAGGCACTTATATATCGTATTAACAATCGAAATATGGTCGGAAAAAAAAATCTTTGTTTGATAGGGCTTCCTCCTATACCCATGAATTCCATTTGACCCAAAAATGATACATTGGAATAATCCGTTGGGTCTACCAATATCAATAGGTTGATTGTTTCACTCCTGTATAAATCAGGATCAACTAGGATAGAAATAAAGCATTGGGTCAAACTCTTCTTTGGTGTCAAGGTAATAGCTATTCATAGTCATCGACTTCCGGGAAAAGGCCTCCGGTATCACAGTCGAGAAAGCGACGGGTTCTCTGCCCCTATGGGGACAGAGCGACAGAAGTTTTGAGAATTAAAGAGAAGGTCACGGCGAGACGAGACGTTTTTTATTTGTATAGATTCGGATTTTTTTGGTTATTTTTTAAAAAGAGAATTTTCTCTTGGGATGTAAGTTTCTTCTGTAAATATATAATGGTGGCTTATATCAAATGTAAATGCTGAATATAGTGTCATTGTTTATGTGGACAATTTTTGTATAAGTTCTTGGAATTTGAATAGTGTGGTGAGCGTAATTGAATTTATTTAAATTTAGGATAGGATACTAGATATATATATATATATATATATATATATATATATATATATATATATATATATATATATATATATATATATATATATATATATATATATATATATATATATATATATGTATATTGTTATTTAAATTTGTATTATTATTACTAGTGGACCTTTACCATTACAAAATCAGACAAAAGCGTTATAAACGTATGTAATAAGCAAAAATACTAACACAAAAGTTTGTTATTAAATCAGATGTAGTAATAGTATTTTACCATTACTAATTCCAGATATAGTAATGGTAAAATACTATTATTAATTCCGAATTAATAACGGTAAAATACAGTTGGTAAATTCAGAATTAGTATCAAAATTTTACCATTATTAATAGTAATGGTAAAAATCTATTACTAATTTTGTTTCCCATGCCTTTTTTTAACATAAAATTACCGTTATTAATATTTTTTATAATGGTAAAATACTATTACTAAAGGTGCGTTATGATTTAGTTCATGGTACATTATTTTTCCATTGAATATTTGTATCTTATAGTCTTTCATCATACCCCATATTAGTTATTGCAATTCAATATATTCGAAAGACTTAAATTTTCTATCTATACAACGATTTCATGGACATAGAATCTTATCACTATTAAGATTTCTATTCGTGTATTTAATAAATTCTCGACCGCCCTTTACATGATTATTAGATACTCCATGACTCGATCCCATCCACTCTTTGCATCGTGCGAAAACCATTAAGTAGTCTTCAAAATTTAAGTCACTTATATAAGTAGGTTGAAATGAAGGTCATGTTGGATACAATAACTCTCTTTTTATAATTCAAGAAAATTCAATAAATCCCCGCAAATTCAAAGAAAATTTATCAGACTCGATAGTTTGGTAAATATGGAATAAAACCAAACAGATGTCCTATATAATTAAAATATTAGATTTTCTTAAAAAAAATGTTCAGCTCCTAGTCTTGTCCAACAAATGATCTTTCCAAGTAATAATTTTTTTTTATATTTTCTTAACATAGGCCCTTCCCCATGGTTAAAGTACACAGACTCATCTCCCCAACCATCATATATTGTATCAACCAATATATGATCCTCACCCATCGCCTAAGGGTTATTGTGGACATGTCTTTAAACATTCATGAAAATTAGAGTGCACATGCCAACAACAATACAACTAGAGAAGTCCCTTATATAATACAAATGTCCATACTCACCGTTCATGGATAATGATGATCTATGTAATGTTGCAGGATGCATTTGGGAGGGGAATGTTCTAGGAAGAGGTGTTTAGGGGGGGAATATTTCAAGGGAGGAATTTGGGATGGGTAACCTTGAGTTATAGTACGGGTGAATGATTAAGGAGGCATCTCAGAGGGGTAGTCATGTTGTTAAGTAAATAATAAGATTAATCCTAGATTTCATTCCTTAGATTATCATTTTGTTGTTGACATTGCGCATCTCACTCTGAAGCTCTGATACCTCTCCTTTAGTCCTGACATGGTCTTCTACCTCTCTTGACACGTGACTCCTCATCAAAGAGATATCATCTAATAGAGGTACACTATGTTGTATTTTTATACTTTGAATATTTGAGTCCACACCTATTATCCTCCCCTTATTGTCCCTCTCTAGTACATTGGTTAAGGCATTTGCTTCAATATCACAAGGGCTGCAATCGGACTGACTGCTCAACATGCCCTTCTATTATTTTTATAATATACAATTATATTTAGGATTATCATTTGAATAATATTTTATTATAACATGATTATATATGATAACAAAATTCAAACTCATCAGAGTTAGAGACACTTTGCCCAGGAATTTATTAGGCCCTTTTTCCCCATCTGGCATGCAAGTATAAGTTGAATCGATTAGGATCTTTTACCTTCTTTTGGAGTCCCCTTAGTCCGATCCACCAATTTACCCTTCAAATCATCATAATATTTTTCCCCAACTTTGTGGACATCAACTTTTTTTTATTATTCAATTTATTTCTCTCCCCTTCGTTAGTTTTCCCTCATGTCCTCATATCCAAGAAGTCGTTCCGTTAGTCAGTAGTCATTTGAATATTTTGGAAACTCTATCATATAACCCCAAAATATCGTAATCGTTTCCCCCTTCAGGAAAAATATTCTTTCGAAGGTTCTTCATATAGGTTTTAAATTGACCAACTACTTGATAAAGAACATTTTCCTTCGAACTGATTGCAAATGAAAAGGTCTTATCAATTTGTACCCACATGCCATCCTTTATGGTAGGATCAACCTTATCCTAGATGTCTACACCCCTAAAGCACATAATCCTCTTTCTGAGAGACATACAATGGTTTGTCAAATGATGAAGGTCAGGTCTATTACCGATTGGATAATTTTCTCCCAAGGAGGAGGGTGTGTTGAATTAATAAGGGAATCTTGAGTTTGATGACTCGTAGATGGAGTGGTAGAAAAAATATCTGGCGGATTAGAGTATTGATAAATCAAAGGAGATGAGAATTGTGGTTGGGGTATAGGAGAGCATCTGTTGGCAATGTTCTGCTATTAGGTTGATTATTTCCCTTTCTTTTCAAGATTTCCTATAATTAAAAAAAATTAGCGACTTATATAAGAAATTCAAATTTATAACTATATATATGTATATACCTTGTCAATTACTTTTAGAACATGCCCAGTGTGTCTGATTTCCATCCAATAAGTATTGCTTTTCGAAAGTCTATGAAATTTTGCACAAGGCTAACTGGGTATACGCGTATCTATAATCGACATATAAATTTTTGTTACATGAATTCAGAATCCTTTGTTCTTTAACTTATTTGCAAGTTCATTACTAATATGTATATGTTGTAAGACGTCACAATGAGGGTGAATGCTCTCTTTACAGAGTTGTTTCCATAATTAATTGATGTTTTTTTAGCTTTTTCTAACAGTGTCACCAACGTTAGTGCCTTATTGAGATTATTCAAGTGAAATATATTCTCTATTGCGTCATCCCAATATTTGGCAAGGAAAACAAAATACGATCGAATAGGTACTCTTGCTAGAGATCAACTCCACTATTTGTAAGATAATTGAATTATTCAATTTTCTTCTTCCCATACTTGTAAATAGGAGTTCCCTCTATATGGCGCGCACTAATAAAATATGTTTTATTGCAGTCAAATTGCACCTGCTTGTACTCTTGTTGAAAGTAATTACTGTTATGGCTCATTTTTTCCTAAAAAAATATATATAAGGGTGTTAATATGAGTCGTAGTGGTAATGGCGCTAGTTAATCCTAAACTAATTATGGTTTTCCATCTGATCAATCATACCCAACAAGTAGTTTAAGTTCATTTTTTTAATTAAACCTAAAATTACTATCTGTCCACCAATTGTGCAGGCCTTTCAACCACTTTGTGTTCACCCAAACAATAACCATTTAAGTAACGGGTGAACGCAACCACAATAAGTTAGTCAAATGACTATATTCTAATGATCATAATTTCAATTATATATCAATTACTCAATATATATTCCAATTATAATAATTTCTAATAATAAAGAAGGCTAAATTTGATATCAATGGTTTCATATATAAGTCAACTTTATATCAAGGGTTTCATATATAATTTCTAATAATAAATAAGGATAAATTTAATATAAAACATGTGAGAATATTCAAACACACACACA
The DNA here is from genome assembly GCA_949130495.1 of Sambucus nigra. Classification (NCBI taxonomy): domain Eukaryota; kingdom Viridiplantae; phylum Streptophyta; class Magnoliopsida; order Dipsacales; family Adoxaceae; genus Sambucus; species Sambucus nigra. The sequence continues at coordinate 159,677,441 of OX422221.1, read as the reverse complement.
TACACACACACACACACACACACTATATATATATATATATATATATATATATGTGTGTGTGTGTGTGTGTGTGTATATATATATATATATATATATACAGTGGCAGAGCCACAATGTAGATGGGGTGGGCAATTGCCCCACCTAGGATTTAAACAAAAAACTGTTATGTACATTGGTAAGGATTTAAAAAAAAACTGTTGTGAGCTTCAAACAATTTGCAAATGAAACATATTGTTCAACTGAATAATAGTCAGAAATAGTACATACATTGAAATTCTTTATATTGTACCTTTTTAAAGTCAAATGTTTATATAATATTTTTAACTCACTTGAGAGCTTTTTTAAAATTATTTCTAGTGCGTTTCAAACTTCGACTCAATTTGAGCTTTTTATATTTCATGAAATATTTTTAAAAATATTTTGAGTGCGAAACAATTTCCTACATTTGCAACATTACAAGCTTTGAGTCAATTTGAGCTCCAAACAATTTCTTCTATTCTCTGAATCTGCCACTTTGTATACGCGCGCGCGCGCGCGCGTGTGTGTGTGTGTGTATATATATATATGTATATATATATATAGAGAGAGAGAGAGAGAGAGAGAGATCTACCCATGTTGTGGTCGCCAGTTGAGAGAAGTGTAACACCTCATATTTTTGGAATATTTTAAAATATACGTGTGCTAATAATTTAATTAATTTTAGAAACAAAATAAATTGAATATATATTAATTAGAGAGAATATGATTAATATTTATGTGTTATTATATTTACTTTTGTGATAAGTAAATGGAAATGTTTTATTTTACATTACGTGGTATGTGAGTAAAATCGACGGGTTTGACGATATCTCAATCAGAATATGCGTGCGGGATCGTGTTGAGAATGAGAGGGGAAATATATGTTGGGTGACTTGGATGTTTATTTCGAGTGCGCCAATGATATGAAATTGGTCTAAATAGTCAAAGTAAGGTACTCGAGGGTAGTAATCTAGGTTTGGGGACTTTTTAGAGTATTTGTGACCTGTATAGGGGGGTTTGGGTCATTTTACACTTAACCCTTAGCTTAATTTGGGGATGTAACTAGGGCAGGTGGATGGATTAGGAATTCATTACACCATCCCAAAATACCTAGACTTGAGAGAGAAAAGAAAAGAGAAGGGATAACTAAAGAGAAAGTGAAGAAGAGCAATTGGAAAAAGATTTGGGGCAATTCCGGGCCTTGAATAATTACATGAGGAGAATTGAAAGTGGAAAGATAAGAATCTCTACAATCTAAAGGAAAATGTTTATCTTTCTTTGATACTTATGTTGTTTTTAATAAATCATATCATAGTTGGTGTAGAATCTTGTATGAATTTTGGGCTGGGATTCACATGTCGAAATGGGATTTTTTGGATTTAAATCATTGTTCAAAGAATTGAATATAAACCAATATTAGATCTATTAAGATTTATATTAGAATGATGTGATCTTTAATGACAATTATGTGAAGTGATGAAATCTTGATTAAAAATTGATAAATTGGTAATTCTCGATGAACAAAGGTAAATCCCTTGAATTGATGTGTTTCGAAGTTATTTCGGTTGTAAAAACATGTATCGTGATGTGTGGGATTGATAGGAAGGATCAATGTTGGGTTGGAATGACTATAATTAGTGATAAGATTAATAAGAAGTGGACAAATCCCGTTACAGATGTACCAGGATCTTACCAAGAATCGAACCGATTTGCCCTTGGGGGGCCGAATCAATTCGCCAGGCAAACCGATTAGGGTTTGGGGGCAAACTAGTTCGGTCCTAAAGTTTTGCCTACCTTGTTTGTTTGGGTTTTAAGTGTAATGTTTAGGGATCTAATTTAATTTAGGGAGTTAAGTGGGTGACTCGGAACTTCAGAAAAAATGTGTGAGAAATTATATTTACCTTGGGTTAGTCGGGAAAAAATCCGAGTACGAAAATATGGGTGTTTTAGGGTGAATGACACTCAGGATATGATTAATGAAATCGATTTTGGATTTCGAATAGATTTTGGATATGGGCTAGAGTAGAGTATCTTAGTGTCCAGAATAATAACATTTATTAATTCATATTAAGTAAGTGAATACTTGAATATTTGGGAGTCGGGGAAAGACTAAAAAATTGTGGGCTAGTACTGCGAGAAACTTATGCACATTTAGTCGATTATATATATATATATATATATATATATATATAGTGTGTGTGTGTGTGTGTGTGTGTGTGTTTCTCTATGTGTGTGTGATATTTGTGAAAAAACTTACTCTATGGACTCTATCATTGGATATTGAACACAGTGGGTGACCCACCCTGGCATGGGCCAACAAATGTTAGGTCAATTCCCGAGGTTATAAGACTATTGCATGACCACTGTATGCAATCTTAGAGTCTAGTGAGGTAATGTAGTATGGCTATGACCCACGGATGTATGTCTATGCCTGCCTCCAATTATGTGTTTTCGATTTGGGTTTGGTGGTGAGATTCCGACCTGGTGGACCAGGAGTGGTACGTGATGTTTCTGGAGCCTGATAGCATGCTAGAAAATGCGTTTGCCAGGTCTCAGCTCCGGGGATGCAGTTATACGTATATATATATATATATATATATATGTGTGTGTGTGTGTGTGTGTGTGTGTGTGTGTGTGTGTGTGTGTGTGTGTGGCCATACCGATCAAGATCGTGCGGTCGTCGTTCGTGTGGGGTTAATGTAAAGAGATGGAGTCGCCAGACTATTTTACACAAAACAGGCAAAAGAACATGTTGTCGCCTCGAGAGAGCGGCATCGAAGACAAACTGATGCATACAAAACCAATAATTCAGAGGCTCGGGGGCTAAGTTACGAAATGGGAAGGTGTTAAGCACCCATCCCTTCCTTTCGGTGTCTCATGGGCTTGTGCTATTGTTTTCCCTTATTTCTCCGTGAAGTGTATGTGCATGTATATATTATGGAGATCATAATCATTCAACTCATACCATGGGAAAGATGGAGTGAAATCATGCACAATAATGTTTCCAAAATAATATATATAGAAAATATGATTTATGCATTTATTGCCATATTGTTCGCGATATTGATCACTGTTATGAAATGATAATATGTATTGAAACGCTAACGGATAGAATATATATATTAATGCCAGAATATGATAAATATGAAAATGAGAAATTTTGGAAAATTCAAAAATTCGAAAATTGGCCTTGAGTTTTTAATCAAAGAGGCATACGTAGCCTATAAAGGCATCAAAGTCCACGTAGTTGGATGCAGAATGGGTGGTTTATCCCATTGAACGGAATTGGATTTTATTATGTGTGTGTATTAAAAAATATGTTTTAGTTTTGAAAAAGGTGTGTTGGATAATCCCGATCGGATTTTATGGGTGTAGCCCTCTTTTTGTTTGTTTTGGGTTTTTTATAGAAAATAAAGTATGTGCACTATACTAATAAAAATGTAGATATTAATGTGTATCAACTAAAGTAAGAAGTAGACTACGAATCTAATGAAATTTATGCAAAATAAAGAATTTAAAGAGAAAAGGAAGGAATTATACCTTCTTTGAAGCTTGATCTTTGATTTTGAATGAGCTCCCTTGAATGTGAGATGAATGTGGGATGAGAGAGAATGAGATTTTTGCTAAATTGGGTATGAAAAGGATGGGAATGAAAGCTTGATTGGAATTTCACATGGAGGAACTTCATTGATTTAGGGAGAGTATTGCTGAGATCACTCATATTGATGGATCTTTAGTCTTAGTATGCTTGGTAGCGAGGTCATGCCCTAATTTTATAGGGATATGGGGTCACCAATCGACACTGACCTAGTCCTTCCCATCGATAGGTGACCCAAGACACACTGATGAGAGGGAGGGAACTAGACCTGCCAATTGGTAGTCTCATGCATACTGTTTTGGAAAAATGGTCGTAGAACGTAATCCGTTGGTCCGAATCGTGCATGGGACATACTATTAGAAAGAAACCTCAATTAAATTCAAGAGACTTTTGCACCACTCCCTGATCCGGGTGTTGACTGGGTCCAATATGGCTCGGAAGCACATGTCGGTCCTTTGGACGGGATATCATCGGACATAAACGGATCGTTCGTCTGCATGGTAAGTCAGAATCGCACACGGGGTGGACTGTTTAAGAGGTCGGGAGATGTACTTAGACATTCCACTGAGTTTTTCTTGGTTCAAAAAGTTGTCCTTAGTCAACCGAGGCCCAAAAGAGACAGGTGACCTCTCGGAGTAAAACGGATCGTTCGTCCGCACAACAAGTCAGAATCACGCACGGGGTAAACCATTGGAAAGGGTATTATGTGACCTTAAGAAATTCATTTAAGAGTTGAATTTTTTCAAACAAAGCTCGAGAGCACGACGGCCTCCAGATCAATTTTTGAGGGAAAATAGATCGTTCGTCCAAATGGCTATGTTGTTTCACGCACGGGGCTGATCGTTAGAAAGGGGTTTCAGTTCCCTTTGAAGATTCAAAGAGTTTCACTCTGATAATGGAGATGTTTGGGATCAAATCAGGGCCTAAGATCTTCTGGTGGCCTCCGAATTGATTTTTTTTAGTAAAATGGTCAGTTCGTCTGAACCGTTATGCCAATTTGTGCATGGGGCAGACCGTTGGGAAGAGGATTCAAAGTCGTTATGCCCCAGGAGCGCTTGATGGCCACTAGATCCATAGTTAGAGTGCGACCTATGGTTTATAGTAAAATAAGGAGGCGCTAAGGACCTCAGGAGAGACTTAGAGGGGTCCTAGAATGTGGTGCCTACAGAGCTCCTCGGCCGTTGAGCTTAGAACAAGAGAAAACCGTTGAATAGATGCCACATGATGTTTTTTGGAAAGAGGTCGATTATACTAACCTAAGGGGAGAGGATGACCAATTCAGAGGGTCAAGTTCAATTCTGAGGACTTAAGGGGATGTTGGGGATGGACGATTTTGAAGACCTAAATGGGGTGACAACTGAGGTCAAAGGTCAGTGACTGATTCTGTGGGTCGAGGTCAATTCTGAGGACCTAAGTTATAGCAAAAAATTTTGTGGGTTGAAGCCAATTATGAGGGATTAAGTTTGGGGTGACCAGTTCTGAGGGTCAAAGCCGATTCAGCGGGCTTTAAGATAGAGATGAACAATTATGCGATTCAAAGCCAATTCTAAGGGCTTAAGTAAAAGCGACCAATTCTGTGGGTCGAAGCCAATTCTAAGGGCTTATGTTAGGGGTGAAAAATTCTGTGGGTCAAAGCTAATTCTACAGTCTTAAGATAGGGGTGACAAATTTTGCATGTCAAAGCTTATTTTATGGGTTTAAGATAAAAGAGACTTATTCTGTGGATCGAAGACAATTATGCGGGCTTAAGATAGGGGTGAATAATTCTGCAGGTTACGGGCTTAAGATAGAAGCGACCAATTCTGCTGGTCGAAATCAATTATGCGGGCTTAAGATCGAAGAGAAAATTTTTACGAATCGAAGCCAATTATGAGGGCTTAAGTAGAAGCGACCAATTCTGCGGGTTGAAGCCAATTATGTGGCCTTAAGATAGGGTAACCAATTCTGCTCGCCAAATCCAATTAGACGGGCTTAAGATATAAGCGACCAATTTTGTGGGTCGAAGCCAATTCTGAGGGCTTAAGTAGAAGTGACCAATTATGTGAGTCAAAGCAAATTCTATGGTCTTAAGATAGGGGACACCAATTATGCGGGCTTAAGATAGAATCGACCAATATGAATAGTTTGATTGCTCTTGGGAAATAGAATCAGTAACACAATTAGGGGTACTGGGCTTGCTTTATTATCGGGATTGAAGGAGGTCTAGGAAACTAGACTGTTGATCGGGCTAAGGTAACGAAGTTAGATCTAGATTCACGACTAACTTCCTCTCTGCGGGCTTAAGATAGAAGCAACCAATTCTGCGAGCTTAAGATAAAAGTGACCAATTCTATGGGTTGAAGCCAATTCTGAGGGCTTAAGTAGAAACGACCAATTCTACGGCTCAAAGCCAATTATGTGGGCTTAAGATAGGGGTCATGAATTCTGCGGATCAAAACCAATTCTACGGGCGTAATATAGAAGCGACCAATTTTATGGGTCGAAGCCCATTCTGAGGGCTTAAGTAGAAGCGACCAATTATGATGGTCGAAGACAATTTTGCGGGCTCAATATAGGGGTGCCCAATTCTGCGAGTTGAAGCAAATTTTGCTGGCTTAAGATAGAAGCGATCAATTCTGCGGGTCGAAGCCAATTCTGTGGGCTTAAGATTTCTTAGGAAAATTTGGAGACTCCACTATGGATATCTTTATATATTCTAAAATGATCTGCAAAACTTATTATTACTTAACAGGTAAGATGTACACGTGTCTCTGTAATGCTAATCACCTCTTCTCTCTCACTTTATAACATTTTCCTCTTCTCTCTCTCCATCCGTGTTAATATTCTGTCATAGCAATCGACAAAGCCCTTTTAATTCTACAATGTGGTTCTTAGTATAATTGATAACTTCATCGCCTCTCCACTTGACTTTTTCATGTCTTCCCATCTCCCTCACTCCCTCTTTATATATATTGGATCTCTATGCCCCATTTGATGTCTATCAAAACTGGTCCACGGTCCTTTCAATTACCACCCATCCCATCTTCTCTGATAGAAAAGGTGAAATAGTTGTTGATAGATTAGTTAATTTCAGGAAAATCCTCACCTCCAAGTAATATGTTGTTTATATTGTTTCTCCCACTCCTTATTCAATTAATGTCTAATAATTTATGTTAAAGTAGGTTTGGTGATATGGGGTGATATGGAGGCCATGGCGTTGACGCAAGAGCAACAGATGGGAGATCTAAAGTCAGTTGTTATCGACCAATTTCTTCCCCATGTTTTGGTTTTGGGGGTTTGTTTTTCCCTTATTTTGTTCATTTTATCCATATTTCTTTCATAAGAGATGGAGGGTGTATTGTGTTGATTCTTCTCTTTTTCAGTCGTTGGTTTTGGCTTTATGATTGTGGGTTGTTTGGTTTCTGGTTTACACATGTCTGTAGCAGGGTTTTGTGCGAATACTAATGCCACTAAAATGGAATAACATACCCGAATGGTGTTGGACGGCGGTGGGATAATGTCGACAATGATAAGGTGGCTATGGATGGCGACTTGTATGGAGAGGCGATGGTTTGTGTGATTTCATAGATTTTAGGAGTTATTTACATTTTTTTAATTTCAAATTAATAAGGATATTTTGATTTTAAGATAGTAAGGGTTCATTTTGTTGTTAGTTCGTTATTCTTCTTCTCCAACCAAATGATCCCAAATAGGGATGGTAACGGGGCAGGTTTTGGGCGAGTTTTCCGAAATTCGATCCCGAACCCATTTACCCTGTCTCAAATACAAACCCGCCCCGCCACCATTTACACCACCCCGGTCCCCACCCCCGCCCCCACCCCATTAAAAACCTCACGGGACCCCCGAACCCAGTCCAAACCCCTCCAAAACATCTTTATGATATTTTTTAATTTATTTTATATAAACAAATTTTAATTTTTTTTGTAAGTTTTGCAATACTCTTTAAAAAATAGGTATTAAGAGATTAAAAAAATATGTATAAGCAAATTTCAAGATTAAAATACAAAGCATACATTTAAAAAATATAAACTATATATATATACTCCTGTGCGGACTAGTCCCCATTTTAAGAATGCGGACCGGACATGTGTCGCCTAAAGATGTGCCTATAAACTATCGCCTAAATTATAGGCACACTCTCTCTCTTTTCTGGGCTCACCGTCAGGTGACACATGTCTGGTCCGCATTCTTAAAATGCGGACTAGTCCGCATAAGAGCAGGACTGTATATATATATATATAAGGGCGTATTAGTAAACATACACTCAAACGGGGCGGGTTCGGGGTTTTTATACACTAAGCCCAATCCCGACCCAAATTATATGGTTTTTTTAATACCGAACTCGATCCCAAACCCACCCTGTTTATTATCCTAAAATTTCCCCCACTAGGGGCGAGGGTGGGGGGTCCCCGCTAAAACCCACCATATTTACATCCCTAATCCCAAACATCTAAAGTCGTATATCTGTGTCAGATGAGGACAGTAGAGTGGATTATTTTCTAACATCATTTTGCTTAAAATTTTATTAGAAAATTGAAGCCTAAAATTTTATCAGACAAATTGAATCTTTGACTAATAAAACAAAGGGGCACCATGAAAAGCATGTATCTTTATTAGAGAATGTAACTGCTGTAAAACACAACAATACTTATAAATAACCCACATAACCGTCCAAATGTATAAGCCATGCAGTGCTATGCCACCTAAGTGTAAAGGTTTTTAATATTGCAATATTTTTCGAAAGTAAGCATGTCATTCTCAACCAAATTTACCCATGCTTCAATACCCTCGACCTCTTTGTCATCCATCAAAAACACCACATTTTGTATACGCAGGTTCACTTGACTTATTCACTCTGGTTTTCCCCAGCCAAAATCAGCTCCATAAAATGGGAACCTGGACCAGCGAGTAGGAGTTAGAAATAAATGTACTTTTGTTTGGACGTGAGTATCATTATCAATTTTGGGGGTGATATTTATTACTTTTATTTTAGTTATTTATGAATACTGTGTTTTCTAAAAAAAAATAATGTTAAATTAAGCCACGGTATAAATTATATTTTATATTATTATTAAATTTCTTGATGCACCCAAATCCTATTTTTTCAGATTGTTAAATCGTCGCACCATGTTGCACCCACATTCCATACTCACACTCATACACATTCATCTACAACCAACAGTGATAAATTTGTATTAAATCAAATCGCTCCATCAATCACCAACAAATTATTCGAACTTATGGTGATATTTAGGTGCTGTTAGGATTTGGCTTTTCTTATGGTTTAGATATCTATAATTATAATTAAATAGGCAGCAATTTCGAATAGTTTATGACCTTTTTAATGATTATATTTAACTCATTTTTTTGTATTTTGTTCTCATTTTTAATTTTAATTCTTATTATTTTTATTATTATTTGGGTTATAACTTTGTAATTAGGATGTAGAAATAGACCGCCACATATTCTTCTAAAATTGATTTACGTATATCTTATGTTCATATTGTATGTGTATTGTTTGAACAAATGTTTCAAAAATGGTTGTTAAAAAGTATCCACTTCATATAAATTTTCGATCCATATTTTTCCTTATTTAAGTGATACGCATTGCGCCTCGCCCACGCATCGCACGGTCTTACACCTAGTGTATCCTGTAGTTCCGCTGGGGATCTGGGGGAGCATTTAATTTGAGGTTTCGATGTGTAAGGGAGAATGATCTGAGTATTGGATTTTTTCTTAGCTGGGGAATTTCTTGGCTTTTGTGGTCTCCTTTGGAGACATTATTAGGGAGACATGAAATTGATTTCGAGAATTCCGCTAGTGAGATAATAGATTTTTCATGGAAATGAGTGTGGTAAAAAAGTTTTTTCCTCGATGAAAAAGGTTTTAAAATCCATTTGGGAATTTTCTGGCGATTTTTCCGGATTTTCTCGCACTTTACAGGAATTGTTGTATAAAATTTTAAAAAAGGGTGCCGACTGGCATGGATGGGATAGTGCTAAATGTAAGTGGCATGGGCTTTTGAGGTACCGCGAGTAGGTGCATGGATAGTGTCGATCGATGGGTGGCAGGGAGATGCCGATCTACATGCCCCTTAGCTTCCTATAAAAAGAGGCCAGGTTCTCCTCATTTTTCATAGCTTTCTAACTTGCCTTCTTTTGAAATTACGTTTTGAAAATTATGCTAGTGTTCCTAATTCAAAATATGGTTAAGTTCTCAAGTAGATCAACACATATGGCGTGGCATGATGATGACGATTGGGCAGGCTTGGAATTGAGGGCTAGGGTGCCCCTTACTTTGGGCAACAAAAACTCTTTTAACTCATTCGAGCCAATAGCGGATGATCGAAATCTCTTGTGTGATACTACTCATCATCGCTCTTCTAGGGTGGTGAACCCTGGTGGTTATGTAAGTATTGATGACCTTTGGTATTCTCTTCCATTTTCCCTTGGTGATATTTCCTTATTTCTTGAATTTTAACAAGGGTTTTTTCTTTTTTCTTTTGACAATCTGATGTTTATATGTTGACTAGGCGTTCTCGAGGGACGACATGGCTTAGGGATGTTTGGAAGAATCTTTTGTCTGTAGTTCATTGGATGGTGTCATTAGTCAATTTCGGGAGACTTGTGTCTGATTTGGATGAGATGCCTTATTTTACGACTGTTCTCTATGCTCTGGGGTAGAGGTGGCCAGACACCACCTACACCTTTCATTTTGAATTTGGGGAGATGATGGTGACTCCCATTGATGTGCAGTAGCTACTGGGGATGGATTGTGAGGGAGTGCATATTGAGGTGGATAGGACTTTGTGTGACACCCCGACTAATTAAATACCGGGTAGCTACTCCTTTATAAAATTAATTCAAAATGCCAAGTTGGCTCAGTTCATAGCATCACTGTCGAAAACATTTTTATTATTTCTAACCACCTAGTATTTAAAAAGTAAGTCCAAATTTTAATTTAAGTCTGATTAACATGCAACAAGTGTAATGAAGAAATAAATAACACCATTCACCATACTGAAGTAAAACGAATAACCATCACAATAGAGTAAATAAAGTCTGGAGGAAAAATCCTCACTACAATCCCATAACTGAAATGAATAACCGAAACTGAAATAAAACATGCTAAAGTCTGAAAACTGAAATATAAAATATGTCTCTAAAGAAATGGGCAACATGCCCTACAACTGATAGATGGTGACTCTGGAATCCAAAAGATAGAAGCGTCTACATGCAAATCCCTGTAGCTTCCACAAGCAGCTACAGCTCGTCACCTGAATGAGTATCCTATACTTGGTGTCCTTGTGGCTAGGCACCTAAAAATGGTTTTACAAAGAAAAATATTTGCAAAGCAAACGGGTCAGAGCCCGAATGTGGAGTTATATTTTAAAAACCTGCAAGTGCTTTAAAAACATTTAAAACATTAAATGCAAAGTACATGTTAGGACGTACACTCGCATGATATTCTCACCTCTCGTCTAACTGTGCACTCCTAACGTAAGTACCCATCTATATCGACCCATACTACTAGCTAACTGACAACATAACTAGCTAGACTGCCAAAGGTTCTACCCATATTACTCAGTTCCATTTAACATAACAACGCTCGTAATTAAATAGGGGTTTAACGTGAACTCAGTTACTAAATATACCATTGATATAACCATCAGTTAACTCATTATATAACTCGAAATAATACCGTAATATTTTTACAACATTAACATGAGGATTCCCATTAATTTAATGTATATTATTCATATCATAAATATACAATACAAGCACCCCGCGAACTAAGCTGTGGTGCACACATACTCTGCTATCCATCCCGGTACATCACGTACATAAGGATTACATATTCCGAATCTCTCAGGAATAGTTTACCGATAACAACATCACAAATAATGGAGGCGAACACAGTCACCATCACATGGGTCACGCACATACCTACGCTCCCATGATCAGCGGACTTATTAATATCACAATAAGTCTTTCTATGACCTATGTTCATCGAGGTACCAGTCTATATCCCTCCCGTAGGCACACAAGGATTAGAGGGTCCTAAGCGAACGCAACCTCCCGTGATAGCAAGTATGGTAGGTATGTCATACAAACAATCCATATACCAATACTAAGTAAACACATGTCTTAGTAATACCGTATTTTAATCGTAGTACATATCGCATTCTCGTACTAACTATAATTATCACAATTCGTACTATACCGGTTTATAATCATACGTGTCATAATTAATTCTCACATCGTAGTGGACACTCACGTCTCGACCCAAACCGTCCATGTAATACAACTCTCGTATGTAAATTTCTCCTCATGAATACCCAAATGTCCCAATCCTATCATTACTATATCTACGGAATGATATCTATATCCTCAAATCAGTTTACGGAACTCCAAAAGTCAAAACAGTCCAAAATGGCCCAAACTACCAGCTCGTTAGAAGTCTCGTTCAAACGAGTGTTCGAACGAGTTTGGACTGTCATCTCGTTAGAAGTCTCGTTCGAACGAGGTTGTTCGAACGAGATCCCAGTTCGTTCGAACGAACTGTCCCTTCTAACGATATCTCGTTCGAACGAGATATCGAACGAAATCCCTACTCGTTAATAACGACTGGTCAACTCGTTAGAAGCTCGTTCGAACGAGTTCGTTTGAACGACCTGGGGTCTGCTTCTAACGAGTGACCAGTTTCGGCCCAGATTTTTCCCCAATTCGTTTTTCACCATTTTTACTCCTCAAACCTCTTCTAAAATTCGTTCCTACAATATATTGAGTTCTCTAATCATCCTCAAACATGCCAAGGTGCTATACTAACATCATTAAAGGGGTTTAATACCTTCTAAACATCATTAAATCACAAGGTTTCTACATAAATTCCCAATTTTCTTCAAGAACATAAACCCTAGATTCTTCTCATCAAAATTTCCCAGATTTTAATCCGTTTATACATCACATAGATATGAAATCTCTGAATTAAATCTTCAAACAATGTTTCTACATGCATACCTATCCCAAAATTTAAACAACAATCTTCCAATTTCATGGGTTTTCTTTTAACTCTTATATAAGATTGATTAACAATGTTTCTAACATGGAAAAAGCATTCACCGCATAAGGAATGTAATTTAAATCACTTGCCTTGGTTTGATTCCGGATTTGGTGTTGATTTGGTGAAGAATTTCTGCAGAATTTCTTCTCTCCAAGCTTCCTCTCTAATGGTGGCTTAAGGTGGCTAGGGTTTGATTTGGGGAAACTTAGAAAACCTAAATGACAACCTACGTAGCCTTCTAGGTTAATATGGGTTGGTTAATGGGCTTAATGGGTTTAATCCACATCAGATTTACATCTCTAATTTTCGTCACTTTTAATTCCTAAAAATGTAAAATTACCAAAATACCCTTTAAGTTACCGGTATGGCCTAAAAATACCCCGGGACCCAAACTATACCCCCGGCTAGTGTTTTCTGACTATCTCGACCCTTCCGGACGCGTTGGCGCGCTCAAAATGACCATACGAATTATAAATTTTAAATTCACTTTTTATCATCAAAATATTACCCCGTGACGCGGCGGTCCCACGCATCTCGACAAAATTTCCAAATTGCCGTATATAAATCTCACGACAAATTTCATAATACCAAGTTCATATATAATCATATATGCACATAATCAAATACCAATTCGCATCACATTAGTATTTTTATCCCGGATTAATTTCCAATTAATACGCATTTAATTAATTAATCCTCAAAATAAATATAGTCAAAAGTACGGGGTATTACATACTTCCCCCCTAATAACTGAATTTCGTCCCGAAATTCAAAACTAGAAAGTACCTGCTAAAAACAGCTCTGGATACCGTTCGCGCATCTCATCCTCGCGCTCCCATGTGGACTCCTCGACATTGTGATGTCGCCACTGAACACGCACTAACGGGACTATCTTTGACCGCAGTTTCCTCTCGCTTCGGTCCAAAATAGCAATTGGCCCCTCCTCGTAGGAGCTATCCGGCTGGAGATCGATGTCCTCCACAGCAATGTGAGAATGATCCAAATCATTTCTAAGGTATTTCCTCAGCGAGGAAATATGGAACACGTCGTGAATCAGATGCAAGTGCTCCGGTAGTCCAAGTCTATACGCAACCGGTCCGATCCGCTCAATAATAGGAAACGGCCCCACATACCTCGGTGCCAACTTCCCCTTCTTCCCGAATCGCATAATCCCCTTCATTGGAGATACCCTGAGCAAAACCTGGTCCCCTACTTGGAACTCCCTGAAAAACCTCTTCGCATCAGCATAACTCTTCTGCCTGTCTTGAGCTACCCGAATGCGACTCCGAATCAACTCAATCCTTGCCGAAGTATCCTGAATTACTTCCGTCCCAAGTAGTTTGTTGTCCCCCACCTCCAACCAACATACTGGGGAACGACAAGGCCTACCGTACAATGCCTCAAACGGAGCCATGCCAATAGTGAACTGATGGGAGTTGTTGTAAGCAAACTCCACCAGTGGAAGGTACTGCTCCCATCCACCCCCGAAGTCAATAATGCACATGTGTAGCATGTCCTCCAACATCTGATTGGTGCGCTCTGTCTGCCCATCGGTCTACGGATGATAAGACGTACTCAACCGCAATTCCGTGCCCATTGCCTCCTGGAAACTTTCCCAAAACCTCGAAACAAATATCTTGTCTCTGTCAGACACGATATTTAGGGGCACACCGTGAAGTCTCACAATCTCTGAAATGAAGAGCTGGGCATACTGTCCCGTAGTGTAGTCAGTCCTTACGGGTAAGAAGTGAGCGACCTTGGACAACCTGTCCACAATTACCCAAACGGAGTCGTGACCCCTCTGCGACATAGGGAACCCCGTGACAAAATCCATGAATATGCTCTCCCACATCCACACCGGAACCTCCAACGGCTGTAGCAATCCTGATGGTCTCTGATGATCCACTTTTACAAGCTGACAAGTGGCGCATTTCGAGACAAACTCAGCGATATCTCTCTTCATACCGCTCCACCAATATTGCCGTCTCATGTCTTGGTACATTTTGTCCCCTCCGGGATGTACCGTGAACCGTGAGCCGTGCGACTCTGCCATAACATCGTGCCGCAATTCTTCCCCTTCCGGAACTACCAATCTCCCATTGAAGCGCAATCCCCCGTCCGAGCTAACGGTATAGGACTCGGCTCCCTCTGCTAGCAATCGAACTATCTGCTCCTGAAAGAACGAGTCATTAGCCTGTGCCCGTACTATCCTCATGACAATTTGTGGGGTAACGGTCATCACAGACATGAAAGATCGGGCCACTGCATCCTGGTGTCCCAATTCCTTCCACTTAGCTTTCCACACCTCTGCCACCTCATCTGCTGGCCTGCGGCTCAACGCGTCTGCTACCACGTTAGCCTTACCCGGGTGGTACTGGATGTCGAACTGGTAGTCCTTCACAAATTCAAACCACCTACGCTGCCGCATATTCAATTCCTTTTGCGTGAACAGATACTGTAGTGACTTGTGGTCCGTGAACAGCTGAAACTTCTCCCCCAAAAGATAGTGCCTCCAAATTCGTAAGGCAAATACTACCGCTGCCAACTCCAAATCATGCGTGGGGTAATTCTTCTCATGAGGTTTAAGCTTACGGGAAGCATAAGCTATGGCCTGTCTCTCCTGCTGTAATACACCTCCCAGTCCTTGCAAAGACGCGTCGGTGTAAACCAAATACTCAACTCCCGGTCTCGGCAATGCTAACACAGGTGCTGAGGTCAACTTGTCCTTCAATTCATCGAATGCCAACTGACAGGCATCACTCCAAATGAACGGCACACCTTTACGAGTAAGATGTGTCAAAGGACCTGCTATCTCTGAGAAACCCCGAATAAACCTCATGTAGTATCCTGCTAGACCCAAGAAACTACGAATCTCCGTTGGTGTCGTGGGCTGTCCCCACTCCCTCACCGATGATACCTTCCCCGGATCAACCGATATTCCCTGGTCGGAAATAATGTGACCCAAGAACTGGACTTCCTTCAGCCAAAACCCGTACTTCTCATATTTTGCATACAGCTCGTTCTGACGAAGTGTCTGCAAAACCTGCCTCAAATGCTCGGCGTGCTCCTCCTCTGTCTGAGAGTAAACCAGAATGTCATCAATGAAGACAATGACAAACTGATCTAGGAAATCTCTGAACACCCTATTCATCAAGTCCATAAACACTGCTGGAGCGTTGGTCAAGCCGAAAGGCATAACCCGAAACTCATAAGAACCATATCTCGATAAGAACGCAGTCTTCGAGACGTCCTCCTCCCTGATACGCAACTGATGGTATCCCGACCTCAAGTCAATCTTCGAGAAGAAAGAAGCTCCTCTCAACTGGTCGAACAAGTCATCGATTTGAGGCAACGGATACTTATTCCGTATCGTGACCTTATTCAACTCTCGGTAGTCCACGCACAATCTCAGTGAACCATCCCTCTTCTTCACAAACAAAACTGGAGCGCCCCAAGGTGAGGTACTCCTGCGAATAAAGCCCTGCCCTAACAGCTGCTCTATCTGATCCCGTAGCTCTCGCATCTCAGCTGGAGCCATACGGTACGGTGCACGTGATATAGGTCTCGTACCCGGTAGCAAATCTATAACGAAGTCTATCTCCCGACTGGGCGGTAAGCCTGGTATCTACTGAAACACATCTGAATACTCCCTGACAACCGGGATCGAATCTAAAGGAATCACAACCTCCTTAGAGGTATCCTCCTCAATGTAATACAGATGAGCGGTCGATCCTCCCTCTGGGCGAGGCATCGCCACTATAAACATCTCTTGCCCCGGAATGGCAAAAACAATGCTCCCGCTGAAGCAATCAATCATGGCCCTATATGCTACGAGCCAATCCATACCGATGATCACATCGTGAACATGCATGTCTAACACTAACATGTCTGCAGGCAATACCAAACCACCGATCTCTACCCCCACTCCCTGGCATATAAAGAAAATAAGTGACCCACTCCCTAATGGTGAGTCGACACACGTCACTGTGCTCTCTGCCGTAGCTAACAACCCTAAAGCTTTCGCGAAGTGTGTAGCTATGAAACAATGTGTAGCACCCGTATCAAATAACACCCGACCCATAGTTCCATGGATAGGAAACGTACCCTCGATCGCGGGCGGTGCCTGTGGAACTGCAGCCTGGTGAACATTGTAGACACGTCCATACTGTAGCTGCCCCTGCTGAGATGGGACTGCTGGAATGGGTGGCAATGCTGCCATCTGTGGCGGTGCGGGAAGAGCGACGGGAAACATAGGTCTCTGTGGCTCCTGGTGAGCACCCTGCTGCTGCTGTTGTGGGGCCCTGCCCCTATCAGGACAATCCTGCTTCTTATGGCCAGTCTTGCCACAAGTAAAGCACTTCCCTGGGAAGTTCTCTCCCCTCTGCCCCTGCTATCCCCGGCCCTGGTGGCCGTTACCATTCCTCCCTTGGACCTGCTGGCCCTGATCAAACTGTTGCCCATTCTGCCCCTGCTGGCCCTGATGGCCGTTTGGACCCTGATGGCCCTGACGGAAACCTCCCTGTCCCTGCCTGTAGTTCCCTGACCGGAACCTCTTATTATCCCCCTGCTGGGTACCCTGCTCATTCTGTCTCTGCCCCTGACCGGTTTGTGCCCCGCTGGCACCATATCCTCTAGTCCTGCCCTGATGGCTAGACTCCCCCGACCGCTTGCCCTCGGCCATATGAAAACGGTGGTCCTGGCAGTGTAATAATGCAGCGTTAACCACATCAGAATACGTGGCCAACGATAGGTTCCCTAGCAGATGCTGACGGATCCTCCAATTCAACCCGTCGGTGAACTTCTCTATCTTCTTCTTCTCTGTTGGAATCTCGTCTGGAACGATATTCAACAGGTTAGTGAACTCGGCCTCATACTCGGCCACTGTCTTGCCCTCCTGCTTCAAACACATCAGTTTCCTCCTCATCTCTGTATGAACTGCGGACGAAAAGTACTTGCGGTCAAACCGCACCCAGAACTCCTGAATCGTAAGGGTATCCCTCTCCTCCACGGTGGTAATAGACTCCCACCACTGTAGTGCAGATCCCACTAGCTTGAAAGTAGCTAGCACCTGTTTCTGAACATCAGTGCACTCATGCATCCTCAAATGCCTCTGTATGTCCTTCCTCCATTGGCTCGAGACTACCACGTCTGAGCTACCTACAAACTCTGGCGGATGCGCTTTCTGAAAAGCGTCACGTACACGATCCCAAGCAGACGGGAATGCATTAACCTGTGCTGGCGCGACAACCGGCGCCTGAGGCGGTGCCTGCTGAATCACGGCAATCGCGACATTTACCGCTTGGGCTACTATAGCAGCAACCTCAGCGGCGTTCATCATGCCCTGAACTGGAGCGGGCTGGGGTTCGGGCATTGCATTCCTAGGAACTCGTTGTGCACGTCGTGGAGGCATCTGAAATAAGAACAAAGTTTATAAGTCCGCAGTTTATAAACTTAAAATAGCTGAAGAACGAAGCATACACAAAAAGAGTACAACAGTCCTAAAATATAGGGCTCTATATCAAAGAAACGTAGCAGAAACATAATAGCCGTACAGATCCTAAAGGACACTAGAACCTGATGCTCTGATACCACCTGTGACACCCCGACTAATTAAATACCGGGTAGCTACTCCTTTATAAAATTAATTCAAAATGCCAAGTTGGCTCAGTTCATAGCATCACTGTCGAAAACATTTTTATTATTTCTAACCACCTAGTATTTAAAAAGTAAGTCCAAATTTTAATTTAAGTCTGATTAACATGCAACAAGTGTAATGAAGAAATAAATAACACCATTCACCATACTGAAGTAAAACGAATAACCATCACAATAGAGTAAATAAAGTCTGGAGAAAACTCCTCACTACAATCCCATAACTGAAATGAATAACCGAAACTGAAATAAAACATGCTAAAGTCTGAAAACTGAAATATAAAATATGTCTCTAAAGAAATGGGCAACATGCCCTACAACTGATAGATGGTGACTCTGGAATCCAAAAGATAGAAGCGTCTACATGCAAATCCCTGTAGCTTCCACAAGCAGCTACAGCTCGTCACCTGAATGAGTATCCTATACTTGGTGTCCTTGTGGCTGGGCACCTAAAAATGGTTTTACAAAGAAAAAGATTTGCAAAGCAAACGGGTCAGAGCCCGAATGTGGAGTTATATTTTAAAAACCTGCAAGTGGTTTAAAAACATTTAAAACATTAAATGCAAAGTACATGTTAGGACGTACACTCGCATGATATTCTCACCTCTCGTCTAACTGTGCACTCCTAACGTAAGTACCCATCTATATCGACCCATACTACTAGCTAACTGACAACATAACTAGCTAGACTGCCAAAGGTTCTACCCATATTACTCAGTTCCATTTAACATAACAACGCTCGTAATTAAATAGGGGTTTAACGTGAACTCAGTTACTAAATATACCATTGATATAACTATCAGTTAACTCATTATATAACTCGAAATAATACCGTAATATTTTTACAACATTAACATGAGGATTCCCATTAATTTAATGTATATTATTCATATCATAAATATACAATACAAGCACCCCGCGAACTAAGCTGTGGTGCACACATACTCTGCTATCCATCCCGGTACATCACGTACATAAGGATTACATATTCCGAATCTCTCAGGAATAGTTTACCGATAACAACATCACAAATAATGGAGGCGAACACAGTCACCATCACATGGGTCACGCACATACCTACGCTCCCATGATCAGCGGACTTATTAATATCACAATAAGTCTTTCTATGACCTATGTTCATCGAGGTACCAGTCTATATCCCCCCCGTAGACACACAAGGATTAGAGGGTCCTAAGCGAACGCAACCTCCCGTGATAGCAAGTATGGAAGGTATGTCATACAAACAATCCATATACCAATACTAAGTAAACACATGTCTTAGTAATACCATATTTTAATCGTAGTACATATCGCATTCTCGTACTAACTATAATTATCACAATTCATACTATACCGGTTTATAATCATACGTGTCATAATTAATTCTCACGTCGTAGTGGACACTCACGTCTCGACCCAAACCGTCCATGTAATACAACTCTCGTATGTAAATTTCTCCTCATGAATACCCAAATGTCCCAATCCTATCATTACTATATCTACGGAATGATATCTATATCCTCAAATCAGTTTACGGAACTCCAAAAGTCAAAACAGTCCAAAATGGCCCAAACTGCCAGCTCGTTAGAAGTCTCGTTCAAACGAGTGTTCGAACGAGTTTGGACTGTCATCTCGTTAGAAGTCTCGTTCGAACGAGGCTGTTCGAACGAGATCCCAGTTCGTTCGAACGAACTGTCCCTTCTAACGATATCTCGTTCGAACGAGATATCAAACGAAATCCCTACTCGTTAATAACGACTGGTCAACTCGTTAGAAGCTTATTCGAACGAGTTCGTTCGAACGACCTGGGGTCTGCTTCTAACGAGTGACCAGTTTCGGCCCAGATTTTTCCCCAATTCGTTTTTCACCATTTTTACTCCTCAAACCTCTTCTAAAATTCGTTCCTACAATATATTGAGTTCTCTAATCATCCTCAAACATGTCAAGGTGCTATACTAACATCATTAAAGGGGTTTAATACCTTCTAAACATCATTAAATCACAAGGTTTCTACATAAATTCCCAATTTTCTTCAAGAACATAAACCCTAGATTCTTCTCATCAAAATTTCCCAGATTTTAATCCGTTTATACATCACATAGATATGAAATCTCTGAATTAAATCTTCAAACAATGTTTCTACATGCAAACCTATCCCAAAATTTAAACAACAATCTTCCAATTTCATGGGTTTTCTTTTAACTCTTATATAAGATTGATTAACAATGTTTCTAACATGGAAAAAGCATTCACTGCATAAGGAATGTAATTTAAATCACTTGCCTTGGTTTGATTCCGGATTTGGTGTTGATTTGGTGAAGAATTTATGCAGAATTTTTTCTCTCCAAGCTTCCTCTCTAATGGTGGCTTAAGGTGGCTAGGGTTTGATTTGGGGAAACTTAGAAAACCTAAATGACAACCTACGTAGCCTTCTAGGTTAATATGGGTTGGTTAATGGGCTTAATGGGTTTAATCCACATCAAATTTACATCTCTAATTTTCGTCACTTTTAATTCCTAAAAATGTAAAATTACCAAAATACCCTTTAAGTTACCGGTATGGCCTAAAAATACCCCGAGACCCAAACTATACCCCCGGCTAGTGTTTTCTGACTATCTCGACCCTTCCGGACGCGTTGGCACGCTCAAAACGACCATACGAATTATAGATTTTAAATTCACTTTTTATCATCAAAATATTACCCCGTGACGCGGCGGTCCCACGCATCTCGACAAAATTTCCAAATCGCCGTATATAAATCTCACGACAAATTTCATAATACCAAGTTCATATATAATCATATATGCACATAATCAAATACCAATTCGCATCACATTAGTATTTTTATCCCGGATTAATTTCCAATTAATACGCATTTAATTAATTAATCCTCAAAATAAATATAGTCAAAAGTACGGGGTATTACACTTTGAGGGTGATTTTGGAGGAGGTGATGGGGGCATATGTGTAACACCCCACCCGCCCGGGGAGAGCGAGCGGAGCGCTACTATCGACAAAACTAATCAAATCCACAAATAACAAAGTATAGAGCATCTAAAAATACCACAACAATAAAAGAGAACTACAAATCCCAAATCTCTTCAAATAAATACCAAGTCTCTCGAATTACATATAACAACTAACTCAAAAATAAAACAAATCTCCAATGATCTATACATCAAAATAATACAATCTTCTCATCTTGTATTAAAAATTCTTCCCAAATAATCCTCACTAAAATCATCCCAATTGGTCCATAGCACTCAAATCCGTGCTCACCTGCCAACTAAGAAAAAGATGGGGAAGTACACAATACTACAGGAATATGCTCAACAAAGATGTTAGCGATGAACAAAGCGCAATAATACAACTACGAATACTCAAATCAAATAATGCAAATCTCAATAGTATTTTATCAATAAATTTCTCAACAAAACATTAACCAGAGTCACCAGGCCTCACCAAACCGCGCCATACTTTATCAAGTAACCGAAAAAGGAGTCTTGACGGGTGCCCCACATCAGTGCCATATTAAAATCTGATGACAGCGTGCTCAAAACAACATGAATAATACCTCATGAATGAAAATAATTCCAACAATTATTTTTCCAGATTTCCAAGAATTTAACAATTCAAAATATGAGTTCAATTAACAAGAATTCAACGGAATAAACACTCGCGAGATTTCAGGAGCATATTGTGTAAAACCCCATACCTCAAAATCATCAAATAAATTTCAACCTCAAAATCTAATCACACCATCACTTTCCTCTCGCGAAAATAATCAAATATCATTTTAGCCCAAACTCGAGAAAACACCAAATAAGCTTTATAATCTAAGGTTGAAATCTTGAATAGGTTTGGGGCTATGGTTTGTAGATGAAAGGGAGTAATTTTGGAGAGGTCTTCTGGTTGAAAAGTTTGAGAAAAAGTGATTTGAAAATCCAAGCCACGAATTTGTTGATATATAAATGATTAAGTGTTTGATTAAGAAAAGAGTTCTAATCAGATACAAACACTAAAAATTTTATTCCGGACGATCGGACCGTTGGAATCGCTTGAAATTTTAGTATGTTGTAGCGAACAGCGAGACAGGACTAAAATTTCAAGCGATTCGTAAGGACCGACTACACTACGTGACAGTATGCCCAACTTTTTATTGCAGAAATAGTGAGACTTCACGGTGTGCCCCTAAATATCGTGTTCGACAGAGACAAGATATTTGTTTCACGGTTTTGGGAGAGTTTTCAGGAGGACATGGGCACGAAATTACGGTTGAGTACGTCTTATCATCCGCAGACCGATGGGCAAATCGAGCGTACATTGGCGGAGCAATTCAGATGTTGGAAGACATGTTGCGTATGTGCATCATTGATTTCGAGGGTGGATGGGAGCAGTATCTTCCACTGGTGGAGTTTGCTTACAACAACTCCTACCAGTTCACTATTGGCATGGCTCCATTTGATGCGTTGTACGGTAGGCCTTGTCGTTCCCCTGCATGTTGGTTGGAGGTGGGGGACAACAAACTACTTGGGCCGGAAGTAATTCAGGATACTTCGGCGAGGATATAATTGATACGGAGTCGCATTCGGGTAGCTCAGGATCTGTAGAAGAGCTACGCTGATGCGAAGAGATTCTTCAAGGAGTTCCAAGTGGGGGACCAGGTTTTACTCAGAGTATCTCCTATGAAGGGGATTATGCGATTTGGGAAGAAGGGGAAGTTGGCACCGAGATATGTGCGACCGTTTCCTATCATCGAGCGGATTGGGTCTGTTGCGTATAGACTTGGGTTACCGGAGCATTTGCACAGGATTCATGAGGTGTTTCATATTTCTTCGCTAAGGAAATATCTTAGAGATGATTTGTCTCATTCGCACATTGCTTTGGAGGACATCGATCTCCATCCCGATAGCTCCTACGAGGAGGGGCAGATTGCTATTTTGGACCGAAGTGAGCGGAAACTGCGGTCAAAGATAGTTCCGTTAGTGCGTGTTCAGTGGCAACATGACAATGTCGAGGAGTCCACATGGGAGCGCGAGGATGAGATGCACGAACGTTATCCAGAGTTACTTTTACCAGGTACTTTTTAGTTCTGAATTTCGGGACGAAATTCTGTTATTAGGGGGGAAGTATGTAATACCCCGCATTTTTATCGATATTTATTTATGGGATTAATTAAATTAAATGTGAATTAATTGAGAATTAATCCGGATAAAATACTAACGAGATGTGAGTTGGTATTTGATTATAATGTGTATATATGACAATATATGAATATTGAAAATATTGAAATTGTCGCGAAGCTGAAATACGGTAATTTTGGAACGCGCGTGTCAGTCGCGTCGAGAATGAATTTATGAGATTTAAAAATAATTTATTTTTATTTTGACCAAATAGTCATTTTGAGTGCGCCAAAGTGTCCGGAAGGGTCGAGATAGTCAGAAAACACTAGTCGGCGGTTTAGTTTGGGTCCCGGGGCATTTTTAGGCCATACCGGCAACCCAAAAGGGTAGTTTGGTAATTTCGGAATTTTGGGAATTAAAACCCACGAAAATTAGAAGTAAAATCTGAGTTATTCTTTATCCACTAAACCCACTAACAACACTAAATGACTTAATGGGCTACGTGAGTTATTGGAAGAAATTTTAAGAAGTTCCTAAGGCAACCTCTAAACCACCATTGTCGTCTTGGAGAAGAACTTGTAGAAAGAGAAAGAGAGAGGAGAATTCTGCAGAGAGAGAGAGAGAGAGAGGAATTCAACCATCTTCAACCAATAACAAATCTGGAACATAAGGCAAGTGATTTAGTTACAATTAATTCCATGAATGTGTTCTTCCATGTTTAGGTAATTATCGAATTTTGTCTTGGAAGATTGATATAGACCCATGAATTTCAGGATTAAAACTATGAACTATGTTAGGAATTGCATGTAGACATATTCTGGATGAATTATGAATTCAAAATATAACCCTTGATGATCTAAAAATGGATTTAAGAAGAGATTTATTAATGTTCTTGAAAGAAATAGAAAACTAGGGTTCTTGATGAAGTTTTGATCCAAATAAAGCCCTTGGTTGATGAATTATTAGTTTTAGAACGTTAACAATGTTGTAGGATGGTTGTATGATGATATTATAACGTTAGATTAGAGTTTCATGCATTATAATGGAGTTTTGGGACGATTTGAGGACTGCAAAACGAAGCAGTCCGTTGCCTACCTGGTGCGATCGATCGATCGACATTCATCAGTCGATCGATCGACCACCATCGATCGATCGAGGGTCAAGGTCGATCGATCGACCTTCCCAGAATGAGTAAAATTTCCCCTAGTTAAATTTTAATGATGTTAACCCTTAGAAAATATTATTGGAGACTTTATGAATATCCTTAGACTTAAGGAAGACCAGTAGGTATGGTTATAAAATTTGGACCTTAATTAGAATTCAATTTGAGGAATTATTCTAAAAGCTAATGAAACTCGATGAGTGAGATAATATTAGGGTTAAAAGAGTAAATTTGAATAAATTGATGAAATGAGGTTTGGGGCAGAAGTAAGAACCTTAAGAATAATGATGTTATATGTGGGAATAATAGGAAAATTAATAGTCCCTTTGAGATAGGTTTTAAGTACACGAAACTATGACGTGAGATGTGTCGACAGTCTACATTTTATATTATCGGAAGACATAAAATGTATAAAATTGGAATAATGGTATAAGGATGTAGAATGTACCTTTATTAATAATGAGACATCTAAGATGTGTGAATGCTTAGTATATGATTTTTGTGTATGACATACCTACCATACTTGCTATCACGGGAGGTTTACGTTTGCTTAGGGCCATCTAATCCTTGTCTGCCCAGATTTAGTTTGGTACCTAGAGGACATAGTTCAAGGGAATGACTTAATTGTGAGTTATTAAGCCAGCTGACTATGGAGCATAGGTATGTACGTGACCATGGATATGTTGAATTATGTTCGCCTCCATTTTTGTGTGTTGTGCTTATTCTAACAATTCTTGAGAGATTCGAAATTTGTAATCCTTATTTACGTGATGTACCGGGATGGATAGTAGAGTATGTGTGCACCGTAGCTTAGCCTCGGGGTGCTTATATTGTATATTTATGATGTGAATAATATACGGTTAAATGAAATGGAATTGTTATGTTTAATTATGAGAATAATTTATAGTAACTCCTTGAGAAGATAAATAAAGGGATAACCTCTAGTAAACGGTAATGCTAATAATTGAGAATCCGAGTTCAAGTAAAGCTATCTAGGTAAGTGATAACATCGGGAATTCATATTTTGAATCGAATAGTTGGGTTAGAACTTATGACGGTCTAGTTAGAGATAAATAACACATGAATGGGTACAGGAACGTTAGGAGTGCACAGTTAGACGAGAGGTGAGTATTTCATGTGAGATCACGTCCTAACATGTATTTTGCATTCATTGTTTTAAATGTTATTAAAGCACTTGTTGTTTTTAAAATACTCTCCACTTTCGGGCTCTGACCCGTTTGCTTTCAAATCTACTTTTTGTAAAAAAACCTTTTTAGGTGCCCAGCCACAAGGACACCATGCATAGTATTTCCAGTCAGGTGACGAGCTGTAGCTGTTGTGGAAGTTACAGGGCCTTGCTAGTAGACGCTTCATTTGCCTTGACTCTATATTCAGATTTCATCAGTTGTAGGGCATGTCGCCCATTTCTTTTAGAGACATTTCATTTCTTTCAGTTATTCAGACTTTTGGTTTGTAATTAATTCAGGATGCAGACTTGTTTTATTTCTTTCCATTTTGGGATTGTTGTGAGGAGTATTTCCTCTAGACTCATTTTTACTTGTTGATTTACTTTAGTTGGACTTTATTGTGAATGGTTATGTTATCCTTTACATTTCACTTATTGCATGTTAATCAGAGTTAACTTAAAATTTGGCAACTCACTTTTTAAATACTAGGTGATTAGTAATCATTAAAATGTTTTCGACAGTGATGATATTAACTGAACCAACTTGGCATTTTGTATTAATTGAATAAAGGAGTAGCTACCCGGTATTTAATTAGTCGGGGTGTCACAATATGGTGATGTGGAGAGGGTGGTCTCTGGGGACTTTCTTAGTCAGTCTCTTTTGTCAGAGTTATACTAAGGAGGAGGATTGATGAGAGTGATGGGCAACAGGTGCGACAGATGGACCATCTAATTTTTTTCTTGATTTCTTAATTGATGACCTCTGCCCTTTGCAGACATGGTTCTATGAGGTGATTGGGTTTAACACCTAATTAATGGCTTTAAAGGATGAGTCTATTGGGGACTTCTATCGGATTTACCGGTGGCGAAAGTCCAATCGACAGTCAAAGAAGTCCCTTTCTCTAGAGGCGGTGTGTAAGAACTTGAATGGCCTGACGAGTGAGCTGGTAAGTCCTTTTTTTTCTTTTGAGATTTTCTTTCCAATGATGATCTTTTCTTGATATTGTTTTTTATTCTTTCTGGGAATTGGCAGGTGACCTTCTATCCTGAGGGATGGCTATCTAGAATACGAGTTTGATTGGGGGACATACGTAGATGTGAAGTTTGCTAGTGCATGAGTTTGGACACTTTTGGTACTATGGGGAGAGAGTATTTCGATAGATTGTGCAAAATGAGGTTGCAATGCCATCGGAGAAGCTCGAGGTATACATGAGGTGAGTGAGGGATATATTGGATGATGCACCGATAGCGGCGATGATTGGTTATTCTTACAAATCATATACCGACATGGTGGTGATGTATGACTATATGGACTTTGTGTCAAGCAGGTTGATGTTGCCTAATATATATGACGTGATGACTCTTCCCCATGAGAACTCGAGTAGATCAGTGGGATCCTCCCACAACGTAGGTGGTGCATCGACATCAGCGACATCAATGACTTCGGAGGCTCCTTTTATACGGTTGGCCACTCCTATTTACAACATTTGGTGGGAAGATGGAGGATCGATGCGTATGATGCACCGTCCTAATGCGATGGATCCAGAGGAGTTAGGATTGACAGAGGAGGTCCTTCGACTTGAGGTATACTTTTCATCTATGTCTTTTTTATTTCCTAATTTCTTTCTTTGCCTCAGATTGATTGGTTTGTTCTTTTTTATTCTCCTTTGCAGCATATCCGGGTCTCCACCACTTAACTGAGGGATATTAGGGATTGGATGTCATCGGTGACTGCCCACATTCGGGATGCGATTTCAATTCCTTCTTATTTAGTTTTGTTTGCCTCGTCTGAGGAAGGGTCTGGCTCATCGTCTTGTCACAGAGGGAAGAGAGCATGCCACAAGGAAAGAGGATCCTAGAGAGAGAGAGAGAGAGAGAGAGAGAATGAGAAGAAAGGGAAAGAATATATATATATATATAGATAGATAGATAGATAGATAGATAGATAGATAGATAGATAGAGAGAGAGAGAGAGAGAGATAGATAGATAGAGAGAGAGAGAGAGAGAGAGAGAGAGATTGTATGTGGGTTCGGGCTGAGTCCCGTTGTATTTTTTATTTTTTCTTCAAAACTAATGTAACACAACAAATATCTATGCAAATGAAATGAAGTTTTTTTTCATTTCTCTTTTTTTAGTGACTAATGCACATGCTCTTTTTACTTTGCTACTGAAATCGTAAAAAGAATTAAAAATGATTGGAGAAATTTTTTATTTTCTAATGGGATAAGTAAAAACATAAGGATAAGGAAATTCAAAATTCCCCGAAAATAAAAATTATTTTTATTGAGTTTTTTATTTTGACAAAAAAGGAAAAAAGAGGATTTCCCAAAAATAGGGGGTTGCCGATCGGCATGAACCTTGTCCTGTCTATCGGCATATCAATCTAGTCGAATCAACCCAAGTCTTTGATTGTACTTTATTTAATTTCTAGGTACTTGGTTGGGGAAGTTTTCCTCCGATTTATGCAGGGCTTCTTGTCTTTGCTTGAGAGTTTTGAAGTATAAATAGGTCTGTACATGGAGCTTTTTCTTCAGACTGCCCCATTCCTTCTCATTTACATTCTTCTTTTCTCACTTTATTCATCTATTTTGATATGGTTCTCCCTTATAGTGTTGAGTTTGCAAACTTCCTCGAAACCTTATAAACGATGTGCTCCTACAACATTGACTACGACGCTTTCAACATGTGACGAGTCTTTTAATGATATGTTGCAAATAAATCCAAGTCTTTGGTTATGCCTCAATTTTATCGGTCCCCTAGGGAGGTGTTAGAGGGACTTATCCACATTTTACCTTCGGCATCCAGGTCGTTGGTCATGGGAGGAATGATTTGTCTTCCTGCGGTGCTGTGGTTAGTACATTCGCAGTATGTTGGTGATGCTAGCTATGCTAGAGCCATCATTCTGGGCCTGGTTTCAAAAATATTATTACTGACTGGGGAAGTGCTAGTGGACCCCCAACTTGCAGTTATTGTTTTCTAGATGTTGTACCATCGTAATCCTGCGATAGTGATAATGGAAAAGGCTTTGAATGATCTGGATGCCTACGGGAAGGTCTTTTTGACTTTATAAGGGGTAGCCCTATAATGTTGTTCATGTGGCTGTCAGATAGGTTTCGTATGGTAGTCCCACCTGAGTATTCTTTGACGGCAATGCCAAACTTGTTTTCACACTATTTTATCATTATAGACCTAGACATCGAGAGCTAGGAAAACTAGTTTATAGAGAACGGGGCTCGAGGCTTGAATTGGTTAGTGCCTTGGTGGGGGGGTTGTTGTCCATTCTAGAACTCATAGAATATGTTCGGTTGGTAGGCCTCCGACAAACCTCTTTTTACTTTCCATGGCAGCTTATGCCCCAATTTGGTTAGGAAAAGATTATTTCACCACGGACACTGAACTTCTTTCCTGTGAAGGATCTGACAGAGCGTATGCACATTCAGATTGGATATTTATGGGAGAAGCATCGACCATTGACCTTTCCATCCCCGCTTATTGGGAGAGTCTGGCATATATCAGAGGACTACATGAAGTGGTTGTGGATAAAAGTAGTTACCAAGATGTTGGTTGTGGAGATCGGGTAAAGGTGGTTCTCCATATCTGACACCATGAAGGGAGGTGTTGTGGTTTTCCCCAAGATAATAGTTCTATGGAGTGTCTACGACACC
The DNA here is from genome assembly GCA_949130495.1 of Sambucus nigra. NCBI lineage: Eukaryota > Viridiplantae > Streptophyta > Magnoliopsida > Dipsacales > Adoxaceae > Sambucus > Sambucus nigra. The sequence goes on along the minus strand of OX422221.1, from coordinate 159,647,973 downwards.
TTATTCAGGTAGAGGAAGTTTGGGGATCCCAAGATGTGGGTGATGATGGGGTTGGTTATTTCGACGGTTGTGGGTAGGTTTTGTGAAGCTTTTGTAATAGGTGTGGTTCTATGTTTGGGAATAATTTGTGGGTTATTTCATATGTAATTTGACTTATTTTTATTTGGTTTCAGGAAGGTAGGGGTAGGCTGACAGGGGAAGTCATTTGACTCCCTATGCCAATGTAATCCTACCAAAATTTTGAATAATGAAATGAAGGAGTTTTTTATCATCTAGTTGTGCCTCTTGATGAGTTTTGCATTTAAATTACCTATACAATCGCCAAGGCATACATAATCTGTTTGTTCATGTATAAGTTAAAATTAACTATCATTCTCGAGATTAAGAAGACAATAGCATTTTGAAAAAGAAGGGAGTCGTGCTCATGTAAATGGTATGAGTTTTCTACATACCTCTGGGGGTTTTGAAAATTTTCTAAAATTTATCTTTGAAAGCAAAAGGATTTTTAAAGGGTCAGGACCCACGTAGTTATAGGTAGAGGAAAATGATTTTTTATAATAAAAGGGAGATGAGAAGAATCGTAGCACACAGAGATTTCGAACTAGGGGTAAAATTTCTTAAGACGGTTCGGTTTGACTGGACGTGCCATATCTTCTCCGTCAAGATCGGTGAGCAAAGAGGCGCCGCCTGATAAGATCTTCTTCACAATGTATGGGGCTCCAATTGGGCTTGAATTTCCCTCTGGGGTCCCAGATGGGCTCAGTAATCTCTTTGAGGGCTAAGTACCATTATCGGACATCGCTATTAATGAATATATTATTAAATGATTGCACTATATGATGATCATACCCTTGTATGTGATACAGATCTTTTAGCATCCTTTCATCCAAGAGTGACAACTCGTCAAGATGACTTTGATGCCAATATTCCTCCCTGATGTTGCTTTGAAGCATGACTCGTAGTGAAGAGATTTATAGCTCTACGGGTAGGACTGCTTCGATGTCGTAAATTAGAGAGTAAGCGGTAGCCCCAGTAGAGTTTCAAACTAAAGTGTTGTATCCCCAAAGGGCATTAGGGATCCTGTCAGCCCAATCTTGGGAACTATCGATCATCTAGCTAATGATGGCTTTGAGGTTCTTATTGGATGCTTCAACTGCTCCATTGGTTTGAGGTCAGTAGGGAGAAGATTTGTGTCTTTGAATCCTATAATCATCAACCACCTTAGAAACTTCTGTCTTCAATTGTTACCATTGTCTGATACCAGTTCATGCATGATCCCATATTGGAAGATGATATTTTTTTGGAAGAACTTGGCCACCTTCTTAGCATTCAATACTGCATATGACTCAGTTTCAGCCCATTTATTGAAGTAGTAAATTGTAACTAGGATGAATTCATATACGTTAGATGCTTTAGGTGTAACCTTCCCATGATGTTAATGCCCCATGTGGAGAATGGCTAGGGAGAAGTCATGTTGTACAATTCTCGCAGAGACAGTTATTGTAGGTTGGAAAAATGCTGGCATTTTAGGCATCTTCAAATGTAAGTTGTGCAATCCTGAACTATGGTAGTCCAATAGTAACCCTATCGGATGATCTTCTTGGCAAGAATAAGGTTGTTCATGTGGGTTCCACATTCCCCACTATGGATTTTCTATATTATTTCTCTAACGTCAGCCCCTACGATGCAGTGCAAATGGGTTCCATCAAAATTTCTCTTGAACGATACTTTATCACAGATGATGTACTAGGCATCTAGTCTGTAGAGGATTGTTGGGTCTTTATAGTCATAAACTTGGGGATACCTGCAATTCTTGAGTAGGTACCAAATGTCATAGTAACCGTAGTTTTCTATCTTGGGGTCTTCTTCTGTGCTAAGATCAATATGGTAGCAGTGGGTTGGTTTCTTTTAAACAAGGAAAGGGTCCATGGTTATTCCTTCGGGCATGTCAATCATAGAAGCTAAGGTAACAAGGGCATCGGCCAAGTTGGTTTTGCTTGGGTCATGTAGTTAAAGGTGATTTATTGGAGTTGGGAAGCTATCTCTTCAAGGTGGGCATGGAAGGGTAAAAGTTTCACGTCCTTAACTTTCCATTTTCTGAGTACTTAACCAATGATGAGGGTTGAATCTCCATAGACATCGAGGTATCAAATTCCTTTCTTAAGGGAAACTTGGCGCAAGGAAAATCCATATTGATGGCAATGGGAGTGTGAGAGTCATTAGGGGCAATTAAGGGTATCCCAATTCCATACCCTTTCTTGTTGGTGGTTCCATCAAAGAACATTTTCCATCTAAGATCTTGTTAGGATGTATAGAGAATATTCTCATCTAGGAATTTGGAAATCCAGACATTGACTTCTTTTATATGGTAGTCAGTAAGGAAATAAGAGATGGCTCTTCCTTTCATGGCTTTCTGTGTGACATATAAAATATCAAACTCGGCTAAAACCATCAACCAACGAGCCATTCGACTGGAAATGGCATGCTTCTAGAGTAGGCACTTAATGAGATCCATTTGGGATACTACTTTGATGGTAAAGGCAATCATGTAGTGCCACAACTTTTGGGTGACCCAGACAAGGGAGACACATGATTTCTCCATAGTTGTGTAGTCAAATTTGTACCCGACCAACTTACGACTAGCATAATAGATGCCTCTCTCTTTGCGGGTTTCTTTAAGGTATTGGGATAGCAAAGCCCTATCTACGGTATCTGTTACGGTTAGGTATAGGAGTAGGGTAAGACCATGCTACGGTGGAATGAGTACCAAAGGTCGGGTTAGGTATTTCTTTATTCGATTAAAGGATTCTTGGAAACCTTTGATCCAGACTTTGGTCGAATCCTTTCTACGGAGTTTGAATATGGGCTCACAGATGGAAGTCAACTGGCTGATGAACCGACTGATATACTATAATTTCCCAAGGAATCCTCGTATTTTCTTCTCCACCCGAGGTGGTGGCATTTCGAGTATGGCTTTTAGCTTAGCAGGATCTACCTCTATCCCTTTCTCATTAACCAAGAATCCCAAGAGTTTTCCTTTGGTAACGCCGAAGACATATTAATGTGAGTTAAGTCGCATCTGATATTGTCACAATCATTCAAAGAACTTATGGAGAGAGATAATATGACCTTCCCTTGTCTTAGACTTGATAATCATATCATCCACATAGACCTCGACTTCCTTATGTATTATGACAACCCTCTTGTAAGTAGCCCCTACAATTTTTAGACCAAATGGCATAATGGTGTAGCAAAAGGTTACTCGAGGTGTGATCAATGCGGTTTTCTCATGATGATATGTGTGTATCTTGATCTGATTATATTCAGAAAACCCATCAACTAATGACTTGAAAACGTGACTGGTCATGTTATCCATAATTATGTCGATATTAGGTAGCGAGTAATCATCCTTCGAAGAGGCCTTATTCAAGTCTCGATAGTCGACACACATGCGAACCTTCCTTCCGGATTTCGGAACGGTTATAATATTATATATCCATGTGGGATATTCTATCACATGAATGAAAACCACATTCAACTTTTTGACCAGTTCTTCTTCAACTTTGAGAGACCATTTGGTGCGGAGCTTTCGTAGTTTCAATTTGACTGGTTTTCATTCGGGGAGAGTAGGAATCTCATGCTTAGCTATCTCAGGGTCAATGTCGGTAATGTCTTCATAGGACGGTACGAATATATACACGAATTGATTTGGTAATTCCTCAAGTTGTGCGCGCTCGTTCTCGTCAAGGGTAGCCCTAATCCTAATCTCACATAGTTGGCTACTATTATTGAGATTATAACAACAGTTTCATATTTATTAACTTGACTGCGGTTATGTTATTTGTTATTAACATTATTTAGATCAGTTAAGAATTGTTCATTTGCAAAATCATCATCATTACGAGTTTGATTAAAATCATGACAACTAATGTAAGGCACAACAACATACTCAAAATCTTCGTTTATTTGATTCAAAGGGAAAATGTCATTGAGAACCTCATCAAAGGAGGTCTTGATTACATTCGAGTAAGGAGGAACAAGTAGGGAAGAAAAAAGGGGATAAATATCAGGGTTAGGCTGAATATTAGTAGGAGGCACAAGTTCAGCATGCCAGTTGAGGAGAGGTGCATTAGAAGCTTTGATCAGGCGGGATAGATCCAATAATTTAACCATTGAGTGGATCATGCAGAGTGTTATCCCCGATGTCTGTAAATTAAAAGAATCCTTAGAGTCACTTCCCTCAGAATATCTAGTATCAACTATGGTCTTCTCTATGAATGGTTGCACTTGATGATGGGAAGCCTCGGCCCATGAGTAGTTATCTGATCGAACCGAAAACCAAGCGTCCGTGTAAATACGCTAATCGTTGTTATTGGATTCTGACCACAATACAAAACCTAAACTTTAACTACACTCTTGAAGAGTTTAGTGGCGAGTCTGGGTATCGAAACCACATGGAATTAGGACGTGTGAACGTGACGATAAAGATAATGTAGTTTAATCCTAAAGTTGATGTTAAAATAAAAGAAAAGAAAAGTATGATTGATTTTTATGAATTTTATCTATGAATTAACTAGATTCAATTAAATTAACCTATGCATGCGAAATTAACTAACTAAGAAGGAATTAATATGATTGAAGAAATGGGTTAAGAATAGACTCCCCCAAACCCTAGTGTGTATGCCAGTACAAAATTAGTCATAAATTAGATAATTGATCATACCCAGTCTTTAGTACTCCAAAGCATTACATATATGAGGTTCAAGCCCACATCATACATAATCAAAGAATGAGTAAAGAAGTGTTGCAATAGTTCACGCGCGTTGCATCCTTAAGCACCCCGGTTACCTAGGGCAAATGAGGTCAAAAGTTCTATAATGGTTGTGAAACAATACAACACGATCTAATCACTTATTTAATTTAGAGGACAAATTTTATATCTATGCATACCACATCGGGTTTGGTTCATGCATCCCCACCCTTAAAAACTTAGCTTAACATGATTAAAATAAAAGAAAACTTAAAAGTGAAAGTGCAGGATTTCATAACTAAATCTAAAAAATTGAGAACATGACTGGAATTGGGATTGGAAAAATAGAAAGCAACAATTAATTAAACTAACTATGAAAGCAGTAAAAATAATAAATTAAAATTACTTGCAATGGATGAATGATGAATCTTGAATAGAACTTTGAATCTTGAATAGTATCCAAACTTCAAAACTAGGGTTCTTGGTTACAAGAATCCTCTAAAAACTAACTACTAGCCTCCTACAATTTGATAAAAACAAGTCCTCGCACTTCCTAATAGCGTTTGCCCTTTTATAATACATAAATTTGACTCTTCCCTTGAATCCCCACGTTTTACAACAAATAAAAATGAATTAAACAAGAAATTTCAAGAGTTTTGACTCTTCAGTTCTGAAAATTTCAAGAGTTTGGATCAACGGTTACGGGTAAGTTAGCCCCTGGATGGGTAAGATTCGGCATAAGAAGTTGGGTCGGAGCAACCCATTAGCATGAGGAACACGTCGAGCATGCTGGTATTCCTCGATAACCCAAATAGTCTCGATTGCAGGCGAGCTCATAGCGCGTGGGAAGAGGACCTTAGGCTCTTTGGGAATAGGAACTCGGTTCCGTTGCTTCTCATAAACCTCGATTTGAAGGTTATAAATCTTGGCAGTAAGTTGGGTTAGGACCATCATCAAATCTGATTGCACATTCGACATCTGGCTTATGTTCTTCATGGAAAGAGGATGAATTCTAGACTCGAAGGAAGTAAGGCGACTGAGGGAACTTCAGGACGGTTCAACTATAGATCGAATCCAATAGGGAGCCAAGCTAAGGGTATGCTATCGACCTAAGAAGGAGAAAAATTGGATTCATTTTTTAAAAAAGAGAAAGGGAAAATGTTTTTGACATTTTTGGGAAAGATGAGGACAAACATGTTTTTAGTTAAAGGGATGGAAAAATATTTTTGGGATTTTTGGTAAAAGAGGAAGAATGTTCTTGGACACTTTTTGAAAAAAGAAAGAAGAAAAAGACTAGAGACAGGTCTCAGCATGATTATTATTATGTTTATTATGTTCTCACTTATTAGGTTTACCTAAATGCAAAAAAAAAATCGAATGGGACCCGATCCTCGAAAGATTACATTTGGAAAACTATGGCTGGACTTGTTACCAGGATCATGGGCAGGATCCCGTTTTAAAAATTGCACAAAAATTTTAGCGGCACACCGACCCGGCATTTCAGCATATTTTCAGGTTGAAACCGGAAAACTAAATATGTGTGCCCTAGGTTTGACACATATATGTGGGCATGAAATTGTTGGGTTAATTAGAAGGTGTTCCCCCCTTTGGCTTGACTTCTGCGATGTACGTCTTGCTTTTGAGGGAAATCGGTATTTGTGGACAAGCGATTTGATATATTTGAGTGTACGTGAATTACCTCACTATATACCTCATGGGGATGGTACATGTGAGAGTGAATTTGATATACTCGATGTACATGAATGAGTTCCCTATGATATATCTCCCGTCATGATTTCGGTCAAGCAGTATGATGCGAGGGGTGGACATTGGAAGGTAAGAGTCATATCGCTTAGGCTAACTGGGCACTGCCAGACCAGCTCCCATCACGAAGTGACCACCCAGTTACGAGAAAAAATTTGGTTAATAGCAATGCTCTTTGGTGATGTAGTGTGCAATATGCATGATCCTTGATTAGTATATTATGGATAGAGTATCTTTATTGATGAGCATCATGCCAAGTTGGGGATAATGTACAAGTATATAAGAAAAATAAAACTGTACTAAGCATGGATTATGTGAGAGTGAGTGGTGTGTAGTTATCTACAAGTGAGTGTGTGGTAGCGAACCTAAGCATGTATCAACTACTAGTGACAATGGCATAATATGTATATTAATGCCAGAATATGATAAATATGAAAATGGGGAATTTAGGAAAATTGGAAAATCGAAAAATTGGAAACTTGGACTCGATTTTGGGATTTTTAATCAAAGATGCCTACGTAGCCTATAAAGACATCAAAGTCCACGTAGTTCGGATGCTGCATGGGGTGGGGTTTATCCCATAGATCCGAACTGGATTTTATTATGTGTGTGTGTGTGTAGAAAAATATGTTTTAGCTTTGAAAAAAGTGTGATGGATAATGCCATTCGAAATTTATGGGTGTAACCCTCTTTTTGTTTGTTTTAGGTCTTTTATACAAAATAAAGTATGTGAGATATACTAACAAAAATGTAGATATGAATGTGTATGAACTAAAGTAAGAACAAGACTATCAATCTAATGAAATTTATGCAAAACAACGAATTTAAAGAGAAAGGGAAGGGATTTGACCTTCTTTGAATCTTGATCTTTGATCTTGGATGAGCTCCCTTGAATGTGAGATGAATGTCTAATGAGAGAGAATGATATTTTTGCTAAATTGGGTATGAAAAGGATAGGAATGAAAGTTTGAATGGAATTTCACATTGAGGAACTTCACTAATTTTGAGAGAATATTATTGAGCACTGATGTTGATGGATCTCTGCTCTTGGTATGCTTTGTAGTGAGGTCATTCCATCCTTTTATATGGTTAGGGAGTTGTCGATCGGCACTACCCTAGTCTTTCCCATCGGTAGGTGATCCTTGAAACACTGTCAATAGGCAAGGAACTGAACCTGCCAATTGGCAGTCTCGTGCAGATTTTTTTGGAAAATAGTCATCAAAAGTAATCCATTGATCCTAATTGTGAACGAATAATACTGTTAGAAAGGTACTTAAGAGACCTTCAAGAGTCTTTGGGATAGCTCCCGGGTCCGGGAGTTGACTTTGGGTCAAATATGGCTTGAAAGCGCACGTCGATCCTTTGGATGGGAGATCACCGGATGAAAACGGATCGTTCCTCCTTATGACAAGTCTGAATTACGCATGAGGAGGACCGTTGGAAAGTTTAGGAAACGTATTTAGACATTACAAAGAGTTTTTCTTGGTTCGGAAAGTTGACCTTGGTCAACCGGGGCCCGAAAGTACCCGATGACCTCTCAGAGTAAAATAGATCGTTGATTCGCACCGTTAGTCAGAATCATGCACGGGGGTGGACTATTAGAAAGGGTATTTAGTGCCCTTCATAGATTCATTCAGTATCATTCGAGCTAAATAGTTGACTTTCGTCAGGAAGAATTCGAGAGCGCTCGGTGGCCTTCGAATCAATTTTTGAGGGAAAATAGATCGTTGTCCAAATGGTTATGTTGTTTAATGCACGAGTCAGACCGTTGGAAAGGGGTTTTAGTGACCTTTGAAGATTCAAATAGCTTTTGCTCTGACTATGGAGTTGTTTGGGGTCAAATCGGTGCCGGAGAGCGTCTAGTGGCCTCCGAATTAATTTTTGATAGTAAAATGGTTCATTTGATCGAAATGTTATGCCAATTCGAGAACGAGGAGGACCGTTAGAAAGGGGATTCAGAGCCCTTACAGGATTCAAAGATCTTTCACTCTGACAATAGAGTTAATCGAAGTCAAACGGGGCCTGGGAGCACCCGATGGCCTCTAGATCGGTACTCAGAGTGCGACCTATGGTTTGTAGTAAAATAAGGAGGTGCTAGGGACCTTAAAAGATACTTAAGGGGTTCCTAGAATGTTGTGTCTACAGTATGTATACCAGAAGTGATATGTATACATGTATAGATGCCTGTTAAATATATAAGTGTGAATTAAATGAATGTGCTAACATTCAAACTATAACTAGTACGAAGTTATGTGAATTAGTTAATGATAAGATTATAATTGATAATTATAATGATATATCTTATGTGATAGCTAAATGAGAAATTAAGCAAAGTGAAAGTATGTATATCACGGTTGGTCTACATGATTAGCGTGTGGGATTAAGATAAGTGATGGTACTAATTAGGCGGGGTAGAATAACTAAGGAATTAAAATAAATGCATTAGGTGTTTACTATAGATGAGGGGTGAGGATTATCTCATGTGAGCACGACACCAGTTTAAATATGTATGATTATGCTGCATTTGGATTATTACATTTTAAACACTTGTAAAATATAATCAAATGGTTTTGGGCTCTGAACCGTATCAAAAATATTTTTCAAAACCTTTGATGTGCTCAGCTATAGGGACACAAGACATAGCTATCCTTTTCGATCAGACGATGCTACAGCAGCTGTGGATGCCTGCAGGGATCGATTAGGAGCTTTTATCATTGTGATCTAGATCAGATGTTTACTTCCAATTTTATTTTGGGCATATCGCCTAGCTAAATAGTTATTTTATTACTCAGACTTTATTCATTTCAGTTTCAATTAAATTGTTGAATGGAGATTTTTAACGAGTTCTATCAGTAAATTAATTTATTTCAACTCGTTTAGTATTCATTTTATTATTTTGGTGAATGTGTATTGATTAGTCACGATTATTGCATTCAAAATCCCTTATACTTGCGCATTCTAGCATTCCCATGAACGTTATTCCTAAAACTTATGCTCATTTACTGGTTAACCCCAACTCTAATCATCTATATATTGATCATGGTTTATTTGATATTTTTTAGGTGGCGGGAATGCAAGGCGTGAAATCTGGTTGAATTTTGAGGAAGTTTTGGAACTTCGGGGGCATTTTAGTAATTTCAACACTTGGTTTTGGATCCCAAAATCTACACAAAAGTTGAAGCTCATCGAGCAACTTGGTGTAATACCCCGTATTTTTATGCTTTCTAAATTTGGGGATTTATTAAATCTAATCTGAGTTATTAATTTAATATAAATCCGAAAATTAATTATTTATGTAATTACTAACGTGACGAGAGTTAGTGAACATTAGAAACTTGTTGAATATTACTAATGAGTAAATTCATATATAATATTGGTTTTATTAAATGTCACAAGTGAATAAAATGACAATTTTGGAAATTTAAGTCGGGACACGCCCGTGTCGTGTCGGGACTAAATGTTGATTAATAAAAGTGAATAAATTATAAATCACCCGTATGGTCATTTCGAGTGCACCAAAGTGTACATAAGGGTCGAGATAGTCAAAATAATGTTCCCGGGGGTTTAGTTTGGGTCTCGGGGCATTTTTAGGCCTAATTAACACCCCGGGAGGGCGTTTTGGACATTTTACATTTTTAACCCCGAAAACTCACGAAAATTGTAAGGTTATATCAGATGCTTAGGGTTTTCCTCTAGGGTTAACACAACCAAAAACAAGAGACGGCCATTTGAGAAGGAAAGAGAGAGCTTGTCCAAGAGTTTTAGGCCAAGGACTCCTCCGTTTGCGCCGCCGTCATCGCCAAACGATAGATCGCGTAACGAGGATCACCACCACACTGATTTCAGTTGCAAATTAGAAACAAAAATTCCCAGGAAATTATTTATCTTGCTTAATTTCGGTAATGCTTCATTCATATTAGTCTAGGGTTGATTAGGATCAGTTTTTGAAGTAGAAATTCTGGGAAAATAATAAGAAGAACTAAGTTAAAGAAATTTCTAGGGTTCGTGAGAATTATATAAGTTTTTCCCCTTTTAATCCATGAATCTTGATGAAAACTCGCATGCTTTACGTAGAATATTGTTAATCTGGGTTTGGAATGTTTGTGGTATAAATTTCTGGGAGTTTGGGAGTTGAGAATTTGGATTTTGATGATGTTGGATGATAGAACCCGTAACTGGTATTCTGTAGATTCGCCATACCTATTTGATTGATCGATCGAACCAGGAGTATCGATCGATCGACGCATCGATCGATCGAGCTCCTGCCATCGATTGATCGACCCCTCCTGGCAGACTCATATTTACCTTTCTAAATAGTTGAATTCAATTTAAATGAGTAATAATCTTTGGACATCCTTATTAAAATATTTTGGGAGATAAAGCAGACCAGTAGGACTTATTAAAAATATGAAACCTTTAATGTAAGACGAGATTTACATTTTTCAAGGATGTTTACATATAAGGGACGATGAAACTATGTATTAAAGGGGGAGACACATAAGGTAGTTACGTTGGAAAATAAATGAGTACCTATTGAAATTACACTTGGGAGGATAGAAATCCACGAACGTCACTTGATAAGTTGAGATAATCCCACAAATTAAGATAAGAGGCAAACGTTATACGTGATAACTAAATAACGAGTAATAAGGACAAATATCATAATTATGGGTCGCGAGTATGTACCTAAACTTGATATGGTAATAGTAGTATATTTATATAACAGTGTTTATGCATATACGTGTAAAAATCTTGCCCACGCCACTTGTTATCCCTGAGATTACCACGCTGGGATAGTCTTATCTCGATGGGACCTTTATGGGGGATATTGACTCGTACCCTAGAAGATAGAAATCCTTTGGTATAGGCTATCAGATCGATAGTCAGACGGTCCTAAGAGACGTGAGGGCATGTGCTGACCTCTTAGAGACTTGGAAACTATGATTCGCCTCAATATTGTTTGTGTTTTGTTTTAATACAGTTCGAGAGTGATTCCAAACTTGTATTTCCCTTAGTACAATTGATACGGGGACTGGATAGCAGAGTATGCCCACACCATAATTATTATGTGGGGTGCTGTTAGAATATATATATTATATGAGTATTTAATATATATAAGTAATTCTGGAATTTGAGATTTACCTACTGTGTTTATGGTAAGTAAGAAATGAATAATTATTTAAATTTGGGAATAAGTGTTTGAAAAGTATACTATGTTACTGAAAAACTTTATTAGTAAGTAAGGTTTAAATGAGAACTTTGTTGTTAAATAAAATTAACCTCTTAAACAATTGAACTTGTCAGTTTAAATCTTACGAACAACCTAAGATAAAATAAGTTAAACCGTTGGGAAAGTTAGTGCGATAGGCGTGCACATTAGAAGAGAGGTGAGAAATTCTCAAGGGAGTGCCGCACTAATATGTTGTTGCATTGGCCAGTAAACACTTTAAATACTTGCCAAACAAATTTTAAACCGTTTTTACAATCGGGCTCTGACCCATTTTCATTTTCTTTTCTCTCTTGTATAATATGTATATATTACAGGTGCCCAGCCACAGGAGCGTCTTGCATAGGATCATTTGGAAGGATGCACTGCAGTTTAGGTGGGAGTTTCAGGTCTCTTGCTTAGATGACCTCATTTCTTGATTCCACTCCTACCATTTATTCTATCCAGCTGGGCATGTGTCGCCCTTTTTCCATCATTCAGTTGTTTTATTGTATATTGTGATTCATTTATTTCTAGTATTTACACTTTGGGATTTATTACTGTCATGATGTTTTCCTTTAAGTTTTAATTTTGGAATCAATTAGTTGAATGTTTAATTACCTGGATTATATGTTCCAGGATAGTTGTTGTGTGACCCTTTATCTATAAATTATGTAAAGTTTTAAATTATTAGTTTTAAATAAAATTTGGAAAGTAATGTATAAAATGGTTTTGACACTTAGCTTAATTATCTAGGGTGTTTAAATTGAAAAAGTTATTTTTCGACAGTGATGCTAAGAATGAACTGAGCGTTCACCTTGATTATAATTTAATAAAGGACTGATCGCCCGGTATTTAATTAGGCGGGGTGTCACACTTGGTGTATGAATCCGAGTTATAACAAAAAGATTGTGGAAGTTCCCGTTTATTAAGAGCATTTATATTTCCACTCAACCTATTCCTCATTTCTCAAGTAGGTGAGAATCGATTCGTGACTCTAGATGAATCGATTCGAAATGGACGAGTGCGCAACAAATGCTTTGCTAATAGATCCGTTTATTTGGTCGAATCGATTCTCCCTTGTTTCCTTTTATTTACAAGTTTTCCATTTTGTGTAAAGACTTGGTATTTAGTTTTGTTTTGGTTCTTTTGGAAAGGTAGATTTTATATTACGAAAGCTTCTCATTTAGAAACTCTCTCTTATCTCTCTTAGGTCAAAGACATTAGTTGATTTCTCTCTCTTATTAAGCATTGAATGCATAAATATAGTTGGTTTTATTGCATTACTTGTTACCTACGTCATCTTTCTTTGATTTAATTGCTTTAACTTGCATTTACTGATCTCTCTTGTGTTGGTTGGTGTATAAATAGATGGGTTCTTCATTTATGATGTTCATTTGCATGTTTGACTTAGTTTCCACCATGAGTGGCTAGTCTTAATGGTTAGGGATCATAATCCCCCCATGGATGCTTGAGCTTCGTAATTAGGGTTTGGTTTATAATTATTCTAATGGAACTTCGTCTGTTGGTAATGGAGTATCCTAGTTTCTTAACTTACCTTGTCTTTCAAGGGTAGTGTTTAAAGATTTACTACAACCCCAACTAATATAGCACCATAACTAATTAACCCCTAATCATTCATTGATGAGTTTGGTCTCTACATGGTTGATGTTATGACTTAATTAGTTCTGATTGGTTAAAATGAATTTGAATCAAATCCCATCATCTACTTACCAAATCCAAGGTGGGAAGATGATTCCTAATCATTTTTCTTTCTTAAACTCATACTTTTCTTAGGTTGTTTCATTCTAACATCCTTTTTTACTCTGTCACTAGTAATTTAATGCATGTTAGGGTAATACTTAGCTAAACTTCACCACTCCAAACTATAATTACCTTTTACACTTTCCTTTTGTGGCATATAGAGAGCGTTCAGCCCCTGGGTAATACGTTCCCAAGCTTAGGAGCGTCCATCCCCTGTGGACTACGATCCCAAGCTTGCCTTGATACTACTTGCTACGAATGATTTACACCTAAATCACACACTATTTTTAGAGCATTAATGTTTTGGCATTGTTGTTAAGGATTGGCAACAATGTTAGGCTATACGACGTTCTCTATACACTTTTCCATTCCTTGTGGTCACCGTGACAACCCGATTTCCAAAACTAATCCAAAACTTTCATAAATTCAAGACGCGAACGATAACAATTTAAATCACATAACGGAACCTCCGTCATTAAGAAACCTCTCGAATTATTAGAGATAATATCCTACTCGTTCTAATTTCTCACATATCGGAGACCACTCCAATTCCACCACCATGGGAATAATAAAATAAAACTTGGTAGCCAAGGAGATTTTGAGCTTCTATACTGGCCAATGAGAGATTACTTACAATCGAAGAGGACCACATATCCTTCGTGCATCATTTTTCCATAAAGCGTTGTGCAATTCCATTTTTAAAATTGGATGATACGATTACTACCCACAGATTATGGCATGGAATGTGAACAATCGTACTTACATGTACGGGATCTTGAGGAAGTGTGCACTACCTTTAGCGATCAAATTTTTCCATTTGATGTCATATGACTCAAACTCTTTCCATTCACTCTCAAGGACAAAGTTAAAACTTGGCTTTGGTCCTTGGCCCAAAATTCTATTGGGAGTTGGTGCGGCATGCAATCCCAATTCCTGTAAAAGTTACTCCCTAGCCACCATACTAACACCCTCAAAGGACAAATTCAAGCCTTTTTGCAAGGAGAGAGTGAGACCTCTGAAAGATGTTGGGAGATACTAAATGAGCTATTAAATAAGTGACCCCACCATGGTTTTGAGAAATTGAGACTCATCTCCTTTTTCCACATTGGACTTACACTCAATGCCAAACAAATGGTCTAGATCATGTTATCCAAGGAATTCTTTTACTTATATTCGGATGATGTTGAGGCACACTACAAGTATTATGTCGAAAGCACTCAAGCGTAGAACACTTCAGACGCAAGCAAGGCTAACGCTTGATCTTTTAATATAACTTCATCTAGCCATGGGTTGTATCACCTCGCCAATGGGGATAATATGTCAGCGAGAGTCACCCAACTAGAAAATAGATTTAAGGCAATGGACTTAAAAAATCGTGATCCCATTATCCCAACTCCTTCTCACATTGAGTAAGATTGTGCTATTTTTGATGTCGAAGATCAATCTACGAAGGATTGTCCCACAATCCCGACCTATAAGGTGGTGATTTCTGATCAACCGAATGTAATAGCCACTTATAATAAGCAATTCATGACTCCTCTTGGAGAACGGTACAATCCTTCATGGATAAACCATCTTGATTTCTCTTATCAACAACCCCAACAAGCTTAAAATATCCCTCCGACTAGCTATCAAGGTCCACCAAGTGGGACACCCTCAAATTATCAACAACCATACTTACAAGCAACTCCTTCTCAATTGCAAAATCAAGGTCCCCCATCGGTACCTCCTCCTCCGTTTATACCTCCCTATTTAATAGCCTTGAAGCTTTTATGAGTGATCAACTTACTATGAATAATAAAAGTGCCCAAAATCTTGTGGATATAAAAATATTCTCTTTCTAAGTTGACCACCTTATTGAGTGTTCAAGAAAAGGGAAAATTTCCCTAAAAACTGCAAAGGCCCATTGGGAAAAATAGTGTGAGCTACGAAGTCTCTCTTCCCTCTTACGATCAAGCTAAGGCTATCATCATTCTGAGAAGTGGGAAGGTTGTTGACAAGTCAATCATTCCCCCGCCCCCAATCATTAAGTAAGTCTCTCCCAACCTAATAGAGTTCAAATTCACTTCCCCGAAAAAAAGTTATAAGGAGCCTCGAGTTGAGTCGGAGGTAGTTGTGAAACTACCCATTTCGTTTCTTATAATTAAAGGATAATAACTCCAAAGAAAGACACCAATAATGCCGACGTTTTAGATATTTTCATACAAGTTAAAATCAACATCCCCTCCTAGATGCAGTAAAGATAGTTCCTCCATATGACAAGTTCCTCAAGACTTGATTACGGTGAAGCGAAAACTCTTTGTGAGGAAGAAGGCATATTAAGCTCAAAATGTGAACTCTATCATCCAATCCTGAGTTACCACCCAAATATAAGGACCCCAGATGTCCCACTATCTTATTAGTGATCAAGAACTTTAAAATTAAGCAAACCTTGCTCAATTTAGGTTTGAGTGTAAATTTCCTACCATACTTTGTGTATGAACAACTCTGCCTAGGCGATCTCAAACCCACCAAAATCACTCTTTAATTAACGGATCGCTCCGCTAAGGTTTAGAAAGGGTTTGTAGAAGATGTCATCATTAAATTTGACAAGTTTTACTTCACGGTGGATTTTGTGGTGTTGGATACTCATCCTGATGCTCCTAATATCAACCATATCCCCATTATCCTCGGTCAGTCTTTTCTAGCAACCTCAAATGCCTTAATCAATGCTAGATATGGGCAATGAACATGACTTTGGATCTTAACAAATTTAATATTGCCAAGCAAATGGGTGACGATGCTGAGATCTTTGATGCAGACCTCATAGAGGAGATGGTCCAAGAGCACTTTGATGTTAATTATTGTGTGGACTCTCTCCAGGCATGTTTGGTACACTCGCTTGACTTAGAGAATGATTATTCCCCCTATGATCATGAAGTCAACCTTGTGGGTTTGATGTTGCATGAGGTTGAGATAGTAAGGGAGGTTAGTTGGTGGTCAAATTTTGAGGAGTTACACCTTGCGATTCTTATGAGGTGCCTTGGGATGTGCAATTTCCCGAGCTTCATCTCAACCAATTGCCATCCAACTTTAAGTATGTGTATTTGGGTGAGAATGAGACATATTCCATTATTGTCTCATCTCACCTCAATGAGGGACAAGAAGGCCAATTGATGAACTTGTTAAAAAAGCACAAAATTTCCTTTGGGTGGATAATAGCTGACCTAAAGGGAGTGAGCAAGTTGATATGCAATCACAAGATACACCTCCAGGAGGGAGCCAAACCCACCCGAGAAATGAAATATAGGTTGATCCCCATGATGAAGGAGGTGGTTAGGGCTGAAGTCACTAAGTTGTTAGATGCAAATATCATCTACCCCATATCGAATAACAAGTGGGTAAGTCCAATTCAAGTGGTTCCTAAGAAATCGGGTATCACCGTTGTCAAAAATGTGAAGGGTGAATTGATCTCGAAACGCACCACCACCGGGTGGCACATGTGCATTGACTACCAAAATCTCAATGTCATGACCCAAAGGGATCACTTCCCCCTTCCATTTATTATCCAATTACTAGAGCGTGTATTCAACCACCTAAATTATTGCTTTCTTGATGGTTATTCTAGATATAACCAAATCAATCTCCATATACAAGACCAAGACAATACCACTTTCACATGCCCTTTTGGCACATTTCCCTATAAAAGGATGTCCTTTGAATTGTCTAATGTGCGTGCCACATTCCAAAGATGCATGCTAAGTATGTTCAGTGATATGGTAGAGAGAGTGATAGAGGCATTCATGGACAAATTTAGCGTCTTTGGTAACTCCTTTGACCATTGCCTCTCCAATCTTTAAAGGGCTTGGTCTAGATGCATTGAGAAAAATATCATCTTAAATTCAGAAAAGTTCCATTTTATGGTCATAAAAGGGATTATTCTCGGAAATATTGTCTCCTCCAATGGAATAGAGGTGGATAAGGCAAAAATTGAGGTCATTGGTGATTTTCCCGACACAAAATCACTCAAAGACGTGAGGTCATTCCTTGGCCATGCCGAATTCTATCAAAGAATTATCGAGGACTTTACCTCCATAGCTAGGCGCTTGTGGGATATCCTCTCAAAAGAGACCCCATTTGAATGGAGTGGGTCTTGTCAAGTATCTTTTGAAAAGTTAAAAAGTATGCTTACCACATTCCCCATTATTCAAGCCCCCGATTGGACCTTACCTTTTGAACTCATGTGCGAAGTGAGTGATTTAGCGGTTGGGTTGGTGTTGGGATAGGAAATAGATAATAAGCCCCACATTATCAATTATGCTAGTATAACTCTTAGCTATGTTCAATTGAACTACTCGACCACCAAAAAAAATGTTGTTACTTGTTGTCTTCGCCTTGGATAAATTCCGAGCGTATTTGGTGGGATCTCCTATCGTGTGCTTCACGGACCATGTGGAGTTAGAATATCTTCTTTCAAATAAGTACACAAATCTGTGTTTAACAATGAGGGTCCTCCTAATATACGAATTAAGTTTCACAATAAAGGATAAAAAGGGAGTAGAGAACGTAGTTGTCGATCACTTGTCTCGAATGACGCTCGAGACACCTAATGATCAACTTTCCATTGATGAGTTATTTTTGAATGAAAAAACTTCATATCTTCCATGGTTCACTTACATTTTGAACTACCTTGTGACGGGATCCATCCCCTCACATTGGACCCCTTAGGATAAGAGGAAATTCTTGACTTGTGTGCGCATGTTTTTCTTTGATGATCTATACTTGTTCAAGTATTGCGCAGACCAAATAATCAGAAAACATGTCCTGGATGATGAGATATTTAACATCAGCCAATTTTTTCATTTGAAAGAGTTTGCAGGACATTTTTCCTCCAAGAAAATTGCCACAAAAATCTTACATCGTGGACTATATTGGCCCACGCTTTTCAAGGATGTGCATGAATTCTTCATTTCGTGCGAGTGTTGCCAAAAGTTAGGAACAACAACTCATCGGAACATGATGTTGATGTCCCCCATACTAGAAATTGAAGTTTTTGATTATTGAGGCATTAAATTCATGGGATAATTCCCACATATTTCTATAACCTTTATATCCTTGTTACGGTTAATTACTTTTACACGTGGGTGGAAGCAATTGAATCGTGAACGATTGATCGCAAGGTAGTCTTGAAGTTCCTGACATAACATATACTTTATCAATTTGGTACTCCATAAGTGATCATTATGGACAATGGAACCAATTTTTACAATGGTCCGTTTGCCAATATTATGAGAAAGTATGGTGTCGTTCGTAAGGCTTAAATGACCTACCACCCTCAAACTAGCGGCCAAGCCGAGTTTGCCAACGACGAGATCAAACATATCCTGGAAAAGTCTTTGAGCCTATCTCACGACATACAAAACATCCATCGACCTATCCCTATATCGGCTTGTATTGGCAAACCTTACCATATCCCCATGTATCTTGAACACAAGGCCTACTGGGCAATTAAAAAGTTGGACTTCGAATTAGATAAGGTCGGGAAGAAGCGGATTCTCCAACTCAATGAGTTGGAATAGATTTGAAATGATGCGTATGAGAGTGCTATTATTTACAAAGAAATGGTGAAATAAAAACATGCTAAGAACATTTCACGAAAGTCATTTCAAACATCCCAAAAAATACTCTTGCACAATTCCAACTTGTATCTATTTCTGGGGAAATTGAGGTCGAGGTGGACTGGTTCGTAGGTCATAAAGACCATTTTTCCTCATGGTGCGATCGAAATTGAGAATCCCAAAGATGGAAGTGTGTTTAAGGTCAATGGTCAACGCCTTAAACTATTTCTTGAGTCATTGAACCCATCTAAGGGCTCGATTTTGTTAGCCGACCCTATTTACGGGGTCGAATAGGTTTTCCTAGGCCCTATTTTTGTGTCGATCAACCCTCGACATATGAGGGGTTGCATACTTTTGTTATGGGCCTTGTTACATGCTTGGTATAGATACTAGGTTCACAAATTCCACGCCCAACTAGCGAATTTCATAGCCATGATTGATTTCATATGCTACTGAGGGGGGATTGATGTTGAACAGGTGCGAATTGATTCGGGCCTCTATTTGAATCGAATCGAAATGGGGCAGTGCTCATATATTTAGGAGAGAATCTATTCGAGACTTTGGTTAAATCAATTCGAAATTAGGCAGTGTTGGGTTTGAGTGGAGCGAATCGATTACCCATTTTGGCTGAATCGATTCATGGTTTCCATCCTTTTAAAATTCCCCACCTTATTTATATTCCCCATCCTTATTCCTCTGACCTACACTCTCAAAACCTACTAATCCTCTCAACCCAAAATCATTCCCCCACTCAATTTTCTCCCCATTTCTCAGGAACTTTATTTAAGTTAATCTCACATTCTTCTTTGTGGATTTCACTCTTTCACGTGTAGTTTTAGATGTTTATTATAGGGATGGGGGTTATTATTTTATTTGATGTTTCATTGAAATGATACAATAGTTTAAATGTTCGAAGTAAACCCACAAATACAACTTGTGTAACATTGTTTTGCTAATGTTGTTTGTACTTATGGGGGGTATTTCAGTGTTTCAATTGCTCTCCAACCCCATTTTGAACACTTTTTCTAAAACCTTTTTGATAAATTGCCCCAATGGGTTTTTATTGCACAAATGCTACACTCTTGCACCTATTATCTTACATGCATGTTGAATCGTCCTGTTTTTGCTGTGGTGCACTTATCCAACCCATTTTTCCCATGTGCACCCTCATCCCCATTTGGACCCCATTTTCACACTTACTTAAATTTTATGCATCGCATTAATTTTGTGTGTGTTAAATTAGTGTCTTGTAGGTCTCAGTGGCTCAAAATCCCATGACAAACGCTGTCACGGGATGCACTGGGTTTGAAACATTCCATACAAAGGAAGAGAGAGATTGGTACTGAGCTAATTTCAAAACAATCCGCTTGATAGTGGTGTAGAGGTAGCTACACTTGGAATAATTCCCGACCTCTATTCGAACCTTTTTGAGAAAATTTTCATAGGAGGCTCATCTAGTCAGGGGGAGTCAATGAGGAGTTTGTTCGATGTTTCTAAGCTTCTCTCGTGTACACACAAGATGGCACATATAAGGCCTTCGTGCATGGCCAACGGATTCCCATATCAACTAGCATCTTGGCATTGCACTTGAGTGGGGCCTTTAAGCCCCCACATTTTTCCATATTGGGTAGAGCATTGAAGCACTCCAATGACACTCTTATAGTGCGTCTTGTGCCATGGTAGAATTGGATTGACGACAAGTTCTCAGCTTCTAGAATGCCTGATGTCCACTGCATTCTCCACCAAGTGAGAGTGAATTACATCCTCCCCACTCAGACCAAGGCCATCCTCCACTACAAGCATGTCCATTTTTTATACAATATTTTAGAGGAGGACACCATTATTATCCTTCCCGCCCTTATCCTAGACCAAATGTTAGGTAACGCTTCTGATAAGTGGGGATTGGTAATACTTACCTATGCGCGTCTCGTTTCATGGATTTGTCTAAATGTGGGATGTGATGTCGCATATAGTGATAAGATTCCTATGAACCCCTTAATGCTCAATAAAAGGAGATTTATAAGTGCTTGGGTGAGGACTATTGGGAGTGGATGAAGAAGAGATTGTTGGAGCACCCAGTTTTTAGGGCATGGGATGAGGATGAGGATCCTGATGATGCACAAGTTATGGAGCATGAGGTCCCTAAAGTCCCACCCACGGTTGATCCTATCCATGACTTGGGGGTGAGGATGGATGCCCTTTAGGATGATTTCACATCATTCTAGGGTGACTACTAGAGAGACATTAGCATGATCACTCGGATGAAGATGAAGATGTATCACCATGTGCATGGGACCAATGCACCTATTCCTCCATACTTCTTTGACCCCTACACACTGCATAACCCCACCGCACCTAGACCATCTAGCCGTCAGTAAGAGTTTCCCCCTTCATTTTGCTACTATACTTTTATAATTATTATGTTGGTTTGTTTCTGGATTTTAGTTGCGTGACTGAGGGTATAGGAGGGTAGTGAGACTGGGGTCTATGAATAACTGGAAAGGGTGAGGCGTGACCCACACCAATGGACGATGTCTATAAGGTTCTCAAGAACTTCTGGAGCAGCTTCTGAAGAGACCTTCTCCTTTTGGTAAAAATGGAGCTCAAGTTAGAACTCCCTCCCTTCAAAAAGATGAAATTCCACAAAAATAATAGTAATTTTCTCAAGAGGAGCTCCTAAGAGTGATGGCTGTCAATGGGGAGTGAAAGAACAAGTCACTTAGTACTAGGGAGAGAGCAGGGAGAGAATACTAGGAAGTTTGGTGTGATTTTTTCAGAGTAACAGTGCTATTCAGTTTTTCACCTTTTCTTGACCTTGCCCAGGGGTCCTATTTATACTTGTGCACTAGGGCTGGGTTGGCACTTTTGGCGCCAAAACATAGAGGGTTGGTGAGGGACAAAGTCTGCAGTGTACTATTTGTCCCTACCTACAAGCAGCTCTGCCTGTCCCCTCTGCGAAATTCACCCTGGTGCGAACCAAAGTTCAAAAGCAAACATGTCTTCTAATGGAGACAAAATATCTGATTTGCTAAATATCTTTTGAAACGGTAACTTTTGGTACAAACTTTGTAAACATGAGGGGGGTCTCGAGGACCACCTCCTCTAAAATATTTGTAAGCTTGAGGGGGATCTTGAGGACACCCTTCTAAAATAATTTTTCTTGAGAGGGGTCTAGAGGTCCCTCTCCCTGAAAATCATTTTATAAACAGTTATTTTCTTGTGAGAAACCAACCCTTTGGATGCTCACTTCACATGTGATTAAAAGTGAGGTGTGTGTAGTCTTGAGTGACTTCTGGGTCTTCCTACTAGTATTATCTCAATCCTGTAGTACTAAGTGGTTGAGCTTGCTCAACATATCTTGTCCCTCAGCCACCAAGCCAAAACTCCCAAGATATCCCAACTGGCCTACTTGAGCCATGCTTGCTCAACTAGGCAACCTCTACAAGAAAATAAGTGTTAGTACTTCTATTATTTTTTTCATGATGAGGGGTTGCTTATGGTAGACACCCCATCATCCTAATTTTGTTTTCTGGGAGATGAGGGGGGAGGACCTTACGGGTCCCTCCTCCCATGTAAGTTTCTGATGTTGAGGAACCCTAGTGGTGGGTCCTTTCTCAAACATCATTTTTGTTGTTGAGGAAGCCTTAGGGGGTTTCTACTTAGATGTCATTTCTGCGGGGACCCTTGCGGTGGCCCTTCTCAACTTGGACTTCTGCAGTGGCCCTTGCGGGGCACTTCTCATATGTCATTTCTGTAGTGACCCTTGTGGTGGCCTTTCTCAACTGGGACTTCGGCAGTGGCCCTTGTGTGGAACTTCTCAAATGTCATTTCTGAAGTGACCCTTGTGGTGGCCCTTCTCATCTTGGACTTCTATAGTGGCCCTTGCGGGGAACTTCTCAGATGTCATTTCTGAAGTGACCCTTGTGGTGGCCCTTCTCAACTTGTACTTCTGCAGTGGCCCTTGTTGGGCACTTCTCGAATGTCATTTATGCAGTGATCCTTGCGGTGGCCCTTCTCAACTTGAACTTCTGTAGTGGCCCTTGCGGGGCACTTCTCAGCTGTCATTTATGCGGTGAACCTTGTGGTGGCCCTTATCAACTTGGACTTCTACAGTGTCCCCTTGTGGGGCACTTCTCTGATGTCATTTTTGCAGTGAAACTTGCGGTGTCCCTTCTCAACTTAGAGTTCTGTAGTGCCCCTTGTGGGGCACTTCTCGAATGTCATTTCTGCAGTGGCCCTTCTCAACTCGGAATTTTATAGTGGCCCTTGCGGGGCACTTCTCAGATGCATTTCTGCAGTGACCCTTGCAGTGGACCTTCTCAACTTGGACTTTTACAGTGGCCCTTGCGGGGAACTTCTCAGATGTCATTTCTGCGGTGACCGTTCTTAACTTGAACTTCTGCATTGGACCTTGCGGGGCACTTCTCAGATGTCATTTCTGCGGTGACCCTTCTCAACTTGGACTTCCGTAGTGGCCCTTGCGGGTCACTTCTCAGATGTCATTTCTACAGTGACCCTTACGGTGGCCCTTCTCAACTTAGACTTCTGCAGCGGCCCTTGCGGGGCACTTCTCAGATGTCATTTCTGCGGGGGCCCTTCTCAACTTGGACTTCTGCGGTGGAGGGACCCTTGGGGTTCCCTAAACCTCATATTTTTTGTAAGCTGAAGGGGGGGTCTTTGAGGGACCTTCACCAACAAATATAGTGGTGAAGCTTGAAACACCCTTCTACAGAGGGCCATGAGGATATATTTGATGTACTCTTTTTGCATTTTGAATCTTATCACAATGCTTATTGTCATTTTTATAACTCTATCTATTTTCTATACTCACTACACCAAAATGGGCAAATTGTCACCTTTCAGCCGTCCAGCCTTGTCAAGGTCATTGACCGTGACAAAAAAACACGCATTTTATGTCACGGTCATTGACCTTGACACGACCGTGACAACGAATTGTCACGGTCATTGACCGTGACAAGCCCGTGATAATTCAATTTGTCACGGTCATTGACCGTGGCAAGACCGTGACAATTCTTGTCACGGTCAATGACCTTGACACGACCGTGACAACTTTTCCAGCAAAAACCCTTTCCCCCTTCTTTTTTCCCTCCCACCGTTACCTCTCTCTCTCTCTCTCGACTCGACGCTGCTTGAAAGAGTTGGCGCTTGCGTCCAATTAAGAAATAATATAATAAGTACCATTTTTAACCCAAATTAACCCTAAGCATGCAACTAGGTGTGATTGAAACAATATGAAATCATGCACAAGTTATTCAACACACACAGTTTAAGGAAAAATCCCCCACAGGGGCAAAACCATTTGTATATTCACTATAATTTGTAAAAGATGGTTTACAATCGGATTACAATGAAATACAGGTTGACTAAGAATTACCCTCGGGTATCGGATTCTGTAGTCGCGGTTCGAAAAAACCCTTTCCAGTAGGGCAGCAATGAAGAGGAAGAAGCGGTCCACTTCACAAAGGGTTGAACATCAATGGTGTTCTAGGGTTACCAAAAGTGACTCACAAATGTATGGAATTTGTGTGAATCAAGGGTATGAATCAATGGACTCAAATACCATGAAGACTTAAGAGTTATGGAACTTAGAAAATCGCGTATAAGTCTTAAGAAAACCAACTCCCCGATCGTGGTATAAATAAGAATTCCTTTGCCCTAAAAATCTGCAACACGATCTGGTTGTGGTTATCCTCGTCAGATCAGTTCGGTCCCTTAGGCGGATCGATCCAGTTAAGTCAGATCGGTTCTTTTTCTAAAACCGGATCGGTCTGGTTGGCATCGGATCGGTCCGGCATTTTGACTTCATCGGTTCGTTATGGATCCGGGGTGTACTGGTCTCAACTCAGCAGGCGGATCGGTCCGGTACCTTTAGCCGGATCGGTCCGGTGAACCGGATCGGTTCTTTTATCTGAGCCGGATCGGTTCGGTCAGTTCCCTGATTCCTTTTCTTCTTTTGATATTCGGATTTCATTGAAGAGCGAATGATTCTTGAATTTTCTCAACGGTGTAACGGCGTACGACATATAAAATACTAATGGACAAATTATCCTTACAAATCTCCCCCTATGTCTATGCCGGAACAAACATAAAAAAAATCCGAATTATCAAGTATGAACAATGCCTATACAAATCTACCCTTCCATGAACCCAAAACTGAAAGAGGTACAAATGACTAAGGCTGCATCGTTTTTTCTTCAATTCTTCAGGAATCTTCACGCTTTTCTCATCAGGGTGTGTATCATGGGATTATCAAGGATGTACCTACACACATGAGATAAAGCAAGTACCAAGTGACGTATCGAGTTTGAAATGAGATAAACATAGATACATAGATACCAATATGATAAGCATAAACCCCCCAACATCAAACTCCCCCATAGATGATAATTCTTTCTCCCCCTTTTTATGATGTCCCCAAATAGACAAATAAGAGAAATAAATCAAACAATCAAAACCGGGGTGACACAAGGTATAAATCACACCATGAATGAACATAACACAACCAAGTCGGTGATGGCGTAAATGAATGGGTGTGATCAAAATTCGATAGGAAAATCAATGCATACAAACATGACATATGTGCACGATGAATATTGGATATTCCTAACGAATGAACTCAAATGCTTCCTTTGGTGTAAAAGAGTGACAGTATAAGATATTGACTCAATCAAATCAACAAATCAAAGCTCAAAGTGATTTCTACACCAATAACGTCCAAAATGATTTTCATGCTTTTTCAGGACTTTCAAGGAAGTGCAAACCCGTTTTTCTCATTCTCCAACCAAACTCCCTCAGATTTATATTTTGAATAGAGGTATACTAAATTCTCAAACTTTGGAGAATTGATGGTGAAAACCTAAATGGCCCATATTTGGCATGAATTGCTTTTTATTGCCTTATCAATTTTTTCGGGCTCTTTTAACCTCTTAGGACCTCGGATATTAAAATTCCTCCATTTTTTAGGTCCTTTTAAACGGTGGCTTTTGCGCAAAGGATAAAAGTCAACTTTCGCAGCCCCTCCCCGTTATGAAAATGTACACACAGTCTCACCAAAACGGTTTTAACATGCAATCCAATCTTGTCAAGTTTTATCGCATTTTATACATTGTATAGACATGATTGAGATGGAAACACTCAAGCCAACATGAGATTGACAAGTGCAACAATCAAATATAGCCGTGCATGTGTGCAATAAAGGATGTAGGAGTCAAGCATGTAGGAAATATCACTAATTACATCTCAAGGACTCCAATCAATGTTAAGCACATGGATGAAATGATGTAGCCTCTCAAATCTCTATCAAACAGTCACATGGATATATGGAATGAAGTTGTGACTTGGCTATCTTAAATGCTCATCCATAAAAGGCAAATCTCTTTTTGAATTTTTTCAAAAATTTTATCAAAATAAAATCTTTTTGTGTTTTTCTAAAAATTTTCTTAAAGGAAAATCTTTTTGTATTTTTTTTTTAAAAAAAATGAAAAACTAACTAATGATACATGCTAGCAATAGGTTTAAAAATGACATGATAAACAACCTATGCTAGCAATCAAGACTAGATCTCAACCGGGAGTAATGGTGGAGTTTTCTAAAGATGGTGGCATCTTTTGAACTAACTCCACTAGATCATGTGTAGTCTTGATCAAAAACTTCACTTGCTCGCGAATATGTGCAAACTCTCTATCAAAATGAGCAGGCAAAGTATTATGAGTGGGTGCATGTGCATGAATATGTGAAGTGGCATGATATGGCACAAAACCCAACTTAGAACAAAATTCCCTAAGATGTCCTCGTTTCTTGCAGTGGGAGCAAACATAAACCGGTCTAGGAAGTAATTTATCAACAATTTTGGGATGAATATTCCTAGATGGACACCCATGGGACTCACTCACAATGGTGGATATAGGCTCGGGAGAATTCTCTAATGTGACTTGAACTTCCCGTGCTTAGTTGAGGTCATCCTCAAGATGGGACACACGTGTCGTCAGACTAGACACCGTGTTGGTCAAGTCACCTTTTTCCCTTTTAAGCTCATCACTTTCTACCTTTAACTCACGAATACGAAGACCTAGGATCCTATTTGACCTTTTTTTTTCCATGGTATCGATAACCAACTTTCTAAAAGCATTTTGGATCAACCTATCATCACCATTATCACCCTCACTATCACTTAGAGAAGTGGGCATAGAAACTTTCTTGCCCTCTATCTTAAGTCTAGTGGGACACTCAAATTTCTTGTGCCCTATCCCATCGCACTCAAAACATCTTATCTTCTCAAGATCTTTCTTTCTTTCTTTTTCACTCTCATCGCTCTCGCTGTCGAGGTGTCCCTGTGAAGTAGCATCCTCATCGTCGTGAGATGCACTAGGAGTACTCACATGACAAGCCATGAACGCGGTGAAGTTACGCTCATGCGGTGACTCATCTCCCGAGTCAGCCGACTCGACCTCACTGTCGTCACTAAGGGTAGCATTTAGGACAGCTTTCCCTTTCTCTCTATTGAGGCGATTGGCACACTCAAACGCTCTATAACCCTTACCATGACATTCAAAACATTTCTCACTGTCCCTTTTAGGAGGTTCTTTGAAATCTTCTTTGAACACTTTCTCATTTTTCTTTTCAAAAGTATTTTTCTCAAAATTCCTTTTATCTTTGAAATTTCCACTTTTCTTGAATTTGAGAATTCTTTTGAAATTTTTTGCAAACAGGGCCAAGTCATCTAAGTCAAAATCACACTCAGACTTGGATTCAAAAACTTTTTCTTTCTTTTTCTGAAAATGAGTCTTTAAAGCAATCCCATTATCCTTAGCCTTAATGGTTTTGGGAAACATGTCAATCTCATAGGTTTGAAGATCTCCTACAAGTTCTTCCAACTTAAGTGATTTCAGATTTCCCAAAGAATTCAAAACAGTGACTTTAGGAATAAAGCGTTTTGGGAGAGATCTCAAAATCTTTTTAACGACACGCGTGTTATCAATCACCTCACCCAAATTAAAATATGTGTTAACAATGTCTGATAAACGAGCATAAAAATCATCAAAGCATTCAGACTCAGACATGGTGATAGTTTCAAACTGGGTGGCCAAATTTTGTAGTTTTGACTCTTTAACCGCGTTCGTACCCTCATGTGTCAATTTCAAAACATCCCAAGCCTCTTTAGACTTGGTGCATGTCATAATTCGGCGAAACTCATCAGGAGAGACAGCTCCAGAAATAGCACTCAAACCACGGGAATTAAAATTGGACACTTTATAATCATCTTCAGTCCAGGCTGACACGGGTTTTAAAGTGGTGATGTTATTAACAGTGACCGTGGGAGGAGTCCAACCATTTTCGCAAAACAACCAAACACGCTCGTCAATAGATTTTAAAATCGATTTCATACGAGCTTTCCAGTAGGCATAATTAGACCCGTCAAAAATAGGCATCTTATTATATAACTTCTCCATTTGAACACGCACTTTTTCAAAAATCAATTTATTTTCAAAAAAATTGATATCTTTAGAAAAATTTTGCGGAAAATAGGAATACGCGATAGATTAGCGTAACCTGCTCTGATACCAATTTGAAAGAGTTGGCGCTTGCGTTCAATTAAGAAATAATATAATAAGTACCATTTTTAACCCAAATTAACCCTAAGCATGCAACTAGGTGTGATTGAAACGATATGAAATCATGCACAAGTTATTCAACACACACAGTTTAAGGAAAAATCCCCCACAGGGGCAAAACCATTTGTATATTCACTATAATTTGTAAAAGACGGTTTACAATCGGATTACAATGAAATACAGGTTGACTAAGAATTACCCTCGGGTATCGGATTCTGTAGTCGCGGCTGGAAGAAACCCTTTCCAGTAGGGCTGGCGGCTGGAACTATCCCTGTCTAGTAGGGCAGCAATGAAGAGGAAGAAGCGGTCCACTTCACAAAGGGTTGAACATCGATGGTGTTCTAGGGTTACCAAAAGTGACTCACAAATGTATGGAATTTGTGTGAATTAAGGGTATGAATCAATGGACTCAAATACCATGAAGACTTAAGAGTTATGGAACTCAGAAAATCGTGTATAAGTCTTAAGAAAACCAACTCCCCGATCGTGGTATAAATAAGAATTCCTTTGCCCTAAAAATCTGCAACACGATCTGGTTGTGGTTATCCTCGTCGGATCGGTCCGGTCCCTTAGGCGGATTGGTTCGGTTAAGTCGGATCGGTTCTTTTTCTGCAACCGGATCGGTCTGGTTGGCATCGGATCGGTCCGGCATTTTGACTTCATCGGTTCGTTATGGATCCGGGGTGTACTGATCTCAACTCAGCAGGCGGATCGGTCCGGTACCTTTAGCCGGATCGGTCCGGTGAACCGGATCGGTTCTTTTATCTGAGCCGGATCGGTCCGGTCAGTTCCCTGATTCCTTTTCTTCTTTTGATATTCGGATTTCGTTGAAGAGCGAATGATTCTTGAATTTTCTCAACGGTGTAACGGCGTACGACATATAAAATACTAATGGACAAATTGTCCTTACAAATCTCCCCCTATGTCTATGCCGGAACAAACATAAAAAAAAATCTGAATTATCAAGTATGAACAATGCCTATACAAATCTACCCTTCCATGAACCCAAAACTGAAAGAGGTACAAATGACTAAGGCTGCATCGTTTTTTCTTCAATTCTTCAGGAATCTTCACGCTTTTCTCATCAGGGTGTGTATCATGGGATTATCAAGGATGTACCTACACACATGAGATAAAGCAAGTACCAAGTGACGTATCGAGTTTGAAATGAGATAAACATAGATACATAGATACCAATATGATAAGCATAAACCCCCCAACATCAAACTCCCCCATAGATGATAATTCTTTCTCCCCCTTTTTACGATGTCCCCAAATAGACAAATAAGAGAAATAAATCAAACAATCAAAACCGGGGTGACACAAGGTATAAATAACACCATAAATGAACATAACACAACCAAGTCGGTGATGGCGTAAATGAATGGGTGTGATCAAAATTCGATAGGAAAATCAATGCATACAAACATGACATATGTGCACGATGAATATTGGATATTCCTAACGAATGAACTCAAATGCTTCCTTTGGTGTAAAAGAGTGACTGTATAAGATATTGACTCAATCAAATCAACAAATCAAAGCTCAAAGTGATTTCTACACCAATAACGTCCAAAATGATTTTCATGCTTTTTCAGGACTTTCAAGGAAGTGCAAACCCGTTTTTCTCATTCTCCAACCAAACTCCCTCAGATTTATATTTTGAATAGAGGTATACTAAATTCTCAAACTTTGGAGAATTGATGGTGAAAACCTAAATGGCCCATATTTGGCATGAATTGCTTTTTATTGCCTTATCAATTTTTTCGGGCTCTTTTAACCTCTTAGGACCTCGGATATTAAAATTCCTCCATTTTTAGGTCCTTTTAAATGGTGGCTTTTGCGCAAAGGATAAAAGTCAACTTTCGCAGCCCCTCCCTGTTATGATAATGTACACACAGTCTCACCAAAACGGTTTTAACATGCAATCCAATCTTGTCAAGTTTTATCGCATTTTATACATTGTATAGACATGATTGAGATGGAAACACTCAAGCCAACATGAGATTGACAAGTGCAACTATCAAATATAGCCGTGCAAGTGTGCAATAAAGGATATAGGAGTCAATCATGTAGGAAATATCACTAATTACATCTCAAGGACTCCAATCAATGTTAAGCACATGGATGAAATGATGTAGCCTCTCAAATCTCTATCAAACAGTCACATGGATATATGGAATGAAGTTGTGACTTGGCTATCTTAAATGCTCATCCATAAAAGGCAAATCTCTTTTTGAATTTTTTCAAAAATTTTATCAAAATAAAATCTTTTTGTGTTTTTCTAAAAATTTTCTTAAAGGAAAATCTTTTTATATTTTTTTAAAAAAAAAAATGAAAAACTAACTAATGATACATGCTAGCAATAGGTTTAAAAATGACATGATAAACAACCTATGCTAGCAATCAAGACTAGATCTCAACCGGGAGTAACGGTGGAGTTTTCTAAAGATGGTGGCATCTTTTGAACCAACTCCACTAGATCATGTGTAGTCTTGATCAAAAACTTCACTTGCTCGCGAATATGTGCAAACTCTCTATCAAAATGAGCAGGCAAAGTATTATGAGTGGGTGCATGTGCATGAATATGTGAAGTGGCATGATATAGCACAAAACCCAACTTAGAACAAAATTCCCTAAGATGTCCTCGTTTCTTGCAGTGGGAGTAAACATAAACCGGTCTAGGAAGTAATTTATCAACAATTTTGGGATGAATATTCCTAGATGGACACCCATGGGACTCACTCACAATGGTGGATATAGGCTCGGGAGAATTCTCTAATGTGACTTGAACTTCCCGTGCTTGTTTGAGGTCATCCTCAAGATGGGACACACGTGTCGTCAGACTAGACACCGTGTTGGTCAAGTCACTTTTTTCCCTTTTAAGCTCATCACTTTCTACCTTTAACTCACGAATACGAAGACCTAGGATCCTATTTGACCTTTTTTTTTCCATGGTCTCGATAACCAACTTTCTAAAGGCATTTTGGATCAACCTATCATCACCATTATCACCCTCACTATCACTTAGAGAAGTGGGCATAGCAACTTTCTTGCCCTCTCTCTTAAGTCTAGTGGGACACTCAAATTTCTTGTGCCCTATCCCATCGCACTCAAAACATCTTATCTTCTCAAGATCTTTCTTTCTTTCTTTTTCACTCTCATCGCTCTCGCTGTCGAGGTGTCCCTTTGAAGTAGCATCCTCATCGTCGTGAGATGCACTAGGAGTACTCACATGTCAAGCCATGAACGCGGTGAAGTTACGCTCATGCGGTGACTCATCTCCCGAGTCCACCGACTCGACCTCACTGTCGTCACTAAGGGTAGCATTTAGGACAACTTTCCCTTTCTCTCTATTCAAACGATTGGCACACTCAAACGCTCTATGACCCTTACCATGACATTCAAAACATTTCTCACTGTCCCTTTTAGGAGGTTCTTTGAAATCTTCTTTGAACACTTTCTCATTTTTCTTTTCAAAAGTATTTTTCTCAAAATTCCTTTTATCGTTGAAATTTCCACTTTTCTTGAATTTGAGAATTCTTTTGAAATTTTTTGCAAACAGGGCCAAGTCATCTAAGTCAAAATCACACTCAGACTTGGATTCAAAAACTTTTTCTTTCTTTTTCTGAAAATGAGTCTTTAAAGCAATCCCATTATCCTTAGCCTTAATGGTTTTGGGAAACATGTCAATCTCATAGGTTTGAAGATCTCCTACAAGTTCTTCCAACTTAAGTGATTTCAGATTTCCCAAAGAATTCAAAACAGTGACTTTAGGAATAAAGCGTTTTGGGAGAGATCTCAAAATCTTTTTAACGACACGCGTGTTATCAATCACCTCACCCAAATTAAAATATGTGTTAACAATGTCTGACAAACGAGCATAAAAATCATCAAAGCATTCAGACTCAGACATGGTGATAGTTTCAAACTGGGTGGCCAAATTTTGTAATTTTGACTCTTTAACCGCGTTCGTACCCTCATGTGTCAATTTCAAAACATTTCAAGCCTCTTTAGACGTGGTGCATGTCATAATTCTGCGAAACTCATCAGGAGAGACAGCTCCAGATTTAGCACTCAAACCACGGGAATTAAAATTGGACACTTTATAATCATCTTCAGTCCAGGCTGACACGGGTTTTAAAGTGGTGATGTTATTAACAGTGACCGTGGGAGGAGTCCAACCATTTTCGCAAAGCAACCAAACACGCTCGTCAATAGATTTTAAAATCGATTTCATACGAGCTTTCCAGTAGGCATAATTAGACCCGTCAAAAATAGGCATCTGATTATATAACTTCTCCATTTGAACACGCATTTTTTCAAAAATCAATTTATTTTCAAAAAAATTGATATCTTTAGAAAAAATTTGCGGAAAATAGGAATACGCGATAGATTAGCGTAACCTTCTCTGATACCAATTTGAAAGAGTTGGCGCTTGCGTTCAATTAAGAAATAATATAATAAGTACCATTTTTAACCCAAATTAACCCTAAGCATGCAACTAGGTGTGATTGAAACAATATGAAATCATGCACAAGTTATTCAACACACACAGTTTAAGGAAAAATCCCCCACAGGGGCAAAACCATTTGTATATTCACTATAATTTGTAAAAGATGGTTTACAATCGGATTACAATGAAATAAAGGTTGACTAAGAATTACCCTCGGGTATCGGATTCTGTAGTCGCGGCTGGAAGAAACCCTTTCCAGTAGGGCTGGCGGCTGGAACTATCCCTGTCCAGTAGGGCAGCAATGAAGAGGAAGAAGCGGTCCACTTCACAAAGGGTTGAACATCGATGGTGTTCTAGGGTTACCAAAAGTGACTCACAAATGTATGGAATTTGTGTGAATCAAGGGTATGAATCAATGGACTCAAATACCATGAAGACTTAAGAGTTATGGAACTCAGAAAATCGTGTATAAGTCTTAAGAAAACCAACTCCCCGATCGTGGTATAAATAAGAATTCCTTTGCCCTAAAAATCTGCAACACGATCTGGTTGTGGTTATCCTCGTCGGATCGGTTCGGTCCCTTAGGCGGATCGGTCCGGTTAAGTCGGATCGGTTCTTTTTCTGAAACCGGATCGGTCTGGTTGGCATCGGATCGGTCCGGCATTTTGACTTCATCGGTTCGTTATGGATCCAGGGTGTACTGGTCTCAACTCAGCAGGCGGATCGGTCCGGTACCTTTAGCCGGATCGGTCCGGTGAACCGGAGCGGTTCTTTTATCTGAGCCGGATCGGTCCGGTCAGTTCCCTGATTCCTTTTCTTCTTTTGATATTCGGATTTTGTTGAAGAGAGAATGATTCTTGAATTTTCTCAACGGTGTAACGGCGTACGACATATAAAATACTAATGGACAAATTGTCCTTACACTGCTCTCTCTCTCTCTCTCTCAGGTCCAATTTCTCTCTCTCTCTCTTCCATTTATATATATATTTGTCTGTATATTTATGTGTGTATGTGTATATATATATGTGTGTATGTGTGTGCGTGTGTGGGGGGTGGGGCGGGATGGGGCAGGGTGGGGGGGGGGGGGGGGGTGGAGGGGGCAGGGGGTGGGGCGGGGGGGGGCAGGGTGGGGGAGGGTGCAGGGGGTGGGGTGGGGTGGGGTGCGGTGTGTGTGTGTGTGTGGTGGTGTGTTTTGGGGGAGGGGGGGAGGGGGTGGTGGAGGGGGGCAGGGGGTGGGGTAGGGTGGGGTGTGTGTGTGTGTGGTGGTGTGTGGTGGGGGAGGGGGTGGGGGTGGTGGAGGGGGGTAGGGGGTGGGGTGGGGTGGGGTGGGGTGGGGTGTGTGTGTGTGTGTGTGTGTGGTGTGTGGTGGGGGAGGGGGGGAGGGGGTGGGGTGGGGTGGGGTGCGGTGTGTGTGTGTGTGTGGTGGTGTGTTTTGGGGGAGGGGGTGGTGGAGGGGGGCAGGGGGTGGGGTAGGGTGGTGTGTGTGTGTGTGTGTGGTGGTGTGTGGTGGGGGAGGGGGTGGTGGAGGGGGACAAGGGTGGGGTGGGGTGTGTGTGTGTGTGTGTGTGGTGGTGTGTGGTGGGGGAGGGGGTGGTGGAGGGGGGCAGGGGGTGGGGTGGGGTGCAGTGGCGGACCCAGGATTTTTAGTAAGGGGGTGCGAAATTTTTCGAGCAATGTAGGGGTTCAGGGGCGGTAGCCCCAAAGGCAATTTTTTTATGATTAACATTGAAATTATAAGAAAATTATACTTCAATATTGAAAATTAACTGAAAAAATAACACTGAAATTTGAAAATTCTCCTAAATATTTCTAACATTGCCCCTAAATACGATACCCCTAAATATTGAAGTATAAGGAGACATTTATCTGTTTATTTTTTATCTTTCCTAGACCATTTATCAGTCATTTTTTCCTCTCTTGGACTCATCAACATGGGTTGATTATCAATGTGATATTTGTGATGGTGATATCAAGGCAGACCACCAACGATTAATCCTACACCCGCTCTCACTCTCCTCTTTTTTTGTTGGAAGCCTTTAGGTTTCTGTTCGGATATATTCTGCGTTGTCTGATCAGGATATATTCTTTTTAAATTTTGGACGTCTTTAAATATATTTTTAATTTGGTAGTGTATATATCTTTGTGTTTTATGTGTGATTTTTCACATTGGAATGTTGTAAACACGACTCCGAATCTTATTATCATAGTTTTCATTGAAAATGTGGTTGTCAAAATGGGGAAATGTTCGTTGTTACGACGGTTTTTATTGTATGTGTTCATAGTGTGCTGGTGACTACAACAACCAAAAGGAAATTGTGCATAGTTGCTAGAGTCTAGACTTGGTGTATTCTTTATTCTTTTGACACTTGAAACTCTTTCATATGCTTGAAATTGGTTGTTTGTGGATAAATAAGTAAGATTAATACGTGGATTGTCGACCAATGAATGGATGTGGTTAAATCCAATTCTTTATTCTGAATGTATGTGGTTGAATGTATGGCATCTGAGTTTTTGATTAACAGTTAAGGGATTCACTAAGAAATGATGAGTTAGAATTAAATAAAATGGTTTTTCTTTTGATCTATACTTTTAGAGAGGGTCAACTGGTCCCAAATTGTAATAAAATTTTCTTTTTGCGACATTAATAACGTGCGTAAAAGTGGCAAGAGGCAAAATACACATCCATTGGAAAAAGGCTTTGTTGAGTTGAGAGGCAAGACACACGCCATAATTATTTGGGGCGGTTTTGGAAAAAGGCTTTGAGAGAAGGTGTTTCTTCCGTGTTTTTCTATTTAAGTATAATAAATTACATACTCTGCCCCTTAGCTTTAAAACACTAAAAAACAGATACACCTTCCGATCCTAGAGTTTACACATAGGTATCCTCGCTTACTACTACTAATTTATATCCTTTATTCAAAGTAAATACTAGGTATAATCATGATTTCACTCAAATTTAATTATTTATAAATCACTCGAAAGAATGTGTTCTTATTATTAAAGTTGATTACGGTATATTATGATTCCCCACGTTATGTTTTCGATACCCTCTTGGTTAAATAAATTTTCTACTAACCGATTTTAATGAATATCTGATCAATTCCTTGATTCTAAAACTTAATTCTATAGGATTATAAAATAGTTAATCGGTCGGGTAAACAAAACATATAAGTCTATCAAGGGGTATCACAATCCAAATTATTTCTTGGACGTGAATTCCTCCAAATTATGATCTCATACCTATTCACACAATGATGGGGGAGGGGGTGGTGGAGGGGAGCAGGGGGTGGGGTGGGGTGTGTGTGTGTGTGTGTGCGTAGGTGCGTAGGTGTGCGTGTGTGTACTAATAACATTTTTTTTATCTGTACTAATAACATTTTTTTTACAGCAAAAATGTCTCCTTCAGATGTTAAGGCGAAGATGATGATGCTGTTTATGATGATGTTGTCTGGGTTCGGTGGTAGCGGAGGCGACGAGGGATCCTCCGCCGCTAGGCTCCCCAAATATGGAAAATTTGGGATTACCGTCGAAAACAAGTTGGAGCTTTTAGCGAGATCCCTCGAGCTGCTAAAGACGTTCATCGGCCCGGGGTTTATGAGTTGGAAGGAGGTGCCGTATGAGCTCAAGTTAGGTGTTTGGGCGGCACTACAGGTAATATTTATATGAATATTTCAATTTATATTTATATTTATATTTATTCGCAACTAACATTGTATTTGTTGGACATGAACAATTCAACTTGGATCCAAAGCTATGCGATTCCGTCTTGGAGCAGTTGAGGGAGAAACACAAGACATGGAAGAAAAATATGCGGACACGATACTTTGGAAAAACACGAGAGTCCATTTTACAATGGCGTGGATCCGTCCCGCCCAAGGAGCCGATCTCATTGGCACAATGGCAAAAGTTCATTGACAATGAGATCGAGGATCGACAATTGGCATCTCGCCAATCGAGGAGGGAAAATCGGGCTAAAAAGACGGATGTGCACTACTCCGGCCGGACCTCTTAAGCTGAGGTGGAGCATGGGATGCAGGTAATATTTAATATATCTATAACTACAGAAATATATTATTGGATATTATTTTACTTTACGGGGCCGATACTAATTTTACTTTACTCTATTTTATTTCAGGGGGTAGGGAGTGGGCCAGGGGGTAAGCCACATAGGCTCGATACTTATGTGGCTCTTCGGACGAAGAAGGGGAAGGACAAGGAGGTGTCCCTGAGCATCGCGGCCACGATTGTAAGTAATCCAACAATTTAATTTTTGTTAATTACGTTATAATTTTTTACTTTACTTATTTTACTAATCATGTGCTTTTTGTCGTTTCAGGCAAAGCTTAAGGAAGTGCATGAGTCGTAGTCTGATGCCAACAAGGCATCTTTGTCCACAGACGCACTCAGCCAAGTGCTTGGCTCTGATCGGAAAGGGAGGACAAGGGGAGTGAGCTCGCGGGTGGCCAAATCTAGGATCATCGGATTGGAGACAAGCGACATCGGGTTGTCTCGAACGGTGGATTCACATGACGCGAAGCTGTCCCGTTTGGAGGCGACGGTCCAAGATATGTACGCATTCATGAAGCGTACGTTGGGTGGAGATCATAAAGGGAAAGGGAAAGGGAAGGAGAAGGCGGTGGAGGAGGAGGTGCGGGAGGACGTGGCGCAGGATGACGAGGATGTGGACCTCGCTGCTTCATCACCGACACGTTCGTACTTCGACGATCCACTTCCCTATTTGACGCCCTCCAATAGACCATTGTCGATAATTGGTTGTCCAAGCATGTTCATATTGGACGTATTTGATGGCCAGCGGATAGGGCGGGGGTTGAGGGACCCGAATATCGTCGAGGGTGGAATAGTTCATGGACGTGCGCTTCAACAGATGGAGTCCAGGGTGCTCGTTACGCATGTCATACCCGGGAAGGAGAACTCCCTATTGTGGTTGCGCGAAAAATGCGGCACGACGTATATTAGTGGGTGCGTCAATTCGTATGTCGTGTGGCCTACTCACCTCCTCAGTTTTATCCAAGACATGTAGTAACATTATTTTTAAGTTTGTTCATTTTAATTAAATTTGGATTATATCGTCATGTATATTGTTTTTACTTTGAATATTTGGATTATATCGTCATGAATATATATATTTGCATTATCTTTAGTTTGTGTTGGATATATGATGTTTGGAACAGGTACAACGTTGCTATAACAGGTACAAATATACTGCTGGGCGGTGGCGGTGGCCATACTGCCCAGCAGATTTTTTTTAAATTCTGCCCAGAATTGTCACGGTCATTGACCGTGACAAGTCCGCGACAAAAGTTGTCACGGACGTGTCACAGTCATTGACCGTGACAATTGGGGTCACGGTTATGCCACAGTTTAAAACCGTGACAAACGTGTCACGGTCATTGACCTTGACACGACCGTGACACAAAACGCGAGTTTTTTGTCAAGGTCAATGACCGTGACACGACCGTGACAAAAAAAGTTGTCTCGCCTCGAAATGTCACGGTCATTGACCTTGACAAGGTGAATTTGTCAAGGTCAATGACCTTGACAAATGGGCAGATTTGGTGTAGTGACTGTTGTTTTGGTGCTAACATGTTTTGTAAGTGTGTTATTTCTCTTTTCGAGGATTGCTCACTATGGGGTGAAGAATTTCCCACCCTCTTATCTATTTTTTCCCTTAACAACATTGAGGACAATGCTTATTTCAAAGTAAGGTGTGTGATTTACTCATTTCATTCTTTTGGCAATTGCATAAGATGTTTTTATTAATTCACATTTATTGTAAAAAAAATTAAAAATTCTTTTTTATTCTCTCTTTGTCGTATTGCATGTCTCCAATGATTACGTATATGATCGCACTATCCATTTGTATAGGAATGAGGGATGTTTATACGTTATAATTTATTAGCCCTTAGTCCTTTTATTGTTAATATTATGAA
Source organism: Sambucus nigra (assembly GCA_949130495.1). Taxonomy (NCBI): domain Eukaryota; kingdom Viridiplantae; phylum Streptophyta; class Magnoliopsida; order Dipsacales; family Adoxaceae; genus Sambucus; species Sambucus nigra. Next base: position 159,608,853 of record OX422221.1, on the reverse strand, counting down.
AAACTTCATAAATTAAACCACGAAGCCAATGAGCCCATACACAAATACTTGTTTAAGATTCAGTTTAAATCAATTATAACTCGGTGATCATAAGGTGCATGATATACACTTATATAATTGAGCTTTGATACATACCTTCATTTATGAGCATATATAATTACATACCTTCATTTACCCTTCTTCTGTGGCGTTTCATCTTGGGCGGAGGGGTTACTCACGGTGAGCCCCTCGCCTTTGGCCTTTTTCTATGGCCTTTAATCTTAGGCATAGGAGTTATTCGTGGTGATCCCCTCGCCCTTGGCCTTTCATCTTGGGCGGAGGGGTTACTTGCGGTGAGCCCCTCACCCTTGGCCTTATATCTTGGGCGAAGGGGTTACTCGCGGTGACCCCCTCGCCCTTGGACTTCTTCTGTGTCCTTTCATCTTGGGCGGAGGGGTTACTCGAGGTGAGCCCCTCGCCCTTGGACTTTTTCTGTCGCCTTCTGTCTTGGGCGGAGGAGCTACTCGCGATGAGCCTCTCGCCCTTGGCCTTCTTCTGTGGCCTTTCATCCTGGGCGGAGGGGTTACTCGCGGCGGACCCCTCACCCTTGGCCTTATTTTGTGGCCTTCTATCTTGGGCAGAGGGATTACTCGCGGTGGGCCCCTCACCATTGGCCTTCTTTTGTGGAATTTCATCTTGGGCGGATGGGTTACTCGCGGTGTGCCCCTCGCTCTTGGACTTCTTCTGTAGCCTTTCATCTTGGGCGGAGGGGTTACTCGCGATGGGAACCTCACCTTTGGCCTTCTTCTGTGGCCTTCTAACTTGGTCAGAGAGTTTACTCGCGGTGAGGCCCTCATCATTGGCCTTCTTCTGTGGCCCTCTATCTTGGGCGTTGGGGTTACTCGCGGTGAGCCCCTCGCCCTTGGTCTTCTTCTGTTGGCCTTTCATCTCGGGCGGAGGGGTTACTCGCGGTGGGCCCCTCACCCTTGGCCTTTTTTATGTCCTTTCATCTTCGGCGGAGGGGTTACTCTTTGTGGTCCCCTCGCCCTTGGCCTTTTTCTATGGCCTTTCATCTTGGGCGGAGGGGTTACTCGTAGTGGGACCCTCTCCCTTGGCCTTCTTCTGTGGACTTTGATCTTGGGTGGAGGGGTTGCTCGCGGTGAGTCCCTCGCCCTTGGCTATTTTTTGTCAAACTTGTAATCTTGGGCAGGTGGAGCCACTGAAAGTGGATCCCCACACTCCAAGCTATTTTATTATTTGTTCACTTTTCTTGAGGACTTCTTAATATTATCCCCCTCCTGAAGAAGTGTCTTGTAATGTCGAGAGACTTGTTCAAATAATTTTCGTACCATTTATTTATACTTGGCAGTTTCTCAAGATTGTGAGCACTCTGGTGTCCTTGGAGCCTTAGGTGCTAAATTGTCGCACCTTACATTAATATTTGACACTTTCTCAAGACTGTGAGGTCTTCGATGCCCTTAGAGCCTTAGGATCTCAACTAGCACACCTTATATTTATACTTGGAACTTGCTCAAGACTGTGAGTGCTCCGGTGCCCTTGGAGCCTTTTTACTTGAAAATTTCTCAAGGCTGTGAGTGCTCAGGTGCCCTTGGAGCCTTAGTTGATCAACTGGCACACCTTATATTTATACTTGGCACTTGCTCTGGACTGTGATCGCTTCGGTTCCCTTGGAGCCTTAGGTGCTCCTATGTATCACCTTATGTTTATACTTGACACTTGCTTAAGACTGTGAGCGCTCCGGTCCCCTTAGAACTTTAGGTACTAAACATTTGTATCTTATATTTATACTTGACACTTGCTCTATACTGCGAGCGCTCCGATGTCCTTAGAGACTTAGGTACTAAAGTGTTGTACCTTATGTTTATACTTGGCCTTTGCTCAAGACTGTGAGCGCTCCGGCGCCCTTGGAGCCTTAGGTGCTAAACTTTCACACATATACTTATACTTGGTAGTTGTTAATATTGTGAGCGCTCCGGTGCCCTTGGAGCCTTAGGTGCTCAACCGGTACACCTTATATTTATACTTGGCATTTGCTCAAGACTGTGAATGCTCTGGTGCCCTTGGAGCCTTAACTGCTCAACTGGCGTTCCTTATATTTATACTTGGCACTTGCTCAAAACTGTGAGCGCTCTGGTGCCCTTGGAGCCTTAGGTGCTCAACTGGTGCACCTTATATTTATACTTGGCACTTTCTCAATACTATGAACGGTTTGGTGACCTTGGAGCCTTAGGTGCTCCTCTGGAGCACCTTATATTTATACTTGGCAGTTGCTCAAGGCTGTGAGCGCTCCGGTGCCCTTGGAGCCTTAGGTACAAAACTATCATACTTATATGTGTACTTGGCACTTGCTCAATACTGTGAGCTCCCCAGTGCCCTTGGAGCCTTAGGTACAAAACTTTCATACCTTATATTTATACTTGGCAGTTTCTCCATATGATGAGCGCTCCATTTCCCTTAGAGCCTGAGGTACTAAACTGTCGTACCTTATATTTATACTTGGAAGTTACTCAATACTGTGAGCGCTCCGGTGCCCTTGGAGCCTTAAGTACTAAGCAGTTGTACCTTATGTTTATATTTGGCAGTTGCTTAATATGATGAGCACTTCGATGCCCTTGGAGCTTTAGGTACTAAATTGTTGTACCTTATATTTATATTTGACACTTTCTTAAGACTGTGAGTTGCCCTATCTTTTGTGAGAACTTCAAGATCGAATTTCCCCGTAGTCTGTGGGGTACTTTGCCTATGATCTGAGCAAGTTGTCATTTCTGAAGCTTCCCCTCTATTTCTGGGCTACTTGCATATATGATGAGCCAAATTCAAAATTTGAAGCTGCCCCTTTAACTGCGAGGTATTGGCATATAGGTGAGTAAGTTATCATCTTGAAGTTATCCCTCTAACTGTGGGGTACTTTCATATAATCGAGAAAATTAAAATTTTGAAGCTACCCCTTTAACTGTGGGGTACTTGCATGTAACTGAGCAAGTTAAAATTTTGGAGCTACCCCTCTAACTGTGGGGTACTTGCACATGAGCTGAGCAAGTTATATTTTTGAAATTTCCCCTCTAACTGAGGGGTACTTGCATATAATTAAGCAACTAAAGATTTTTTGAAGCTACCCCTCTAACTGCGTGGTACTTGCATATGAGCTGAGTAAGTTAAAAAATTTAGCGCAGCCCCATGTGCCTGTAGGTTACTTGCATATAACTGAGCAACTTATAAAAAGTTAAAGCGGCCCCTCTAACTTGCATACATCTGAGCAAGTTAAGATTTGGAAGCTAACCCTCTAATTGCAGTGTACTTTCTTATAGTCTCTGCAAGTTATGACTTTTTAGCTCAGCCCCACATGACTGTGGGGTACCTTCTAATGCAACCCCGTGTGACTTTGGGGTATATTTTTTTTAGAGCAACCCCATGTGACTATGGGTTTTTTTGTTATCCACATTCATTTCTTAGGGAGTAACTAGGAGATGGGGTTAGCCCTTCTCCTTCCCACAAACTTTGCATAAAATTTAGCATATATCATAAGTAAAGAAATAATTATTTCTTTATAGTAAAAATTTCCCTTGATCTGCAGGGTCCTTGTTCCAACTTTTCCTAAGGAGCATTTTTGTCTTATAAAAATAACAAGTTTAGACAGGGGGGTAAACTCGCTTCTCCCTATTTTCTAAAAACTGGTCAATTACAATTTTTCTGGAGAACAGAGGTTAGGACTTGTTCTCTAGGCTATAAATCTGTATGGAATAATAATAAAAAAATGTTATGAATTTTTTTATTATTATTACTAGAAGGATAACCTCCTGCTGGTCTTGTCGGGTCTGTAGAGACTTTACTCACTGTACTTTTATTTTTGGGTTGGATATATTCTCAATTATAATGAGGAAAGTTCTTTATATCATGGGCTCTCTTCTAATCTAGTAGAGGTTCTACCCTTCTTATAAGAAAAGAACACATAAATCTGGCGTACCCACCGCACAATGTAGGTAAATGAGTCATGCATCAAGTGCCAACAAAAATATTGAGTATTATTTTTCTTTATTGTAGTCAGAGCTTATATTTCTTCCAAGAAGTGTACTCATAAAACTAGAGAAAGAAGTTTACTCATAAAACTAGAGCAGGCTATTCAAACGTTTTAAGAAAATGAAACTTGGCAAGAGATAGGCACAATACCTCTTCAACCGTAGAGTTATGGATTTTTATTGACGACAGGTTGAATTTTGGGTCTACAGAAATGAATATGTTTATTGGCGGTGAGTTGGCTCTTGGTAGGACCACCTATATGGGTTTCACGCCATTATCTAACATGAAGGGGGTTCCTCTCGTTCGAGAGTTATTGAGGATGACTACTTGATTTTAAGTTCCTCATCTACAGTTGGTGCATTTATCGATCCCTCGCGAGGGATATTACCCATTGGGGTTCCTCGCAGCCTTATGGTATTAGCAAGGGTTCCTCATGTGTGAATTAAATATCAGGAGTCCACACCGCTGGTGCTCCTCGCGAGAGATTCTGTCAACATGAGGTTCTTCGCGAGTGTTGCTGCTAACAGAGGGTTCCTCATTTTTTTCTCAATCGTCAAGGGTTCCTCTCAACTTGGTTCCTAGCAACCATAAAGGGTCAGCCTGGGTTCCTCGTAAGTGCTTTCGACTATGTTGGTTCCTCGTCAAGGGGTTTCACCATTAAGGGTTCCTCGCTTAACCCTGTAAATGAGTGGATCTTCCTTGGGGATTTCTACCAATTTGGTTTCCTTGCCAAGACTTTTACCCATGAGGGATTCCTCAACAGAAAATATTACAAAAAAAGGGTTCCTCGTGTGATGTTTTGACCTCAAGGGGTTCCTCTCCCTTTTGACCTCAAGGGGTTCCTCGTCTAGACCCTTTTTGGCTATGGGTTCCTCGATTAGATTTGTTGTCGCGACTGTGGGCCATATATCTGGGGGTTCCTCTCCAATCGTTGCTGCCATGGGTTCCATATGAACACGCAGCGCTGAAAGGGGTTCCTCATCTGCAATGGGTTTTAACCCTTATTGTCAGCTAGGTTCCTCGCTGGAAGCATCAAACAATTTGAGATGCGCTGAGATGGAGGGTTCCACACACATTGATCCTGTGGTTGTGGGTTCTACGTGTGCCTCTTGAACCTTTAGGGGTTCCTCGCACACTGATTCCATGCACAAAGGTTCCTCGCGAGCCGATTTCACATCTGGGAATGGGTCGCAAATTATCTTCACATGTGAGGGTTCCTCACGAACTGAGTCCATACTTAACAGTTGTGGGTCATTATTTACAGAGGGTTCCTTGGCAATGGGTAATATTTTTTTAGGGTGTCTCACCGACCGTTGGCACTATGGTGGGTGTGTTGTCAGCCATGGGTTCCTCGCAACCCCCCTTTTTGGTGAGTTCCTCGCGATATAATTCCGCATTTGAGGGTTCCTTGTGAACCAAGTCTACACTTGATAGTTCCTCATGTGTTGGCGGTTTGGTGCTTGGGGCGAGGACCCTTGTGGGTTCCTCACCATTGGCGGAGATAGGGGGTCCCTCGCAAATGTTCAATACTACCAAGGGTTCCTCACAAGCCCAAGTTCACTGTGAACCATGGGTGTCTCGCGACCCTATTTGTTGTTGGGCATACCTCGTTTGAGGGTCTCTCGCCTGGAGTTGTTATTGGGCATACCTCGCTAGAGGGTTCCTCGCCAGGGGCTTTTTTCACTATGGGTTTCCTCATCAATCCCAACTTCTGCCAATGTTGGGGGTATTAAATCATGGGAGGTTCCTCATCTGGGACTTCTGCCACTGTGGATTCCTTACTTGAACCAGTGTTGCTGGGGTCCCTTGTTAGGAAGCCAGATCACTTAGGGTTTATCGCATGGGACCTCTGTTACCCTTGGTTTTTTCCTTTTGTCCCTGAACTTGATAAATTTTGATGGGATATACCCCTTTGGGTATGACTTCTCACTTACTTCCTTTGGGTAGGGGTCTTGCAACCTTTCATATAGATGAGGACCCTCCCTCTGGGAGGAGGAGAGAAACTTCCTGACCTCCTCTATAGTAACAAATTTGGAAGGTGACTCCTCCTAACTCATGCCCTTGGCTGCTAGTGAACTTGACGGCATCACAACTTGCTCCGACACCGCCCTCCATGGCCGAGCTAATTCTATCAGAATCACCGTCGGAGCGGCTATCCCTCGAGAGGGGAATGTTGTTGGTGTTAAACGACCTTAACCCAAACTTTTCAAGTCTAGTTGTTTCGTTTCAAAAGCTCAAATAACATACTCATAAGCCTCTGCCATCGAAGCTGCTACCAGTGAGCAGGTCTGCCCTCCCTGAGGAGAAGGCGCCTTAGCTCCGATCACCACCACTTTTTCGTGGGTAGTCTGGTCACTGTGAACTCCATTACCAGATGGAGTGTGCTAAAAAAACTAGCTACTTATAAATTTTGAAGCCTTCTTTGTCCATGGAAGTTAGGATACCTCCCCAGCAGAGTTTCCAAATGTAGGAGGGTAGTGAGACTAGGGTCTATGAATAACTAGAAAGGGTGAGGCATGACCCACTCCAATGGACGCTGTCTGAAAGGCTCTCAAGAACTTTTGGAGCAGCTTCTGAAGAGACCTTCTCCTTTTGGTAAAAATGGAGCTCAAGCTGGAACTCCCTTCTTATAAGAAGATGAACTTCCATAACAATAATAGTAATCTCAAGAGGACCTCCTAAGAGTGATGGATTTGAGTGGGGAGTGAAAGAACAAGGCACTTAGCACTAGGGAGAGAGCAGGGAGAGAATACTAGGAAGTTTGGTGTGATTTTTGCAGAGTAACAGTGCTATTCAATTTTTCACCTTTTCTTGACCTTGCCCAGGGGTCCTATTTATACTTGGGCACCAGGGCTAGGTTGGCGCTTTTGGTGCTAAAACTTAAAGGGTTGGTGAGGGATAAAGTCTGCAGTACTATTTATCCGTACTTACAAGCAGCTCTGCCTGTCCCCTCTGGCAGAAGCCCCGTGGTGCCAACCAAAGTTCAAAAGAAAATATGTCTTCTAATGGATGCCCTCCAGGATGATTTCACATCATTCTAGGGTGAGTACTAGAGAGACATTAGCATGATCACTCGGATGAAGATGAAGATGTATCACCATGTGCATGGGACTGATGCACCTATTCCTCCATACTTCTTTGACCCGTACACACTGCATAACCCCACCGCACCTAGACCATCTAGCCGCCAGTAAGAGTTTCGCCCTTCATTTTGCTACTATACCTTTATAATTATTATGTTGTTTTGTTTCTGGATTTTAGTTGCGTAACTGAGGGTATAGGAGGGTAGTGAGACTGGGGTCTATGAATAACTGGAAAGGGTGAGGCATGACCCACACCAATGGACGATGTCTATAAGGCTCTCAAGAATTTCTGAAGTAGCTTCTGAAGAGACCTTCACCTTTTGGTAAAAATGGAGCTCAAGTTAGAACTCCCTCCCTTCAAAAAGATGAACTTCCACAACAATAATAGTAATTTTCTCAAGAGGAGCTCCTAAGAGTGATGGATGTCAGTGGGGAGTGAAAGAACAAGGCACTTAGCACTAGGGAGAGAGCAGGGAGAGAATACTAGGAAGTTTGGTGTGATTTTTGCAGAGTAACAGTGCTATTCAGTTTTTCACCTTTTCTTGACCTTGCCCAGGGGTCCTATTTATACTTGTGCACTAGGGCTGGGTTGGCACTTTTGGCGCCAAAACATAGAGGGTTGGTGAGGGAAAAAGTCTGCAGTGTACTATTTGTCCCTACCTACAAGCAGCTCTGCCTGTCCCCTCTGCCAAATTCACCCTGGTGCGAACCAAAGTTCAAAAGAAAACATGTCTTCTAATGGAGACAAAATATCTGATTTGCTAAATATCTTTTGAAACGGTAACTTTTGGTACAAACTTTGTAAACCTGAGGGGGGTCTCGAGGACCACCTCCTCTTAAATCTTTGTAAGCTTAAGGGGGATCCTGAGGACCTCCTTCTAAAATCATTTTTCTTGAGAGGGGTCTAGAGGTCCCTCTACTTTAAAATCATTTTATAAACAGTTCTTTTCTTGTGAGCAGTCAGCCCTTTTACTGCTCACTTCACTTGTGACTAAAAGTGAGGTGTGTGTAGTCTTGAGTAACTTCTGGGTCTTCCTACTAGTATTATCTCAATCCTATAGTGCTAAGTGGTTGAGCTTTCTCAACATACCTTATCCCTCAGCTGCCAAGCCAAAACTACCAAGAGATCCCAACTGGCCTACTTGAGCCCTGCTTGCTCAACTAGGCAACTTCTACAAGAAAATAAGTGTTAGTACTTCTATTATTTTTTCATAATAAGTGGTTGCTTATGGTAGACACCCCATCATCCTAATTTGGTTTTCTGGGAGCTGAGGGGGCAGAACCTTACGGGTCCCTCCTACCATGTAAGTTTTTGATGTTGATGAACCTTATTGGGGGGTCCCTTCTCAAACATCATTTTTGTTTTTGAGGAAGCCTTAGGGGGTTTCATCTTAGATTTCATTTCGGCGGGGACCCTTGCGGTGGCCCTTCTCAACTTGGACTTCTGCAGTGGCCCTTGCGGGGAACTTCTCATATGTCATTTCTGCAGTGACCCTTGTGGTGGCCCTTCTTAACTTGGACTTCTGTAGTGTCCCTTGCGGGGCACTTCTCAAATGTCATTTCTGCAGTGACCCTTGCGGTGGCCCTTCTCAGCTTAGACTTCTGCAGTGTCCCTTGCGGGGAACTTCTCAGATGTCATTTATTTAGTGACCCTTGCGGAGTCCCTTCTAACCTTGGATTTCTGCAGTGACCCTTGCGGTGGCCCTTCTCAACTTGGACTTCTGCAGTGGCCCTTGTGGGGCACTTCTCAGATGTCATTTCTGCGATGACCCTTGTGGTGGCCATTCTCAACTTAGACTTCTACAGTGTCCCCTGGGGGGAACTTCTCTGATGTCATTTCTGTAGTGACCCTTGTGGTGGCCCTTCTCAACTTAGATTTATATAGTGGACCTTACGGGGCACTTCTCTAATGTTAGTTTTGCAGTGACCCTTGCAGTGGCCCTTTTCAACTTGGAATTCTGCAGTGGCCCTTGCGGGGAACTTATCAGATATCATTTTTGTAGTGACCCTTAGAATGGCCTTTCTCAACTTGGAATTTTGCAGTGGCCCTTACAGGGCACTTCTCAGATGTCATTTCTGCGGTGACCCTTCTCAACTTGGACTTCTCTAGTGGCCCTTGCGGGGCACTTCTCATATGTTATTTCTGCAGTGACCCTTGTGGTGACCCTTCTCAACTCGGACTTTTGTAGTGGCCCTTGCGGGGTACTTCTTAAATGTCATTTTTGCAGTGACCCTTGTGGTGGCCCTTCTTAACTTAGACTTCTGCAGTGGCCCTTGCGGGGCACTTCTTAGATGTCATTTCTACGGTAACCCTTGCGGTGGCCCTTCTCAACTTGGACTTCGGTGGTGGAGGGACCCTGGGGTTGCCCTTAACCTCATATTTTTTGTAAGCTGAAGGGGTGTCTTTGAGGGACCCTCACCTACAAATATAGTGGTGAAGCTTGAAACACCCTTCTACAAAGGGTCGTTAGGATGTATTTGATGTACTCTTTTTGCATTTTGAACCTTATCACAATGCTTATTGTCATTTTTATATCTCTATCTATTTTCTATACTGTTGTTTTGGTGCTAACATGTTTTGTAAGTGTGTTATTTCTCTTTTCGAGGATTGCTCCGTATGGGGTGACGAATTTCTCACCCTCTTAACTATTTTTTCCCTTAATAACATTGAGGACAATGCTTATTTCAAAGTAGGGTGTGTGATTTACTCATTTCATTTTTTTGGTAATTACATAACATGTTTTTATTAATTCACATTTATTGTAAAAAAAAATCTTCTTTATTCTCTCTTAGTCGTATTGCATATGTCTCTAATGATTACGTATATGATCGCACTATCCATTTGTATAGCAATGAGGCATGTTTATACGTTATAATTTATTATCCCTTAGTCCTTTTATTGTTAATATTATGAAAAACTTCATAAATTAAACCACGAAGCCAATGAGCCCATACACAAATACTTGTTTAAGATTCAGTTTAAATCTATTATAACTTGGTTATCATAAGGTGCATGATATACACTTATATAAGTGAGCTTTGAGACATACCTTCATTTGTGAGCATATACAATTACTCTCTCTCTTTCTTGAAAAATGTATTTTGTTCACAATCTCATTTTCTTTTAATTGATTGTGTATTAATTAAGTTTATCATGAAAACTCACACTCAAGCAAGATTTTCAAAAATGTTGAGTTCTGATAATCATATGAAACCTAAGGAAAGGATCATCTCTCATATTTTTTATTTAACCCATACCTACTGTATCCTCGCCTAGATATAATTCCCTATTCAACCCCTTTGAGCCTTAATATCACCTTTCATTTCGTGACCTAAATCCCCTAACCACTCCACATTCGATGTTTTACCCCTGCATACACTTTTTGCACCTCGATTTGCGATTATTCCCATGATTGAATGATGTTCTTCTTATTATAATTCAATCAAATGATGAGAGGACTCAAAAAGAAAGAAAAATAAATAAATAAATGGCTCCGAAATGCACAAATCCGATAACTGCGTGGATGAATGTAAAAGTCTTACTCTCCTGAATAACGTGCTAATGGAACTTGAATTCCGATTTTGAAATTGCCCACTCTTATCGTTATCCCACGTGTTAATCACAAATCCTTCCCATAAATAAATTTTCGTTTCCAAGTCCTAGCCTAGCCTAAGTTACGTACCCAAAAAGTCATATTTGATCTTAGGGTGAAGTTGATTTAAAGGGCAAAGATTTGAGATATTTTGTTAGAGTTCGTTTCTCCTCAATTAATGTTCAATATTCTTTCATGAGATTGTATTTTTCACTTTTATATATCGTTCTTCACTTATATCATATGGGCGGCCTAGCTTCCATTTATAGTTACCCCTTATGCTGATATGTCTCGTGTTTGTTGCATCCTTTATCTAAGTTCTTTCAATTATTGAGTGTAAGAACCATAGAGGACTTGAGTCATGCATGCTTTAGCTTCTACATGAGTTATGAAAGATTACAAAATCTAAATTATCCCATGTGTTCTCTTATCTCGCATTTCTATGGTTTCAATTTTGTTGAAGTTTCTCTAATAATGTTAATAATTGCATACTTTTATGTGAACCATCATTCACTTTCTTAATAAGTTATGTTATCTTGGTTATTGTTGAGCTATCACGTTAGATTTTATATTTTGGGCAATCATAGTAAGAGTTTACTCGATATTTGTGGGTAACATTCTTGGAAATCCTCATGAGATAAAACTCATCCCATAGGGCCACCTATGAGATTAACGACTTATTGTATATGCTAAATGCAATAGTTCGACCTCGAAAGTGACATTTATCTCCTTTGTACATGTCTCATCTCTTGTGGTTGTACTTATGGCTCTTGTTTCTTCCTGCTTCATTGTTCGAGGCAAGCAATGTGCAAGTTAGGGGGTGTGGTTAGTCACAATCATTGCATTTAAAACCCCTTATATTTGTGCATTTTAGTATTCACGTGTGAATTGTTCCCGAAACTTATGCTCATTTACTGGTTTATCCCTATTTTTATCATCATATATATATATATATATATATATATATATATATATATATATATATATATATATATAGTGCATGGTTTATTTGAGCTTTTTTAAGTGGCAGGAATGCAAGGAGTGAAGTTAGGTTGAATTTCATGGAAGTTCTGTCAAAAGTCGCAACATCAGGGGCATTTTAGTAATTTTATCACTAGAGTTTGTATCCCAAAATCTTCATGAAAGTTGAAGCTCATCGAGTCATCTTTGCATGACCACCGACGGTGCGTGAATCTAACTATAATGAAAAAGTTACGAAAGTTCTCATGGAGAAAGAGCATTCATATTTCTACTTAACTCATTCCTCACTTCTCAAGTAGGTGGGAATCAATTTGGGCCTCTGAACGAATCGATTCAAAATGGCCCAGTGTTCAGAAATTTCTTTACAAATCGATTCGCATATTTTGGAGAATCAATTCGCCCCTATTTCCTTTTATTTACAAATTTTCCATTTTGTGTAAAGACTCGGTATTTATTTTTATTTTGCATATTTTGGGAGGCATATTTTATATTAGGAAAGTTTCTCATTTTAGTAACTCTCTCCTCTCTCCTAGGTTTAAGACATTTATTGATTACTCTCCCTTGTTAAGAATTGAATACATAAATATAGTTGGGTTTATACCATTACCTGTTCACCTACTTCATCTTTGTGTGATTTAATTTCTTCAACTTACATTTATTGATCTCTCTTGTGTTGGTTAGTGTATAAATAGATGAGTTCTTCATTCATGATGTTCACTTGCATGTTTTACTTAGTTTACACCATGAGTGGCTATTCTTATAGGTTGGGGATCATGATCCCACCATAGATGCTTGAGCTTCATAGTTAGAGTTTGGTTTATAATTATTCTAATGGAACTTCATGTTTTGGTATTGGGGTATCCTAGTTTCTTAACTTCCCTTATCTTTCAAGGGTAGTGTTTGAAGCTTTACTATAGCCCCAACCCATATAGCACCATAACTAATTAACCCATAATCCTCTATTGATGAGCTTGGTCTCTATATGGTGGATATTCGGACTTAATTCGCTATGCTGTATTAGAATCAATTTGAATCAAATCCCATCATCTACCTAGCAAATCTAAGGTGGGAGAATGATTCCCAATCCCTTTTATGTCGTGAATTCATACTTTTCTTAGGTTATTTAATTCTAACATCATCTTTCACTCTTTCACTAGTAATTTAACGCCTGTTATGATAGTTGTTAGCTAAACTTCACTAATCCAAACAATCATCGGTCTTTAAACTTTCATTTTGTGACGTATACCGATCATCCTATAAACGATCTTAGTTATCTTAAGAGTGCGCAGTCCCTGGGGAATACGATCCCGGACTTTACTGATTACTACTTATTGCAAATGACTTACACTTGAATCATACACTATTTTTAGAGAATCATGTATGCTAGATAGATCAAATGATTTGTTACTTTGATTGAAAGTTTTACTAAGGCAAGTTAATAAGTTTTTAAAATTTGATGTTGGGCTTAACAGGCTATTAGTAATTAATTTGGTTTTTGACAGTGATGTTAAGAATGAGCCAATCTGATATTCCTGTTTTATTTTAGTAGAGGGACGGCCACCCATTATTTAAATATCCGGGGTTTCATAGATAGTATCATTGCATCAGGTTCTAGTGTCCTAAGTATTTATGCGGACTTACTACATTTTCAGCATTATTTTTTTTATTATAGAGCCCTATGCTTAAGATATTTAATTCATATTGCGTTTTTATGTTCTCTTGCTATTGTTTATAATTGAAGTAAATCTTATGTGATTTTAGTTTGGTTTTAGATTCCAAACAGGATAATATGACTAGTTAGGTCCTCTAGGAGGACCATTGGAGGATAGTCTCAACTGGAGCTACATGCTACTTAAAAGACGGGGACCATAGCTGAGGTTGCCACTATTGTTGCTCAAGCGATTAATGTTGTGTTGACCACCATGGCATAACAGTTTCTCTCGGCACCACCACAGCAGACAGTGGAACCAATTCAGGCTCATTTAGTGCACTCGGTACGGGAGAGAGTTAGAGGGGCCTTTTAGAAGGGCCATCCATTGGAATTTCATAAAAATACACACGTTGTAGTAGCTAGATAATGGAATAAGGAAATCCAGATGCATTTACATATGGTCGAATGTACTGACACTGAAAAATAGATTTTAGTAACTTTTAATCTTGTAGGAGTGAAATTGCATTGGTGGGAGTCAGTCACCACATCTGAGGAGAGAGACACAATGACTATAGGAGAATTTTAAGCGCAGTTCATTCGTAAGTTTTTCACATATGTTGTTTGGACAGACATGCGGAGGAGGTTCTTAAACTTATCATAGGAGTGTGGTACAATGGCCAATTATGAGGAAGAATTTGCTTGTTTAGCAAAATTCATTCCCGACGAGGTGGATACGAGGAGAAGAGGGTCCTTAAGTTTGTTGATGGACTCACGTGGAGGATTCTCCAACACTTATTGGGAAATTTGGCATTCATGACTTATGTTGATGTCGTTAATGCCGCATTTTTACATTGTTAATATCATCGCTTCCATTTTAACAGAGTCAAGAGAGTTAGAGAGTCTAGCCAGCAGGGCAAGACGAGAGGTAATGTAATAATGGGTCACCACAGGGGGATACCCAACAGGGGAACCAATCTAAGAGATTCAGATCAGGGGGATTCCGACCATGTGATGATGGATTCAAACAGTGATATCAAGGCTAGTAGAATGTTCCTCAGATCTAACATGGCCAAGGGAATAATGGGGGTGGCTATCCGGGCCGATGCCACTAGGGTGATAGAGCAGGGCAGCCTCGACATGGCCAGAGTAGGGGATTTGTCATGACCTTGACCCAAATTAGTAGTAGGGAACGAGTTTCTTGACATGACACCAAGGTAACATATATTCTGACTTAAATTGTTTCCTTATATAAGTGCAACGAAAATATAATCACATGGTTATGAATCGTAAAATACTGAAAGTAAAGGAATTACCTCATCAGATATTTCTAAAGGAAAGTTCATTTATCTTAAAAGTAACAGTGAATTACAACTTAAGACAAAATTTAAAAACTTATTAGAAGAGATCTAGACATGCTCTAAATGATAAAACAAACATAAAAACAAAAAGATCTCTAAAAGCTAAATCTTCAACATAGTCCTTGTATGTTCTCTCCACGACTCTACTTATTTCCTGAAAAATGGTTATTTATACAACATCAACAAAAAGCCGAAAGAGATTCAATCTCCAGACACTCTCGGGTTTTTCAGAAAATTGATACATATTCAATTTACAACAAAAGGCATGTATATAAAGACACGAATTTGCTGTAATATATATATAAATTAATTGATAGTAGATATTTTCATAATAAACAGCTCAAAACAAATAACAGAATTGAGCAATATGTCAATTATTTAATTTTATTTTGAAGGCCATGTATGCTCTCATACCCAGATAAACAGAGAGTGTTACCAAATGTTTCCACTAGACAACAATACAGACAGAAAATCATCATCTCTGAAACAACGCCTTATTTAGGGCACACCAGCGATAAACCAGTTGGGAAGGTACCACCCAAATATTTAAACCCGATAGTCAAGGCCAACATAGTAAGAGAGTTTTCGTAGGCCGAATCAATAATTTCAAAATTCAAATCAGATGTATATATCGAGAGATATACATATATAACAAACGACGAAATCATCGGTATCAAATGTATTTTGAGAATAAAAATAGTTTCATAAAATATATATAGTTTTCATAATATCATATAATCAAAATACACAGGGATTGTCATAGATTACTCACCTAGAATAGAAGTTTGAAGTTACAGATACTGAGTCTTGGATCACTCGTTAATTCTTAAGACGAAACTTCTTCTTAAACTTTCCCGTATTTTCTCTCACTATTTCTCTCTAATATTTGGAATGAATTTCATGTAAGAACTGATCCTAAGGCCTCTATTTATAATTTTCCAAAGTTATCTGGGTGATGACACGTGTCGTGATAACTAAGCATTCATATTGGTGAGTCGGCGTTAGTGTGTCGCGTAACGGGGATGTCTTGCAATCTTAATTCACCAGATGGTGACACATGTTTTTAATTTCTCTAATTAAATGACATGGGTTTTTCCCTTCCTTTAAAGACGATACGTGTAGGATGGAGGTGTCAAAACCAAGAATGAGGTGTCAAGCTCGATGTCTAAAGTTATTAAGGGTATAAGGGTCATTTTACACATGAAGGGTATTTTAGTAAGTTTACACCATACATTTTCAATATTTATGGAGGTCCTTGAAAATATTTTATTTACAAAATGGTCCTTTTTATATTTTCATATTACTCCCTAAAACTTTTATTATTTAAAATTAAGTCCCTAAAGTTTCATAAAATCATAGTTTACATCCCGAAACTTATCATTTAGATTTGGATATGATATAAGACTTTGATTTAATCCATTTTGATGAAGAAGGAGGTTATTTCAAAGTGTTTAAGTCGACCAAATTAGCCTCGCCTTCCAATCAATCAAAATATAACGCATGGTGTGGTAATAAGACAAAATACATATATTGTTATACGTAATTTTGGAATAACTTATTGCTCGGCTATTCCTTTAACATACCATTTATTGTGTTACAAACCTAATTCATATATCTACAACTTTTTAGTTTTTACCTAAAGTTAATTTTTATATTATAATGGTCAAAACTAGTCTCTAATATGAACATTTCTTCTGAAAACTTTAAAATTTTATGTTTGTAACTAATTTGATATTTCATGATTTATGAAGGGTGGATTAGACTAAAAATCATAAATTAAAATTATCCATATAACATATGAAATAATACAACATTAAAAACTATATATGAACATATAAAAGTGGGGTCATTACAGGATTTCACAGGCAGGTCTTTTATATCTTGAGAGCAGGGCCACATTCATCGTGCTTGCCCACATTGAGCTAGAGGATAGTAGCAGGGTGCCCAACATGGGAAATAGTTGTAGTAGTTTTTGGGTCATTTCAGACGTGAGTATTACTTCCAGGAACCAGTTAAAAAACCAGTGCCATTGGCAATTGAAGGTATGATTTTTATCCATGAGAAAATGGGGCAAGTTCTGTGTGACACGGGTGCATCACTATATTGGCACCTGAGACGGGTTTAGTGGATGCATTATTAGTATTACTAATATGTGTATATATTTATCGCTAGGTAGCAGGGCTCTCTTTAGTCCCATCTGCAAGGGAGCGAGTGTGGGAACTGGGAGGTTATGTTTTAGTTGATCTACTCATTTTAGAGAGTTATGATATTCGAGTATGATGGTATCCTAGGTATGAACTGGTTAGAGACGGTCTGAACGATGGCGAAATGTTACAATAAGGCTATCGGGTTCGCTATTCCAGGACAGGATGGGTTATTTTTACGATGTCTCGTCCTCAGAGAGGGTTAGGCTCGTATTTATTTTATATTGTAGATGAAACATTAAATAGCATTGTTGTCTCCTTATATTCGATCCCAATGCATAGGGACTTTACTAATGTGATTCAGGGGATATCAAGTTTACCTCTAAGCTGAGAGATGGATCTCATTATTGATTTAGCGTTGGGGACTTATGATAGTGCGAGAGTCGTATTATATGACTCCTTTAGAGAAATGGGAGTTGAGGATTAGACTTATACATCTGGGGATAAGATTTTGGTTGACATGATTATGTGCTTTGGGCCTAAGGATCTAGATGACCAAGAATGCTATGACGTAGTGTATCAGGGGCCTATAGTAAAGAGAACTATCACACTCGAGATGGGTTAAAACACTGTGAAGACACAGGTAAGGGATGTCCCTTGCCAAAGGAGGATCTAACAGTTTTAAGAAGAAGAGCGGAGTCATACTCAGTCAAGTTCTGATGGTGTCTTACGCATTAATAGGATGTTGATTTTTACTAAGAAAAGAAAGACCCTAGAAGTGCGCATTTTTGGAGTAGACGCATGGGTCACGATTTTTTATATACCTTAGGAAGGGGAGTAAGATGTACCATGCAATGTGGGATATAAAGCATATGTATCTGTGTGGAGTGAGACATAGCGAAGATGTCTTCATGTGAACCATTCATTAGATAGGGAAAGGGTTGACCTTAGGTGATCAACAAGATTTTATTATACTTGGTGATTCCAGTGATGAAATGGAAAGGTAGACCAACAGAGTTCATTGTTGGGTTACCAACATCGAAAGAAAGATTATGGTTTCCTTTCGGTTTTTGGAATTGGTTAACTAAGATGGAGTATTTATTGCTAATTTGGGTTAGTTACACTATCAGGCAGTGTGAAAACTATTTCAAAAAATAAAGGAATGAACCAATATGAGGTTTCACCCACCATTATTGCGAAACAAGATGATATCCTTGGGTTCCACCTCAGATAGGGATTATCAGGAAGTGATGGGGATGAAGTTGTGTTTAAGCAAGACATATCACCTTTAGACTGATGAGTACATGGGAGGGGTGACAAAGATGTTGGAGGGTATGCGAGGTGTAAACGCAACTATTTTAGCTTAGGATTTTTTTTAGTTGCACTTTGGCACATTTGGCATATCATGTTACAAACTAACTCGTATTGACTCGTAGAATCGAACGCCAACATCTCCAAGTTCAAGACTCCACTACATGTCATAAAGATATAAAGCTTTTTAGGATGTCAAATTTATTTTAGGATGTTTTATTTTTACTAAAACTGAAAGAGGATTTTTTTGTTTTAAAACTCGAGGAATGTTTATTTTAAAATAATTTTTCTAACTTTGCCTACCTCATTCAAACGAGAAGACATTCTCGTTTGAACGAGATAGCCTTTTTGTTCGAATGGGATCTTATTTCATTCAAATGAACTTCTATTATCATTCGAACAAGCCTTGTTTTCATTCGAACGAGTGATGTCGCCTCGAAATTTGTGTTATCCCTTTAAATACCTATTTTACATTTATCTTTTCTAAACTTTTACCAGATCGACTTCTGCAACCTTGTTGAAAAACTTTTCTCACTTTTATGTTTAGAAAACACTTTTGATTCATATAATTCACACCCAAATAGATTTATATGAATCCTTTTAAACGTATATAGTTTTGTATCACTACCCCAAAATACATAAAATGTCACTCGTCACCTGACTAGCATTGTCACGGTAAAAAAACTATGATAACAAAATACGCTTTTGTTTCCATGGTCATTGACCCTGAAAAGACTGTGACAACACCTTATCACAATCATGTCACAGTCATTGACCTTGACAAAAAATTTATCATGGCCATGTCAAGGTTTTTGACCGTGACAACGAATAAAGTTGTCACTGTCAAAAACCTTGACACGACCGTGAAAACTTAAAATTTTAACCCTAATAGCAACCAGATTTCCTTTTTGTGTTTACACGACTCTCTCTTTCTTTCAAAATCTCAGGCGATTGCTCTTTATCCCTCAAAATCTTAAGCAATCATCTCTCTCCCTCGATCTCAGACACCAGCACCGTCGATCTCAGACACCACCATCATCGATTTGAGGTCCTCTTTACAATGGTTTTGTTGAGTTAATTGTTTCACAATTCCAGCTTGGATCATAAATTATTATTATTTGGGTAATAATACTTGCTACATAGTTTTAATTACTTGGGATACATAAATTAGGATTTGTATTCATTTATAATGAAACTTATCATGAGAGTTATGGGTTTAATCGATTTGGGTAATTCGGGTATGAGGGTTGTGGGCTTAATCGCAATAGATGGGAGGTGGGTTTAATGGGGCTTCATTTTTTTAGGGTGGGGCAGCTAGGTGGGGGGGTATAGGATGGGGCAGGGGTCGGGTATGGGTTTGGGAAATGGGGAATGGGGTATAGGTAATTAGTTCGGGGGACAATAATAGGGGGTTGGGATAGGGGGTTAGGGGTACAGTGGGTTAGGGAGGGAGGTTTATGGGGATAGGGGAGCATAAAAGGTCAAGAATGTGGGTTATGTTCGGGGCATCAGGTGTAGTGGGTTGTGGGTTGGGTGTATAGGGATTATGAGTCGGATCGGATAGTAGAAGGTGGTGTGTTATGGTTGGGGCAGTAGGTGTAGTGGGGTGTGGGTGTATGGGAATTATGAGTTGGGTCTAGTAGTAGCTCCAGTACACGAGGACACAAAACAATCCAACTCGAGATGCATAAAAGGGTGAAAAGTGACGTGAACATATGTCGATACCGTCATACACCTCTATGCCCATGTATATAAATCACGACCAAATCAATGCCTATGCTCCTCCTAATGATGACCCTCCCCCCCTAATATCACACTTAATCTCCTCACATTTTTACACGCCTCCCCATCTCTTAACTTTCATCTCTCTCTCTCTCTCTATCTCATAAAACTGCGAGTGTGGAGTGGGGATAAAAAAATCATGTTGAAACTTTCTTGAATTTACTGCTTAAATCATGTTGATCATGTTTAATATGTTGAAACCATGAAAATCATTTACATGCTGAAAAAGTGGCTTGGACTTATAAGTTTAAATGTTGAAACTCAGTTGAATGTTTTGTTGAAACCTTTTTGTCTTATTTCAAGTATAGTTATTTGAATTATTATTTAGGGTTCTTGAATTGTTGTTGACTAGTGATTTGAACATTTAAATGGCCATTGATTTGGTTGTCCCCATGCATTTCTAACATTTAGACTGAAATGAAACATACTTACCATGAAAATATAAATAAGACAAAAATAAAAGATGCTTATCATGGAAATGTAATAAAATGTGGTGGGCAATATAAATTTTAAAATATCAATTAAAAGTAGGGTAAAATTATAGATAGTACGCATAGTTAATGAAATTGCAGAGAATCGGTAGCAACAATACAGATTGTGCACATAGATAATAGCCTTCTAGTTCTTATTCGTGCGCATTCAATAGATCTTAGACCCTTTCAAGAGTTATTAACTCTATAATGAGATCTCTTGAATTGTCCCATTTGGATAGTTTGGGACAACATTGTGTCTATATAATATGTTCTTAGTGTCTTACAATTGTCACTTTTGGGGGACGTTTTGTTGCTGTCTCTTAATGTTCTCTGGGTACATATAAGATGATGTGGTGTTAAGTGCTATTTCAATTGATAAATTGAAATAGCACGAACATTTGTGAATCTATGTTGTGTACTTAAGAACTATGGGGATATGTTGCTGAATTTTCTTCAAATTGGAATATTGTAGATAAGCTGCTAAGTGTATTATAGAAATATGCGGTCTTTAGTGGGATAGGACCACTCGCCCTTTAGAGGATATGGAGGAAATAGGATTCATAATGCATTTTGTGTTAATAATCAAATTAATTTATATTATTTTTATAATATAGTTGTTGGTATCAAATTTAGTCTGCTGATGTGGATCAATTATGTGGAGACACGCGTCGACTTACATGCCACCTGCAAACACTTTCAATGAACAATACACTGACTCCGAGGAAGTTAAACTCCCCAACCAACTCAAGCATCCCAAGAAACCCATGTTATCCGAGGAACTTCATTATACCGAGCAAATTAAGTGGTCCGAGCAACTTAAGAGGTCCGAGCAACTTAGGCGGTCTGAGCTATATAACACTCCAATTAGGATAATCAAGGAGACGACTGCGCATTAAATCCTCCTTATTATCATACAGATGCGCATGTCTACTAGATAACAGCGCATTATCCTTTTATTTGTACATCCTCAAGGCTATAAATACATTGTAACCTCCTCATTAGAAGGGGACTCAGAATTTCTTAGTAAATCCGTTATCGAGAATTCCAAGCAAACAGTCAGCAATAACAAAAACAGTGGACGTAGGCCATTCTTGCAAGGCTGGACCACTTTTAAAATCTAATGTCTATTATTTCTTTATTCATTTTTATCTGTGATTAAAATAATTAGGTTAAATCTATTTTTTTACATCAACAGATTGGCGCCATCTGTGGGAAACGATTGCAATTAGCATTTTTCACCAAAACAACTCATCATTAATGGCTGATAATTCGATATCCTGTAATCGAAACACTGGGATTCCCCCAAATCCTTCTGCTCCCTCAAATTTCTCAGATCTGGCTTGTATAATGGCTAATTTGCCCCAAGGGCAAACGGCCATGCAAGAAACCATGCTTCAACTCATACAAACCGTTTAGGGCGGAGTGCCAGCCCAATCAGGACAACGAAGCGTTCAGAGAAATATTCGGTTACTCTCTTCGCGAACTAGGAGAACATTATTCCCAGAGGAATCTCAGTCCAGACACACCGATTCGTATCGTACTGAGAGATCTAATGATCCTTCTTATCAGCATAGACGGACTTCCTCGGTACGAGCTACAGACACTCAATAAAACATCACTCTATCTCCAGAACGGACAAGTACTCTTGAAAGATTGAGTAGAGTTTCTCCCTTTGATCGTTTGGGTCCTAGGAGGAATAGAATTCCCCCGAGGATTATGTCGAGGAACTCTCAATGACCATCTGATTTAAAGGAAGGATCTTCCCAATCACGACTAGCTGCTCGTCATGAAAAATCCTAAGAGGAAAATTGAACACGATCAGTTGATCAAACCAATAGGATCGAAGAAGGAAATGATGCATGGAAGGGCTCAATTCAAAGGTTGGAGGATAGATTAGGGAAGACGGCTAAAACCAAGAATCCTCTACAAAGGACTTTTGTCCGAGGAACACCATTCATAGAGGATATTGTGGACTTTCCCACACCGTCAAAATTCACCAAAATACGATGGAAAAATAAATCCTCTTCTCCATATAGAACAATACCAAGTAGCTGTTGATATCTATGTTGTTCCAAACGAGATGCGATGCAGGGCATTTTCAGGAACTCTTACCGGATTTGCTCAGATGTGGTACAATAACCTTCCTCGGGGGAAAATTGTGACCTTCTTTCAGCTAGCAGAACTCTTCATTGGAAATTTCTATTTTGGAGCAAAGCCAGTCAAACGAGTAGCACATTTACTAAGTGTTAGATAAAAGACAGGTGAAAGTACCAGGGATTATATTACTCATTTAAATAACGAGAAACTAGAAGTAATTGATTACGAGGAGAAAATTGTAATTACTACTTTGATGAGTGGACTGTTACCCAATAAATTGTACTTCACTCTAGCCAAAGATTCGCCCAGGACCATGGAAGAATTGATGGTAAAAAAAGCTAAAATCATGAATGCGGAGGAAGCCATGGCTACCAAGAAGAACGCAGACACTAGGGAGACCAAGATGGAATATGGAAAAACTGAAAAGAAGGATCGAAAGAACATTGGGGGTAACAGGCAATCAAAGGGTAAGCAAGCATTGGAACAGATGAAGAAATACGGAAATTATAGTCCCTTGAAGGTTGATATAAATCACATTCTGGAAGAGATCAAGAGCAGCGAGAAGATAGCCTGGCCAGTAAAAATGAAGGAAGATCCTGATAAGAGAGACAAGTTCAAATATTATGAATTCTACAAAGATCACGGTCATACGACCAAGCGTTGCATAGCTCTTCAGAATGAAATTAAAGCACTCATTAGATGAGGAAAATTGACCAAGTATGTTGATCGTCAAAGCGGTGATCGAACCAGCGAACGAGGAAGGCAAAGGTCTAAATCTCCTCTTCGAAGAAAAGATGACAAGAAAAGAGATAATGAAGATGATCCATAAGATGACCCCCGATCTCCCCAAAAGACCAAGACAACCAGAACGTGAGGTATTTTCAATCCACTTTGGATCATTTGAGTGTAATGTCATTACAGGTGGTGATGCAGGAGGAGGAGATCTCACCGCAAAAAGGAAAGCTTACCTTAATGAGGCTCAAGCTTCCTCGTACATACATCGAATAAATTTGGTTAAAGATAATCGTCTGATGAAGGTTAATAAGGACAAACTTCTCATCGGTTTCTCTATGAACGACCTCGCATGAGTGCTATATCCTCATGATGACCCATTGGTGATCAAAATGAGAATGAAGGAAGTAATGATTTCACGAGTATTAGTGGATAATGGTAGCTCGGCAGATATCATGTTCTACCCATGTTTTGATAGTCTGAATCTAAAGTTATACCAGTTGGAACCATATCATAGGCCCCTCCTTGGTTTTACTGGCAAGAAAGTTTTTCCACTTGGGACGATCAAGTTGGATATGTTCATCGGTACATGGACTGCTTGTCGAACAGAAAGAGTATGCTTTTTCATGATGGATAAAAATATCCAATCATCTTACAATATCATCATGGGAAGGGTAGGTTTGAAAAAGTTTGAAGCAGTACCATCTACTGTACATCAATGTTTAAAATTCCCAACCAACTTTGGAGTAGGAGTGGTGAATGGCGACCAAATAGTATCTCGGGAATGCTACTATTCATCTACCGAGCAAGAAGATCGTGAAGAATCCAGGAAGAAGACTACTACTTATCAGGTAGATGAGATAGAAGATGCGGAGATTGAGACATTAGACCCAAGAGCTGAGTCTCGGCTTGTTAAGGGTCAGTTCATGGAGGCTACTGAAAATATCATTCTGGATGACGAGCATCCTGAACAAACAACTCAAATCAATTTGTCACTAGATGTGTCAATAAAGTAAGAGTTGATAGCATTTCTATGATGCATAAAGCAGACTTTTGCATGGAGTCATGAAGATATGCCAGGGATAGACCCAAATTTCTTGTGTCACGTGCTCAATGTGAATAAGGAAATCAAGCCAGTGAAGCAATGACGAAGGGTATTCAGTCCAGAGAAGAACCAAGCCATACAAGAAGAAGTAGAGAAACTGCAAAAAGCCTCTTTTATTGAAGATGTCAAATATATTGATTGGCTAGCAAATGTGGTAATGGTGAAGAAGAAAAACAACAAATGGAGGATGTGTGTGGATTTCACTGATCTTAATAAAGCCTGTCCAAAGGATCATTTTCCTTTACCTTGAATCGATCATTTGGTGGATGCTACCTAGGGACACGAATTGTTGAGTTTCATGGATACTTATTCTGGTTACAACCAGATCAAAATGAAACCTGAAGATGGGGAGAGTACCTCTTATATCACCCCAAGGGGAACTTATTGCTATAATGTTATGCCATTCGGTCTTAAAAATGCAGGTGCAACATATCAGAGGGTGATGAATAAGGTGTTTGTAGAACAGATAGGTCATAATATGGAGGTGTATGTTGACGATATGCTGACAAAGAGAAAGAAATATGCTGATCATCTAATTGACCTAGGTCAGACCTTTGATCAACTAGAGAAATATCAAATGAAGTTGAATTGCACTAAGTGCATTTCGGAGTATGAGAAGGAATGTTCCTCAAATATATTATCAATCAACGTGGAATTGAAGAAAATCCTGAGAAGATCAAGGCCTTATTAGAGCTAAGATCTCCAACCACAAAAAAGGAGGTGCGAAGTCTCACAGGGCGAGTAGCAGCACTCAACAGATTTGTGTCACGAGCAACAGATAGATGTCTCCCCTTCTTCAAAACACTCCAAAAAGCATTTGAGTGGAATGATGAATGTGAGGAGGCCAGTCAAGAATTAAAGAAGTACCTAGGAATACCACCCTTGCTATCTAGACCAGTGATGGGAGAGAGATTGTACTTATATTTGGCAGTTTTAGAGAATGCAGTTAGCTCGGCATTGATAAGAATGGAAGGTGGAGTGCATAAACCAGTCTACTACACTAGTAAAGATTTTTGAGGAGCAGAAATCAGATATCCAAGGTTGGTGAAGTTGGCATTAGCACTAATTGAAGCCAGCAGAAGAATGAGACCATACTTCCAAGCCCATACTATAGTTGTGTACACTGATATGCCATTAAGGCAATCTATGCATAAACCGTAGAAATCGGGAAGATTGATGTACTGGGAAGTGGAGCTCGGTGAATATGACATAATCTATGAGCCTAGGTAGTCACTCAAAGAGCAAGCAGTAGCATACTTTATCGCAGAGTTTAGTCAATAAAACACCTCCGAAGAACAGGATTTGAAAACTGATCAACCTGTGGATGTTACAGGATCATCAAATGTAAACCCCGATCAACTTATGTCAGTAGGCAAGCGGTAAGAAATATCGATCGAGCAAGAAAAGATAACAAACGAGCAGCGAGAAGTACTTAAAGAGGAGAAGAGGAAGTACTAGATATTGAACCGAGGAACTCTATCTAATCAAATTTTCAATAATAAGTTACCCATATGGAATTTGTATGTGGATGGCTCTTCGTGCACTGCAGGCAGTGGAGCAGGGATTGTTTTGAAAAATCCAGATGAGATTGATGTGGAGTATGCTCTGCGCTTTCAATTTAAAGCTTTTAATAATGAGTACGAATATGAAGCAATGATTGTAGGTTTAAGTCTAGCCAGAACTATAAAGGCAGAGCAGATTGTTGTATTCAGCGATTCGCAGTTAATCGTAAATCAGATTCTTGGAATATATGCAGCAAAGGGAGAGTTAATGATCAAGTACCATGCAAAAGCAATGGAGTTGGTATCAAGTTTTATTTCTATTCAGGTGGTTAGAATACCAAGATTAGAGAATGCAAGAGCAGATTCCCTATCCCGACTAGCATTAGCCACCCGCACCGAGCTACGAAGAACAATCCCAATAGAGATTCTAGCTGGTCGGAGCATAGATGAAGATCTAATGATAAATTTTGTTGCTCTTGACTTAGGACCATCCTGGATGGATCCAATCAGAGCCTATATTGAATATGGGACTTTACCAACTGATAAACTTCCAGCCAAGAAACTAAAGTTTAAAGTTGCTCGTTATGTAATGACCAATGGCATTTTATACCGATGAGGAGTGATAGCAGGGCTACAAAGATGCGTCCATCCGTATGAAGTAAAAGATTTGATTGAAGAGGTTCATAAAGGGTCTTGTGGAGCCCATGTAGCTAGTCGGACGCTCTTACGAAGAATAACCACACAGGGGTACTAGTGGCAAACGATGAGAGATGATTGCGCAGCCTATGCTAAGAAGTGCGACAAATGCCAATGCTTCTCGTCCATCCGAAGAACTCCTCAGGAATTGCTAACACCCATAATGTCCCTTTGGCCATTTTTCATGTGGGGAATAGACTTGGTCGGGCCACTCCCAATGACCAAGGGAAGATTCAAGTACCTCGTAGTCGTTGTGGATTACTTTACCAAATGGGTGGAAGTTGAATCCCTTATTGATATGAAATATGACAAAGTCTATCAATTCATTTGGAAAAACATTATTTGCAGTTATGGTCTCCCATATGCATTCATTACTGACCATGGGACCCAGTTTGACAACGAGGAGTTCGCTGCATACTGTCATCAATCCAATATTCTGAAAACTCATTATGCACCAGGTCACCCACAAAGCAATGGACAAACTGAGGTAACAAATAGAACGCTACTAAATGGATTGAAGAAACGACTAGATATTGTAAAATAAAATTGTATTAATGAACTACACTCTGTATTTTGGGCTTATCACACCACACCGCGAACAACAACTAGAGAGTCTCCATACATGCTGGCATTTGGGAGTGAGGCTGTGATACCTGTTGAATTGGGTCTACCCATGCATAGGGTACTTAATTTCAACTCCCCTATCACTGATTTGATGAGAAGATTAGACCTGGATATGCTCGAGGAAGTCAGGGAAGAAGCAGCAATCAGGAATGTAGCTTATCAACAACGAACAACTTTGTTCTATAACAAAAGAGTGAAGAAGTGTGATCTGAAAGAAGGGGATTATGTGCTGAAAAAAGTGATCCAAAAACATAATAAGCTGGTAGCAAACTGGCACGGACCCTACAGAGTAACAGAAATTATTCGTCCAGGGACGTACAGGATTGAAACCTTGGAAGGAGAAGAATTCAAGAATGCATGGAATGCAGAGCATCTACAAAAGTATTATCAGTAGTTGAAATCTCTATGTAATACAATTAATTCAATATGAATAAAGTGATGTTTCCCCCATTTCTCTTTATTCGTTAAAATTTTTTCGGAATATTAGTGCTACACACTATACAATCCAATTACCACCAACTCCGGTTGGTCGGGAAGTAAATTACCACCAACTCCGGTTGGTTGGGAAGCAAATTACCACCAACTCAGGTTGGTCGGGAAACAAACATGACCAACTCCGGTTGATCGGCAATTCAATTACCACCAACTCCGGTTGGTCGGGCAGCAAATTACCA
This sequence comes from Sambucus nigra, assembly GCA_949130495.1. Lineage (NCBI taxonomy): Eukaryota > Viridiplantae > Streptophyta > Magnoliopsida > Dipsacales > Adoxaceae > Sambucus > Sambucus nigra. The sequence continues at coordinate 159,581,030 of OX422221.1, read as the reverse complement.
CCAACTCCAATTGGTTGGGAAGTAAATTACCACCAACTCCGCCAACTCCGATTGGTCGGGAAGTAAATTACCACCAACTATGGTTGGTTGGGAAGCAAATTACCACCAACTCAAGTTGGTCGAGAAACAAACACGACCAATTCCGGTTGATCGACAATTCAATTACCACCAACTCCGGTTGGTCGGGAAGCAAATTACCACTAACCCCGGTTGGTCATGAAGTAAATTACCACCAACTCCAGTTGGTTGGGAAGAAAATTACCACCAACTCAAGTTGGTCGAGAAATAAACACGACCAACTCCAGTTGATCGGCAATTCAATTACCACCAACTCCGGTTGGTCGGGAAGCAAATTACCACCAACCCAGGTTGGTCGGGAAACAAACACGACCAACTCCAGTTGATCGGCAATTCAATTACCACCAACTCCGATTGGTCGGGAAGGAAATTAGCACCAACCCAAGTTGGTTGGTAAATAAACATTACCAACTTCGTTTGATCGGTAATTCAATTACCACCAACTTCGGTTGGTCGGGAAGCAAATTACCACCAACCCAGGTTGGTCGGGAAACAATTACCACCAACTCAAGTTAATCGGCATTTAATTACCACCAACTCTTGTTGGTCGACAATTTAAAATCCAAACAAGACATTTTTGTCTTTCTACAGATATACATACATGTTCTTTAGTAAATAAAAGAGATATTCTATAAAATATTTCCAAACCAATGACAATTAAATTGCAAAGAAAACTAAAAATTTCTTCCTTAAAACCAGAACAAATTACATATGATATAAATTACAGATCGCATGTAATATCAATTGAACAAATTCTACTCTATGGGTTTCTTTCCCTCTGCCTTTGATACAGGGTCTACCCCAGCTGGAGGATCATTAAGACTATAAGGAGAATTTATGAAGTTCAGATCTTGCAGCATTTTGACGTTCATTATAGATGGACGATCAAGAAGGTGTTCTGGGCGAGATATTTCAAAATCGGAATGAAGACTATAATCATCAAGATACTTAGAGATCAGAACACGAGGAATGGCCCGGGATGGAATCCAACTAAGGTCAAGCTTGAAAGGAGGCACGGGTAAATCAAGAACTCCAGGATTATAGTAATCCCACAGGAAATGACCTCTCTCCAATTTTAAAACACAAAGAGCATTCAACCAGCCCTGTTTATACCCTTCATTGTTCGACTGTTCCAAACGAGCATCAAGATGACAAAGTGCTTCATTGTAACCAGCCATCCAAAACTCTCTGGGCTTTTTATGGAATTGGTAAGTTAACCTCTCCAGTTGCTCGTGAAGATTCTTCACCAGAAGTTCTTTATTTTCCAAGGCAGAGCTTTGTGTGGAAAGTTGCTCGCTGGGGTTCAGAATCTTCTTGGACATCTCTTCTAAGGCTTGATTCTTCACTATCAACTGAAAGGCATGATTCTCCAAGGCCGCTTGAGTTCTTGCTTCTTCAATAAAAATCCGACCAGCCCTTGCTCATCCCCGAGAAGAAGATCTTGCTCGTCCAGGAGTAGAAGTGGGGGGTCCAGCTCTTTTCAAAGTTTCCAACTCATCTCGCAAGTTAGCATTTTTTTCCTCCAAAAAAGAAAAACCTTCATCATTGACAGGGACCAAGGCTACCGAGGAAGACGCAGAAGACTTGAGTTATTTTACTTCCTCTTGCAAGGCAATGTTCTCTTGCTCCCGTAACTTGGAGATATGCCTATGCTCTTCAACTTCAAGCTTTAAAATGTTATATTTCTTTTCGTAAGTAGAGATGAATTTATCATATCCTTTTTCAGCACTTAACTGTTGATATTTCTTCTCGTACCCTTGGTGCAAAAGTGTGGAGGACTTTTTATACTGCTGCTGGATCTCCTCTATAGTTCCTTGGAGATCCTCAATCATCTCATAATAAGCCACATTATTGGCAACAGCTCGGTCGAGCAAGCACTTCAGTTATTGGTAAGCTTCGACTGTTCGTTCAGAAGTATCTGGACCAAGGATGTTAATGATTTGAGCCTCGTTTAGGTCCGCATGACCAGCTTTAAAATAGTTATTGCATTTCTCCATCAACTCTGTGTCATGAGCTAATAGGAGATCCATCCTAGCCAAAAACTAGAAAATAAAAATAAAGAGAATCAATAAGTATGCATACAGAGCAAGTAAAAGAGAAATTCAAGGTGAGCCACCAAAGTTTGAATTTTTATTTCATCAAATATGAAAATACAAAGTCTAAGGTTACATTCAGAAATAATAAAAAAAACACCCGAACAACTCTACACCTTCTCCTTGTTCCCTACGACTTCCTTAGAAAGTTTGGAGGACATGATTGGTTGCTCGGAAGATGAAGGTAGCTGCTCGATAGAAGTGTTGGTGGGTTGGAGTTGCTCGGAGAAAGTTTGAACAACTGGAGCAGAAGGAACCTGATCTTCAGTCATCATGGAAGACTTATCTGAGGCAGCTTCGTCCTCTTCTTCTTCTCCAGGAGAGGGAGGAGGGCCATAAGTGTGTTACTGGAATAACTCAGAATTCTGAGCAATTTTTAGCTCTTGTAAGGCTACAACCCATCCGTCCCTAAAATATTTAAGGCTGTCATACTCCATTTGTGAAGACATGGCGGCTAGGCCTTTATTCCATCCTTTATCCCGGCCAGCGCTAAAAGACTTTTTGACTGCCTTCTTCCTCTTTGCCTTCTCTGAGGAGATCCTTTTCCTAAGGAGCTCTTCGGCAGCCTTCAATTTCTCCTCCGCCTCCTATTTCTGGGGATCAACATCATGAAGTCTAATAATTTCCTCTTCAGCATTTTTGAGCTTATTCTCAAGCTCTTTACTATTCTTGAGCTTATCCTCAAGCTCTTTATTGTTCTTCTCAAACTCTTTCAATTTCTCCTCCAAATCCTTGGAGGCATCCACAACTCGATCTCTCTCTTGTTCAATGGACTTAATCTTCTTCACCCAAGAAAGTTTATTTTCCTCATACTTCTGATGAGAGTCTTTCAAAGACTGGGGTAATCCAGTAAAATCCTTTTCTACTCCATCCGAGGAACTGGAGGCCCTGATGGCTTCATCCCTTTTTACAATGCTGTTGAAACACGTTACCAGCTGAGAAAAGAAATAACTCTAAGTCAATGTACGAACAGAGTATTAAAAAGTAAAAAGCTCAGATCAATAATACTTACTGAGGCAATGAGTTGAGAAACTAGAGCAGTAACTCTCTCAGGAGTGAGAGTATTTTCAATGTCAGAGATCTCTGGGATATTCCAAAATTTTACTAAGCCCATAGCGGAGCTCGGGGGAATAAAGGTTGAAACACCACCTTCAACAGTTGATGGTTGAGAGACTAGTTCAGCAAGTCACTCAGAAGAATTTTTCTTTAACCTCCTTGGAGGAACATGGACATTCTCAACTAAGGACGTTGTCTTAGCTGGTGATATGACAATAACCTCACTAGGAGGAGTAATAGAAACAATCTTGCTAGGAGCCACAGGGGGCTTCTCAATAACTTTCTTGGTAGCAGAAGGAGGAGGTGCATCAATAATTTTCATCCCTTCTTCTGGGAAATTTTGTTTGTTTTTCTTTGCCTCCACATTCGCAGAGTCTGATTTGTCAAAGAAGGCAAGAGCTCTTCTTCTCTTCATTAGGAGGAACCTTCCACACCAGTTTCATAAGTTGGTACTTGGCCAATGTCAACCACCACTGGACGATCAGTAAAAGATGAAGTAGAGCTCTTATACTACAACAAATAAGAAGCAGATCTAATGTGTTCCTCAGCCACAGATTGGTGCAAACTCCAGATAAGTTTCAAATGCTTCAAATTAACGTCAGTTTCTTTGGGAGATTTTCTTTTGCTGTCATCTGCAAATAATCAAAATTTAAATGTCAGTGATACATTTTATCAAACACAAAGAAAATAAGATTTCAAAAAATAAAAGCAACCTATCCCATTGCCATAAGGAGGACATCTAGGACCTTGGTATACATCATCTCCATTTAATGGATGGTGTTACAAATTTTTATTACCACTCCATGTTCAAAATAATCCCTGTTGGCATCAAGAATATTGACAACTAATGCCCTATTCAAAAACCTAGTTTTTAAATAAAAAGTACTATCGCTGAAAACCCATCTGTAGCAATACATAATCTCTGGAATCCCTAAACAGGTTCCATGAAGTTGGTTCAACCTATGAACTCCATTAACTATTCTCCAGGTATTTGGCGCTATTTTTGTAGGTACAATGTCAAAATATTGATAGAACTCCAAACATAAAGGATTTGGAGGAAAAGAAAAGCCACATTCGACCACAAAGAGACTTGGGAACTAATGTCCCTCAGCCAAAGAAAAATAGTCAGAAGGTTCTGAAAATTCTTCCAATATGACCCATGAAGGAATTAAAAATTCAGAACGAAATTTTTCAAGAGATTCAACAAGGTAAACCATGATGAACAAAATAAATAAAAGAGAAGGAAGAAAATCTTACAGGAAAATAGTGAACCAGTTGACAACGAACAATGGAAGAAACGAACGCACAAGATAGAGAAGAAATGAAAAGTTTGAAGACATAGATTTGCAAAGTGAAAGACGATAGGATTTCTACCGCATTTAAATACTTTACCTCGGGAATAGATAAAAGCAATGATTACCACGGCGGACGTTTGCGTATCCGGAGGCTAAAAAGAAGAAAAGGGGCACAAAAATCTAAGCGGTCATGAACATTTAAAATATTTATGAGGCCCGATACTATGCATTCAAAAAGAAGTTATATACAACGTTTCCCTAAAAATCATACAAACTGATAAGCTATGCAATTTTCAAGAATAATGTCCCATACTTTTCTTTGACATCAAACTATGAAACATTGGGGGCTTCTGTTGGTATCAAATTTAGTCTACTGACGTGGATCAATTATGTGGAGACACGCGTCGACTTACATGTCACCTACAAACACTTTCAATGAACAATACACTGACTCCGAGGAAGTTAAACTCCCCGACCAACTCAGGCGTCCCGAGCAACCCATGTTATCCGAGGAACTTCATTATACCGAGAAACTTAAGCGGTCCGAGCAACTTAATCAGTTCTAGCAACTTAGGCGGTTCGAGCTACATAACACTCCAATCAGGATAATCAAGGAGACGATTGCGCATTAAATGCTCATTATTATCATACAGATGTACATGTCTACTAGATAACAGTGCATTGTCCTTTCATTTGTATAGCCTCAAGGCTATAAATACATTGTAACCTCCTCATTAGAAGGGGACTTAGAATTTATTGGTAAATCCATTATTGAGAATTCCAAGCAAACAGTCAGCAATAACAAAAACACTGGACGTAGGCCATTCTTGCAAGGCTGAACCACTTTAAAAATCTATTGTCTATTATTTCTTTATTCATTTTTATCCGTGATTAAAATAATTAAGTCAAATCTAATTTTTTACATCAATAATAGCATTGAAAGATGAAATGTCAATATCGAAGTAAAACACTTACTGGATAAAAAAATTCACATTTTTATTTATACTAATCCATAAATATATGCTTTTTACCTATAATAGGTGATTGTTTACAGTAGCTATAATGGAATATCCTCTATAAAAAGAATACATGCGTGAGACAAATAGATTATGGGATGTGTTTCACAGAGGTGCTAATGAATTTGTGAAATATGCAAAGAGATGTCATAATGATGAAGAGTTCCCGTGTTCGGTTGCTAAGTGTAGGAATGGTAAGGTGTTTGAGTGGAAAACAATTTACCTACAACTGTTAAGATGAGGTATGCAAGATATTTATCCATTTTGGGTTTTTCACATGGAATCGTTTGTTCCTTTTATCCCTGAGCAACCTTCACAACAATCAACAAGTAGGATCAATATATAAGGGCAGGAGAATAATGTAGATCATAATATACAAGAGGATGATGGGCGTGTGGAGTTCATGAGGTTGAAAAAAATTAGGTCACTGATGGTGTACAAGGTTCAAGTTCTCATGAAGATATCAAGATAAACCTTGACGATGACTATCAAAATTTAAAACTTAAGGTGGCCCAACCGTTGTACCCTGATTGTGACAAAGATCAAATGACTTCACATCCCACAGTTGGTTTGCATAGTTTGAAGAGCATATATGTTTTATCTAGCAATAGTGTGACGTATATTTTGAATTGGGTGAAGGGTTTGCAACCTAAGTATAATATGCTTTCAAGTAGTTATCCTACTATGAAAAATAGTTTGAAATGTTTGGGAATAAAGTATAAATAAATTCATGCTTGTATGCATAACTACATACTATAGCGAAAGGAGTCTGAAAATCTCGATCGGTGTACGATATACGATGAATCTAGATATGTGCAATCTATTGGAAAGGAAGGCACAAGCTCAAAAGTGCCTTAAAAAGTGTTTAAATGTTTTCCTGTTGGGCCTAGATGGAAGAAGTTTTTCATAGTACCATGGATAGCGAAGGCAATGACTTGGCATGCAAGGGAAGAAGTTGGGGATAATCTTACGCGTCTTCCTATTGATTCTACAGCTTAAAAGAGGATAAAATATGAGTATCCTAGTTTTGCTTAAGTACACTGTAACATTCGTTTGGCAATATCATCAGATGGTTTCAATCCATTTGAAAATCTAAGCACTAATCAGAGAGTATGGCTTGTGATCCTAGCACCACTCAACCTCCCTCTTTCACAGTGTATGAGACCTAAATTTTCAATGTTGTCTTTGTTGATATGTGGGCCAAAGGAACCAAATGAGGACATCGATGTCCACTCGGTTCTGTTGGAAAAAAATTAAATGAGTTGAGGAAGAGGGTGTGCAAACATTTGACTCTTTTAAAAAAGAAGAGTTTACGCTAAAAGCTATGTTGATGTGGGCAATTCATGATTTTCCAGCTTATACGACATTATTCGGTTGTGTAGTACAAGGTTATTTGGGGTGTCCTATTTGTGAAGAGGTAACTGAATCTCTACGTCTCATTGCTAGCAGAAAAATATATACCATTTACATAGGAGGTTTTTACCCCCCGCTCATAGTTTTAGATTTGAGAAAGGTTCCAATTTTTTATTGGACGGGGTTGAACATAGGCTACCTCGGAGAAAACTTTCAAGTTCAGAAATTAAAAGTAAATCTTATAATTGTGGACTTCATATTCTAGGTAAGAATCCTAAATTGAAGAATGTCAAGCATAAGAAGACCCGAACAGGGAATAAAACTAAGACAAGAAATGCATGGTCCATGAGGTTAGTGAATTTGAATCAAAATTGGTTGATTGGTCAGTGAATATGTTAATTTTGATTTTAATCGGTTTAAGCATTAATTCTTTAATCAATTTAAGCATTAATTCAAAGTCTGTGGCATGACCCAAATTTGAAATAATTTTTAGATTTGTAATAAGTATTCTAATTATTTGAAACAGTGCTTAGTTTGGTTTATGATATGGATTTATATTCCTATAATGTCGTTATATTGCATTCTTATAGTGCTTTATTATTTTTAAATGATGGTTTAATGCTTTTATTTATTTGTCTTTGATGAGTTTTTTTGGATTTGAATTAAAATTGGTTGGTTAGTTAGTGAATACGTCAATTTGGATTTTAATTAGTTTAAGCATTAATTCAAAATATGTAACATGATCCTGATTTTAAATAATTTTTAGATTTGTAATAAGTATTACTATTATTTGAAACAATACTTAGTTTGGTTTATGATGTGGATTTGTATTCTTATACTATCATTAACTTGTATTCTTCTAGTGTTTTAATTCATTTGGATTTTAATCAATTTAATGCTTTTATTCATTTAGATTTGAGCATTTTCTCCTATATATGTTTCTACTAATACCAATAAGTTTTGCAAGACATGTCTACATCAGGGCGTCAGGGAAGTGAGGGTGAGGAAGGCTTGCCTAGTAGTAGGACCTCAAAGTGGGGAAAATTGGGGACCATAGTGGAGAACAAGAAGGCCTTACAAGCTAGGGCCATGGAGTTGTTGAAGACGATTATTGGCCCCGGGTAACGGATTGGAGAGAGGTGACCTACGAGCTTAAGATGGCCATCTGGTCGGCATTACATGTACTTGATCATTTTCATATCATTTTTTATTTTATTGTATTTATATTTATATTTTATTATATTTTATAATTTATATACTGCTAACTCACTTTCTTTTTATTTTGTATTTTTTTATAGGAACAATTTGGCATGCCCCCACATTTACGCGACTCCACGTTGGAACAATTAAGAGACCAGTATAAAATGTGGAAGAAAAACATGCGCGCATAATACTTTGGCTAGGATCGAGAGTCCATCTTGCAAGGTAGGGACACTGTACCCTCGAAGGAGACAATCTCATTGGCAAGATGGCAACAGTTTGTCAATAATGTCTCAGAGAGGTAATTATCCTCTCGTCAATTGGGGAGGGAAAATCGGGCTAAGAAGGTCGACGTGCACTACTCTGGGCATATGTCTTAAGCCGAGATGGGGCAAAGGATGGTAAGTTTTTAATGTTCTTTCATTTTAATTTTATGTTATTCTATTTAGTTATAATTTATATACTAATTTACTAATTTTGCATTATATTATTTTAGGAAATGGGGAGTAGCCCTAAGGGTAAGCCATATAGGCTTGATGCCTTTGTGGCAATTCGAATGAAGAAGGAGAAGGATGCAGAGGTCAATATATGGCCGCCACTATTGTAAGTTAAAATAGTAATTACGCTATAAAAGTGAAAATTTATAATCACATAATTATTATTAATTTAGCTAGTTGTGTACCTTTTTGTTGTTTTGGGAAAAAATTATGGAGTTGCATAACTCCTAGAGTGATGCCGACAAGGCATCTCTTGCTACGGGCGCACTCAGCCAAGTGTTCGGGAAAGAGATCACAAGGGTCATACTCAGGGAGTGAGCACTCGATTGGGTAAGTCTAATTTTATTGGGATTGCGTCGAGCAATGATGGGCTGGCTTGCAAGGTGAATAAGTTGTCAACCAACTATGGCGAGAAGTTAGAAAACTTGGAGCGAACGATGCATAAAATGTTTGAGAATATCAAGGGCGATTTTTTAAAGTCCAGGTTGGTGAACGGGCAGAAAAAGTGTGTTCGTGTGAGGACACGATCGTTGTGTGTTTCGCCGCCGCGATACAAAAAACCTAAGCTACAACTACACTTGACAAGCAAGCACAGCGGTAAGTCGGGTATCGTAAGAAATCCACAGGGAGTGATTAAATTTTAGATTTTAATTGTTTAATTACTTCAGGAATAAAGGTGTAAAATAAATAAATGAAAAGGTGATGGTAGAAAATGGTGACAAAACAGAAAAAGGAAGAAGTTAACACTATACTACAATTAATAAAACGAGAGTCGGGATCGCGTCCCCACCATGGCCTAAACAACTAATAATTAGAATTTCGGTTCGAAAACATTTAATCGAGCATTTTTAATTAATCATAAACATCACACAATAAGGAATTTAATCCAAAGTTGCGAGATTAAACATTTAATCAAAAATGGTCACACGTGGATTAAATTCGGATTATCGCTATAAACACTAACGTTGCGTGACAAAGAAAGTTAAATGTATAATAATCCAACTTTAATACCCGAGGTTTCAATTAAATGCAATTTTCCCCAAAACCTAACTTTCGGAGCTCGACACCCATTAATGGCAGAAACGCAATTCCAACTCGTAAAACCACTCACTACACATGATTAATCTAATTAAACAACTAATTAATAAACAAAACAAGAAATAAATAAACTAAACTAATTTATCTAGGCAAGAAAGTTAAGAAAACAAAGAAATTAAGCTAAAACAACTAAGTACAAAGCTTGAAGACAATGAATAGTAAGATACTTACATAAATGGGATGAACCCAAAGAGAAAGGAGGAGAGGGAAGCTCCACAAAAAATCCCCAAAAATCTGATTTTCTAACCTAACTAATGTCTAAAAATGATCTCCCCCTTTATACAATTCTTTTACCCAAAAATACCCCACCAAAATCCACTTAAAAATAGCAATTTGCGGACTTTCTGTAGGGCCGAATCGATTTGGCTTTGGGCCGAATCGATTCGCCCCTACAGGTCTGCAATTCTGCAGCTTTGTCCTGTTTTACGGAAAATGCCGTCATTTCTTCGTTATAGCTCGGAATGAGGCACAGTCGGAGGCTACGTGAAGATAACTCAGAGGAATACAACATCCAAGAAGACATTAGGCTAAAAAACCAAAATATGAAATGACTAAAATGCCCTTGAATGTGACCTTGAGTGTACTTTTCATGTAAAAATCATCCTAAAAGTGCCATAACTCCATCGATACAACTCGGAATCATGCACCGTCGGAGGCCACGCGAAGAGAAATCAAAGGGATTCAACTTCCGTGAAGAGCTCGGGATTCAAACCCGAATGATGAAATTACTAAAATGCCCCCGAAGCTGCAAAAGTCGACGAAACATTTCCGGAAAGCGTCCGAACTTCATACTAAGCATCCAAATACCTACAAAAGCTCAATTAACCCCTGCAAAACATGTTAACATAGAAATCCGAGGTTGTCTGGTTAACGAGCATAAGTATAGGGATTAAGATACCCAAGGGGGCTAATAAGGCATAGGTTAACGGGTGAAATACGCAATATTTGCGTCGTATCACACCCCCTAACTTACACATTGCTAGTCCCTAGCAATGAAATAGGGAACAACAAGAACAACAAGAAGACCAAAAGCAGGAGATAGTACAAAAGTATGGTATAAAAGCATAAGGCCACTTTCGCGGGCGATTCGATTGCATTTAGCGTATGCAATAAGCCGTTAAACCCCTAGGTTACCCTAGTGGACGAGTGTCGTCTCGTGAGGGTTTTCAGTGATGGAACCCACAAACATCATAAAGTTTCCTCAAAATATGCCCAATCAAGTAAGACAAACTCATCAGTGCGAATAAGATTTCAACATGTTATTAGCATAGCAAACGAATTCGCATGAGAAGTCCGTAGTTATTAACATTATCGAATGCATCTCAATGAATTGAAACTCTAACATGTGGGAGGGAAGTGAGCATATGCAAAGTATGATTTGGCGAAAAACTTAAATAATTCGGATACTAAACATCAAAGCATGCATACATTCAATCCTCACGGGCATTACGCTCAACAAATGAATTCACTCGAAACAGGGAGGTAACACACGGGACATGCGGGCATAAAGAGTAAATGTAAATGGAAACTAGGCCGCGCACATGTCACAGATGAAGAACGCTATATATAACTGAAAAACTGTAACCTCAATGAAAGGACACCGCACATTAAAAGAGGCGAAATGCATTTTCACAGATTATCACAACTATTACGACTTTTAAATTAAATGCACCCTAAGATCACATAGGACTTGTAATAGGGTTGTAATGTAGGATAGGCTAGGGTACGAAATGAAGGAATGTATGTACGGATTCAAAGTGTTCGGGATGAAAACTCGGGATAATGGGAGAATGCGTGCAATAACAAAATTGGAAAAACAAGTTCCAAAACAAGCATTATATATATCATCGGGGAGAGTAATCAAAGCTTATTGAACACTATACACAACATTTACAACTTTCTCTTTTCTTTTCTTTTCTTCTTTTTCTCACTTTTTGTTTTTGTTTTCTTTTTCTTTCTCTTTTTCTTCACTTTTTTCACTACACTTTTCTTTACTTTTCAAACTCTCATATGCCTAAATTGCAACCGACAATACAACAACAACATTCAATCCCAAGTATCATTCCAAACAAAGGTATGGAAAGTGTATGTATGGGCTAAAACTCCAATTTAGAGTTGGTTATGGGATTGGGGTTATGAAACGAAAGGCTATATTTAGGCTCAAGGGGTTAACGAGGGTAAACATATAAGGGTGAGGTCAAGGCTAATATGGGTGATATAAGAAAGAGGGCCTATGATCATTTCACAAAGTTTACGCAATTCTCAAGTCAAAACAATATAGGAAAATCATGCTCAAGTAACACATTTCAAGTATGAACTCAATTAATGAACGGTCAAATGAAAGAATAGAGAGATTACCGACGAATTCAACGTTTTCAAAGAGGAAAGAATAGTGTATAACACTCACAAACGACGAAAGGTACAAAGCTTACTCGGTGTAAGTATATACAATGCAACAAAAGATTACCGAGTTATAAAAATCTTAAACCAAATCAATATAACAAGGAAAGTGCATATGCTCATGGGATAAAGTTTAATTCATGAAGTTATTCACAATATCAATGATTTGAGGACTAAAGTTTAATAACTTCTAAAATCGAGAACATGCATCATTGAGTTGTCTATTGGATCGGGAAATTATTGAAATTTATCACTGGAAACAAGGCAAAATGCCCAACAAAGGAGAAAAAAGAAAGAAAATATTTTTGAAATTTTTCAATTTTTTTACAAAGAGGCATACTTAGTAACTAAATGTGAGCAAATCCATGGACTACACAAGAAATGGATAGAATATACTACACCCCCTAACTTAAATGTTGCATTGTCCTCAATGTGCATTAAGAACACAACACAAAGAGAGGAAAATAACGATATTACCCAAAATTGGAGCGATCTCCATAAGCGCGAGTCCAAAGGAATCTACAAAACAAGTTAGTACCGAGAATAGCAAAAACAAATAACAAAAAGTTAACTAATTACACTAGACTAAATTAAAAAGGAAAGAAAAATAGGAAAGAAAGAAAATTAAAAAGCTAACTATTTACAACCTACTATTTAGGCTTCACACTAACTATACACTAGAAGTCTAAATAGTTGAGGGTCCACCCAAAAAGGGATTTGACTTTGAAAGATCAACGGTGGACCCTCCAAAGCGAACATGCATCGTTGATTCCTTTGGACATGCATCGTTGATCCCCGGAAACGGCGCCATTTTGTGAACGGGCGGAAAAACTGTGTTCGTGTGAGGACACAATCGTTGTGTGTTTCGCCGCCGCGATACAAAAAACCTAAGCTACAACTACACTTGACAAGCAAGCACAGCGGTAAGTCGGGTATTGTAAGAAATCCACAGGGAGTGATTAAATTTTAGATTTTAATTGTTTAATTACTTCAGGAATAAAGGTGTAAAATAAATAAATGAAAAGGTGATGGTAGAAAATGGTGACAAAACAGAAAAAGGAAGAAGTTAACACTATACTACAATTAATAAAACGAGAGTCGGGATCGCGTCCCCACCATGGCCTAAACAACTAATAATTAGAATTTCGGTTCGAAAACATTTAATCGAGCATTTTTAATTAATCATAAACATCACACAATAAGGAATTTAATCCAAAGTTGCGAGATTAAACATTTAATCAAAAATGGCCACACGTGGATTAAATTCGGATTATCGCTATAAACACTAACGTTGCGTGACAAAGAAAGTTAAATGCATAATAATCCAACTTTAATACCCGAAGTTTCAATTAAATGCAATTTTCCCCAAAACCTAACTTTCGGAGCTCGACACCCATTAATGGCAGAAACGCAATCCCAACTCGTAAAACTACTCACTACACATGATTAATCTAATTAAACAACTAATTAATAAACAAAACAAGAAATAAATAAACTAAACTAATTTATCTAGGCAAGAAAGTTAAGAAAACAAAGAAATTAAGATAAAACAACTAAGTACAAAGCTTGAAGACAATGAATAGTAAGATACTTACATAAATGGGATGAACCCAAAGAGAAAGGAGGAGAGTGAAGCTCCACAAAAAATCCCCAAAAATCTGATTTTCTAACCTAACTAATGTCTAAAAATGATCTCCCCCTTTATACAATTCTTTTACCCAAAATTACCCCACCAAAATCCACTTAAAAATAGCAATTTGCGTACTTTCTGTAGGGCCGAATCGATTTGGCTTTGGGCCGAATCGATTCGCCCCTACAGGTCTGCAATTCTGCAGCTTTGTCCTGTTTTACGGAAAATGCCGTCGTTTATTCGTTATAGCTCGGAATGAGGCACGGTCGGAGGCTACGTGAAGATAACTCAGAGGACTACAACATCCAAGAAGACATTAGGCTAAAAAACCAAAATATGAAATGACTAAAATGCCCTTGAATGTGACCTTGAGTGTACTTTTCATGTAAAAATCATCCTAAAAGTGCCATAACTCCATCGATACAACTCGGAATCATGCACCGTCGGCGGCCACGCGAAGAGAAATCAAAGGGCTTCAACTTCCGTGAAGATCTCGGGATTCAAACCCGAATGAAGAAATTTCTAAAATGCCCCCGAAGTTGCAAAAGTCGACGAAACATTTCCGAAAAGCGTCTGAACTTCATACTAAGCATCCAAATACCTACAAAAGCTCAATTAACCCCTGCAAAACATGTTAACATAGAAATCCGAGGTTGTCTGGTTAACGAGCATAAGTATAGGGATTAAGATACCCAAGGGGGCTAATAAGGCGTAGGTTAACGGGTGAAATACGCAATATTTGCGTCGTATCAGTTGGGTCCAGGCCGGGGAAAGGCAAGGAGAAAGTGGTGGATGAGGGGATCACTACTCCGTCTTTTTCACCCTCACCCCCACCGATACCCCCCTCATTTACATATGATATATTCAGCATTCCCTCCCATACCCCCATCCCAAGGCCAGTTTCAACTATTGATTGGCCTATTGTGAAAATAGTAGACACAAGAGGTGGTGATAGAATAGCTAGTGGGTTAAGGTAAAAGAATACGTTCCATGGTACAATGGTGCATAACCATCCATTGCAACCCCATGAGGCATGATTCCGCATCACGAATAAGTACGTGGGAAAATCAAATGAGCTCATGTAGTTGAACGTGCAATGTGGCATTAGTACTATTAAGGGTTGTCTAAATTTCTATATAGTATTTCTTACCTTCCTCCTTCAAAATGATAATGATTGAACAATAATTTGCAATAATTTTATTACTATTTGTTTATTATGATTATGAACAATAACTTTGAATATTGAATATATTGAATGTTATTTATTATTTATTGTTTGATATAATGAATGAATCAATGGTGTATGGCTTTGGATAAACTTTGAATATTTAATATATATATATATATTGTAGACACCATATTCTAACACCCCCTAACCTCTCCGTAGGTCCCTAGCACCTCCCCTCATCGCTACAAACCTAAGTCATACCCCAGGTACTGATCAAGAGGCCACCGGATGCTCCCAGGCTCCGTTTGACCAAAATTAAAACCATTTCGATCGATACTAAATGAATCTTCAAAGGGAACTGAATCCCCTTTCCAATGGTCCGTCACGTGCGCGATTCTTACTTACGGTGCAGACGAACGACCCATTTTCCCCCGAAACTTGATCAAGAGGCCACCAGATGCTCCTAGGCTCTGTTTGACTAAA
Source organism: Sambucus nigra (assembly GCA_949130495.1). Taxonomy (NCBI): domain Eukaryota; kingdom Viridiplantae; phylum Streptophyta; class Magnoliopsida; order Dipsacales; family Adoxaceae; genus Sambucus; species Sambucus nigra. The sequence goes on along the minus strand of OX422221.1, from coordinate 159,565,663 downwards.
TTCAACTCTTCAGATCGACTGATATTGAAGGAATATTCAAAGGGAACTGAAACTCCTTTCCAACGGTCCGCCTCGTGCGCGATTCTGACTTACGGTACGGACGAACGATTTATTTTACTCTGAAAGGTCACCGAACGCTTTCGGGCCCCATTTGATCGAAGTCAACTTCCCAAACCGAGTCAAACTCTTTAAAATGTCTAATTACATCTCCTAACCTTTCTAAGGTCCTCCCCGTGCGCAATTCTGACTTACCATGCTAACGAACAATCCGTTTGCGTCCGACAACCCCCCATCCAAACGACCGATAAATGCTTCTGAGCCATATTTGACCAAAAGTCAATTCCTGAACCCAAGAGAAGTCCAAAGGACTTTTGAAGGTCTCTTAATTAAATTTCCATTGGTTTACCCCATGCTCAATTCGGATCAACAGTTTGCGCTCTACGAGAAATTTTCAGAAAAACCTGAAAGAGACTTCCAAACGACAAGTTCCAAACCCTGCCTATCGGCAGTGTGCCTAAACACACCTGCTGATTGGAAGGACCAGGACTATTCCGATTTTCAATGACCTGGGCCTATAAAATGGAGGTCCTGACATCATTGCAAAAAAAAACAAATAGATCTGAAATCCATCACTCTCAGCGAGCTCAGAAAATGCCTCTCGAAGTCAGCGTGTTTTCCACATCCAAATCCCTTACCAACCTTCAACTTTCATCATATTTTTCATCAAAATTTGTGAATTAACTACCCTCCATCATCTCCCAAGTGCAAGGGCTGATCTCCAACATCCAAGATTCAGCTCAAGATCTTCAAGAAGGTCCAACTTTCTCAACTCTCCCTTCAAATTCTCCTAAATTCGCATTAATTTGTTTCATTAATTAGCACTTATATTCTCCCATCTCACATTTCCTAATATACTTTTTATTTAGTATTATTACACATATCTTATTTTCATATAAATAAAACCCAAAACAAAAAGAAAAAGAGGGTTTGCTCATAAATTCCAAACGGGAATTCCCATTCTTTTCTCACACTTTTCTCGAAACTAAAACACTTTTTTTACAAACACACACATATAAGAGAAGTCCCGGTTGGATTTAGGTGATAAATCCCACCCCTCATTTTGTATACGAACTACGTGGACTTTGATGCCCCTATAGGCTACGTAGACGTCTTAGGGTAAAACCCGAGACTCCAGTCTTATTCCTACTTTTCTCTCATTTTCTTTTCTTTTTATGTTCTTTAAACTTAATTCTCCTAAAATCTATATATTTACATATACATATATTTGTTCTTAGTGGCATATTATTCCACATGCATTATCGTTTCGTTATAACGATCAACGCTAGGATAATTGCGTATATCCTATTTTCTAATACTACTTTTAGGAACATTCCTATGGATGACTCGTTTTATCTCTTCCATGATACAAGTCGATGATTTCTATCTCCACTACATATACACATACGCACATATCACGGGGAAATAAAGGAAAATAGCAATAACCCATGAGAAACCGTAAGGGCGGAATGGTTTCCTAACACCTTCCCATTTCGTAACTTAGCCTCTAGACCCTTTTCGAATCATTTTGGTTTCATATGAATCAGTATGTCTTTGGATGTTGTACTTCAGGATGGTTACCTTTTCTTTTGTCTGTTATAAGAAAATATATTGGCGACTCCATCTCTCTACATTTTTTCACCTCGTCACCAACGTCGACCGAAGCGCTCCCGAGAGGGATGCGCGGGACCAAGATCCTCTCGACATAGAAGATACCCTCTTCTCTATCTCTCCCTCTATAAGGATCGGGGGATGGCCACATACATATATATATATATATATATATATATATATATATATATATATATATATATATAGAGAGAGAGAGAGAGAGATCGTGATAATTCCAAGACAAGAAAAAACTTGTCATGGACTTTGATAGTGACATGTCCGTGACAAGTAAATTATGGACATTGATCGGACAAGGAAAAACTTATCACAGACTTTGAGAGTGACATGTCCGTGATAATTTAGTAATTGTCACGAACATTGTGACACCCTGCTTATTAAAATAAGAGGTGGCCTGCCCGATACTCCAATATTAACAGGAATCATAGATGGTCCATTCTTAGCATCACAGTAATATAATAAATATACGAGATAACCACCCATTATTTTAGAAAACGGATAGTCAAAATATGTTTATTGAGTTAAAGAAAGCATTTAAACAATTCCAATTGAAAAGAAGGTGGATATCACAAAAGACAGATAATCTATCAACCATCATATACATCAAAATAACCGAATAAGTTGTCGGTTAACAGACACTTACAATAAGGTTACACTAAGTATTAAAGTATAACATTTCGTAATATCATAGAATTACAAAACTTGGGCAACACACCCGAACGTGTAATCGATCATAACTAGAACACAAAAGATGGAAGCGTCCATATCCAAATATCTCGTAACCTCCGCAAGGTGTTACAACTCCAAGACACTGGGATAGAAACGTCAATACGGGTTTCCTTGCAGCGGAGCACCTGGGCGAATATTAGATTCATGCAAAACAAAGAAATATGAACAGGTCAGGGCTTGATTTTATATTATCAACATGTGAATAAAATGCATGGCAGTTATGGACAGTCTAATCATCATGAATAATGATAAGAATCTAACTACTCAATCTAAAAGCATGAACACATTTTAATTATGCAATAGAATATGAATAAAAATATTACTAAATAGAATTCAATTCCCTTTCTGGACAATTTCATTTAAACGTTCCATATCTCTTTAGGAGACGTTTTCAAAGCAGTTTAATTCATAGAGTGTTTTGCCATCAATATTATCCCGCTTTAATATGAATAGTTACATTTCACAACATATAAAGATTCTAAGACCGCCCTTTCGGGTTTTCGTACTAGACGCTCCCCTAAATATCTATCATCTTTCAGGGCCTATCACCAAGACAACCTGGGCATCCTACTTCGCATAACATCGGTAAGAGGCCATATACCTTCGACGATGAGTCATAACCACACCCGAAATTACCTCACTTCGAACAATAATCACATAATATAATATAACCGGTCCTATGGCCGAGGACTATATTCGCCCTGCATTCACTAGCCAAGGGACTTCACCTCATACGCATACCTTCCCCTGTGATAGCTTTTAGAGAGGTGTGTATTTATCATTCACAAGTTATTTACTTTATCAAGTATGCATTACATTTTTATCCGGGGTCATAAGAGTTTAATGTCATCATTATAAACCTAAATGTTTAATTATCCCCAATATAAGTCTCCCTTAATTAACATTTCATCTATAACACCTCATGTATGATATTCTTCAATACAATTCTAAAAGTCAACATTAACTCATTCTAATTCTCCTTAGGTATAGACTAGTTCATTCTAATAAAGAATCATTTATCTTCCTCTAATTTAACTAACTAAATTGATTCCCGAACTAATCCCAAACTCTCATTTCTACTTAGGTTCTTAAATACCTTACTACTAGACTCTAATACTCTAGTTTTAATTCATTTAAGAAAGTTCCTAAGTCCCTATATTAAAAAAAAAGAAGCTAGAAAGAATTTGGGATTTTATAGTGAAAAATAGGGGACCGGTCGACAGGTCATGGGACCGCGGTCGACCGCGCCTCAATGGTTTTGTCTACAAAAGAATGCAGTAAGCTCAGTTTGGGAAGCCCGGTCGACCGGTCCTGGGACCGCTGTCGACCGCGCTCAAATTTTATACTTATATAAGAAAGCAGTAGGCTTTCCCCTGAAGGCCCGGTCGACCGGTCCTGGGACTGCGGTCGACCGCGCCTAGCAGACCCTCGAATTTTCTTCTTCTACAAGATTGAATCCAAAACCTAAACTCCTTATTCTTACACTTCCTTCATTCTCATCACCCAACCACATAACCACAATAATTATACACCCCAATAAATCCATATAACTAACTAAATCCATACAACTTCAAGATTCAAGGGTTAAACATCCAAAATTCATAAAAAAAAATAAAAATAAAATAAAACTACAACTTTTCCCATTATCCTATTACACAACTATCACAACAAATTACTCACATTAAATCATATATTAGCAAGTTATAAACTTGCCTTAAGCTGAAATCTCGAATTCCCAGGAGTAGATGCAAGATCACACCTCAATTTCTTTAATTTTTCTCCTTTATCTTCTTTTTCTCCACAATTCTCTTTCTCTCTCTTTCTTTCTAGGTTCAGGAACATACAAGAGGAATAAAAGGGTTGGAAGACTTAAATCTTGCACCTAACACTTATTAACCTTAAATGTTAATATACCATTAAAATGACTTGTAACTACACAATTAAGTCATAACCTGTCAAAAATTCTCGGAACTCCACAAATACAATATTGCACTTATTTTGACTATCTCGAATATTTCGGGACTAACTACACCCTCTAAACTGGCATCCGAAATAATATAAATCATTTTCATATACCACTTCATTTTAAACCATAATATTCGTTTTTAGCACACGACATTACAAAATAAAACATGATGCTATTTACATTCACAGAATAGTAAATATGCAAGAATATAGTAAGTATTATCTTTTACTCACTTAGATATTATTTACTCCATCCTCCAATATTTTATATAATTACCTCACATGGTAAATTAATATAAATTCAATTACTCAAAAGTAAGGGTTATTACATACTCCCCCCCTTATTTTCCCTCAAAATTCTGATGTACCTTGCAAAAAGAGATGTGGATACTTTTCTTGCATATCGTCCTCACATTCCCAGATTGACTCCTCAACATTGTGATGTCCCCATTGGACCCGAACCAAAGGTATAGCTCTAGATCTTAGCCTACGCTCTTAGTGATCTAAAATTGCCACTGGTCGTTCCTCGTATGAAATATCGGGCTGCAAATCGATATCATTTAAGGGAATATTCTAGTGAGCCTCCTCACACCTTTTGTACTTTTTCAATAAAGATACATGAAACACATCATGAATCTGTTGTAGGCATTCCGGCAAAGCAAGTTGATAAGCTACAGGGCCTACTTTAATAATAATAATGGTAAAAGGGCCTACATAGCGAGGCGCGAGCTTCCCCTTCTTCCCAAATCGCATTATACCTTTCATTGGTGATACCCGTACCAAAGCTTGATCTCTAACTTCGAGTTCCACATGGTTTCTATTTGCATCGGCATAACTCTTTTGACGATCTTGAGCTATTCGAATGCGATTGCGTATGAGTTCAATCTTGGAAGAAGTATCTTGGATCATTTCAGGTCCAAGAAATTTATTATCTCCCACTTCCAACCAACAGGTAGGTGATCTACACGGTCGACCATATAATACTTCATACGGTGCCGTCCCGATAGTGAATTGGTACGAATTATTATAAGCAAATTCGACCAAGGGAAGATATTGTTCCCAGCCTCCTTTAAATTCAAGCACACACATTCTGGGCATGTCCTCCAATATTTGGTTGAATCGTTCAGTCTGTCCATCTGTTTGAGGGTGATAAAAGGTACTCAACTTCAATTCGATCCCCATAGCTTCTTGGAAACTTTGCCAAAAATGGGAAATAAGGATCTTGTCTCAATCAGAGACTATATTAATGGGCACCCTGTGGAGTCTGACAATCTCCGTGATAAATAGCCGAGCATAGTGATCCGCGTTATAATCCGTACGTACCGGTAAGAAATGTGCCGACTTGGTTAAATGATCGACAATCACCCAAATGGAATCATGACCGCTCTGTGACGCTGGCAATCCCGTGATAAAATCCATCGAGATTCTTTCCCACTTCCACACCGATATTCTGAGGGTTGTAGCAATCCCATCGGTCATTGATGATCTACTTTCACCAGTTGACAAGTAATACATTGGGAAACAAATTCAGAAATATCACATTTCATACCCGCCCACCAATATTGACGACGCATGTCTTGGTACATTTTGTCTCCACAAGGATGTACTGCAAACTTAGACCTATGAGATTCTGTCATTACGGCCCACCTCAAATCCCCTTTGTCCGGAACAACAAGCCTCCCATGGAAACGTAACCCACCCTCAGAATTTATAGAGTAGGATTCTGCTCCCTCGGTTAACAATTGGCGTATACGGTTCTGATAATCTTTGTCCCTTCTTTGGTATTCCACAACTCTTGTCATCATCGTAGGTGTAATGGTCAATACTGTCATAAACGCCCTTGTAACACCGTCCTCTTGGCTAAGTTCTTTCCATTTAGCCTTTCATACTCTTGCTAATTCCCCCTCGGGTTTCTGACTCAATGCATCCGCCACTACATTACCCTTACTCGGGTGATAATGAATATCAAATTAGTAGTCTTTCACAAATTCTAACCGTCGACGTTGTCGCATATTCAAATCCTTCTGCGAAAATAAATATTTCAACGATTTGTGGTTCGTGAAAAGACTAAACTTCTCCCCCAGGAGGTAATGTCTCCAAATCTTCAAGGAAAAAACCAATGCAGTAAGTTCCCAATCATGAACTGTATAATTCTTCTCATGTGGATTTAGCTTGAGAGAAGCATTAGAAATAGCTCGATGCTCTTATTATAACACAACTCCCAACCCTTATAGACATGCGTCAGTATAAACCAAATATTCCACCTCTGGCCTCGGTAATGCAAGTACTAGAATAGAAGTTAACATATCTTTCATCTCATCAAAAGCTAGTTGACAAGAATCATCCCAAACAAACCTCACTCCCTTCCGAGTCAAATTTATCAAAGGGCTAGTAATCTTAGAAAATCCCTTAATAAATATACGGTAATAGCCAGCCAAACCCAGAAAATTGCGAATTTTAGTAGGTGTCGTGGGCTGACCCAATTCCCTCACCACAATAACTTTACTTGGATCCACCGAGATACCCTGAGCTGTCATAATGTGACCTAGAAACTGCACTTCCTATAGCCATAAACCACACTTCTCAAATTTTCCATACAATTGATGATCCCTCAACGTCTGAAAAACCAACCGTAAATGCTTAGCATGATCGGCCTTCATTTGAGAATACACTAGGATGTTATCAATAAAAACAATAACAAACTGGTCCAGGAAGTCTCAAAACACTCTATTCATGAGGTCCATAAACATGGCAGGAGCATTGGTCAGTCCATAAGGCATAACCAAAATTTCGTAGGACCCATATCTAGTTAGGAATTCAGTTTTGGACACATCCTGCTCTCATATTCACAACTAGTGATACCCCATCCTCAAATATATTTAGGAGAAGTACGACGCTCCCCTTAATTGATCAAACAGATCATCGATCTGAGGTAGTGGGTATTTGTTCTTGATGGTAACCTTATTCAATTCTCGGTAATCAATGCACAACCGGAGGGAACAATTTCTCTTCTTTACAAACAATACAGGAGCTCCCCATGGAGAAGTACTATGCCTAACAAATCCCTGCTCCAACAACGTTTGAATCTGATCTCTTAACTCCCTCATCTCAACAGGAGCCATAAAGTAAGGAGCTCTAGCAATCGACCGTGTTCCCGATGCTAAATCAATCACGAACTCAATCTCCCTACTTGGAGGCAAACCCGATATCTCTTGAAAAACATCCGCAAACTCTCTAACAATAAAAATTGAATCTAAGGAAATGACTACATCACGAGAAGTCTCCTCCGCAGTACAATATAAATACGTGCTAGAACCCCCCTCCAAAACAGGCATAGCCACTAAAAACATTTCTTGCCCCGGAATAGCAAAAACTATACTTTTCCCGTAATAATTTATTATTGCATGATATTTCATTAACCAATCCATACCCAAGATGACCTCATACCCTGCCATATCAAGAACAAGCAAATCGGCCTCTAAACACAAATAGCCAAGATTTATCTATACCCTTTTACAAACAAAGAAAATAAGGGAACCATCACCCATTGAAGATTCAACACTAGTAAAAATACTCTACGCATATTTTATTAACCCCATAGATTGAGAAAAACTTATAGAAATAAAGGAGTGCGTCGCCCCAGTATCAAATAGTACACGACCCATATGTCCACGAATGAGAAACTTACCCTTAATTACCGGCGGCGCTGGAGGGGCTGGAGGAAGCATAGCATCCTGTATGTGGTATACACGACCATATTGTAACTGTCCCTGTTGGGGAGGGACGACTGGATTGAGCCCTAGTGGTGGTAACTGTGCCTGCTATGGTTGTGGAATATTAGGAAACTGTCCCCCAATCAACTACGGATAAGATTTCCTATAATGGCTCGACTCCCCACAAAGAAAACAATGACCTATTATATTTTCCTGATTACGGTCTCTATTATTTCTGTACTGCCTAAGGCCTTGGCCCGGATGGCCTCGACCCCCATTGTTACCTCGTCCTTCCGGGCTTACTTACTATTGTTACTGGGCACCTTGACCGTGCTTAAAATTTCCTCTACCAAAATTAAGTCCCCCAAAACACTATCTTTTGGATAAATCCCCTTGTTGGGCGTCCATCTCCTTTTTCTTACCTGCCGATCATTGGGATGAGGATAGTGCTCCCCCTCTCGCACCATTTCCTCCTGGATTACTTTCTTTCCCCACAGATGAAGATTTCTTGCTTCCTTGCACATAAAACCGATGATCTTGACAATGGAGTAAAACGGCATTCATAACGTCCCCGAATGTTTGTAAAGCTGGATTCCCTAGAAAGTTTTGTCGTATTCTCCAGTGTAAGCCTCCAATAAACTTAGATATTTTCCTCTCCTTCGGATTCACCTCATCTGGTAAAAAACTAGCCAAACAAGCGAATTACTTCTCGTATTCAGCCATAGAACGCTCACCTTGAACTACATCTTGAAGTTTCCTCCTCATTTCCTTCTGAAATGCTGGAGGAAAGTACTTTCAGTCAAATAAAACCCAAAAGGTTGATATCATCATTGTATCTCTTTGTTCGGGAGTGGTCATCGAATTCCACCACTGCAACGCTGCTCCAACTACTCCAAAGGTAGCAAGGATTTGCTTTCGGTCCTCACTACAGTCTACCATATGAAGATGGCGTTGCATATCCTTTTTCCACTGATTTGCAACTACTACTACAATAAAACTACCCTAGAATTATGGGGGATGACCCTTCAAGAAAGACTCTCTGACCCTTTCCCATGGAGAAGGTCCCGTGTGAGCTTGCACCCCTTGCGCCATCGGTTGTTGGGCTTGGGGAAATTATTGAACTACGGCAGTCATCGTAGCATTAATCGCCTGGGCAACTATATTAGCTACCTCAGTGGCATTTATAGTTCCTTGCTGTGGTAGTAGAGGACCTGCATCATCTTATACAACTCTATTTCTTCTCGGAGGGTGACCCCTCTTAGGCGGCATCTGAGAAAAGAAATAATAGAATTAGAATACCATGTAGAACAATTATCTTCACAGAAGATCGCAACCATACAAAACAAAACAGTCCTAACAATAGGTCTCTATCTCAAAGAATGCTATGGTAGAACGTGATAAGTCCGAATAGATCCTAAAGACTCTAGAACCAGATGCTCTGATACCATCTATGACACCCCGCTTATTAAAATAATAGGTGGCCAGCCCGATATTAATAGGAATCATAAATGGTCCATTTTTAGCATCACGGTAACATAATAAATATATGAGATAACCACCCATTATTTTAGAAAACGGATTGTCAAAATTTATTTATTGAGTTAAAGAAATCATTTAAACAATTCCAATTGAAAATAAGGTGGATATAACTAAATACAGATAATCTATCAACCATCATATACATCAAAATAACCGAATAAGCTGTTGGTTAACAGACACATACAACAAGGTTACACTGACTATTAAAGTATAACATTTCATCATATCATACAAGTATAAAACTTGGGCAACACGACCGAACGTGTAACCGATCATAACTAGAATACAAAAGATGGAAGCGTCTATATCCAAATATCCCGTAACCTCCGCAAGGTGTTAAATCTCTAAGACACTGGGATAGAAACGTCAATACGAGCGTCCTTACGGTGGAGCACCTGGGCGAATATTAGATTTATGCAAAATAAAGAAATATGAACAGGTCAGGGCCTGATTTTATATGATCATCATGTGAATAAAATGCATGACAGTTATGGACAATCTAATCATCATGAATAATGATAAGAATCTAACTACTCAATCTAAAAGCATGAACACATTTTAATTATGCAATAGAATATGAATAAAAATATTATGAAATATGATTCAATCCCCTTTCTAGACAATTTCATTTCAACGTTCCATATCTCTTTAGGAGACGTTTTCAAAGAAGTTTAATTCGTAGAGTGCTTTGTCATCAATATTATCCCACTTTAATATGAACAGTTATATTTCATAACATATAACGATTCTAAGACCACCCTTCCGAATTTCCCCAATGGACGCACCCCTAAATATCTATCATCTTCCAGGACCTATCACTAAGACAACCTGGGCATCCTACATCGCATAACGTAGGGAAGCATCCATATACCTTCGACAGTGAGTCATAACCACACCCGTAATTACCTCACTTCGAACAATAATCACATAATATAATATAACCGGTCCTATGACCGAGGACTATATTCGCCCTGCATTCACTAGACAGGGGACTTCACCTCATACGCGTAACCTCCCCTATGATATCTTTTAGAGAGGTGTGTATATGAAAATTTATCATTCACAAGTTATTTACTTTATCAAGTATGCATTACATTTTTATGCGGAGCCATAAGCGTTTAATGTCATCATTACAAACCTTAATGTTTAATTATCTTCAATATAAGTCTCCCTTAATTAACATTTCATCTACAACACCTCATGTATGATATTCTTCAATACAATTCTAAAAGTCAACATTAATTCATTCTAATTCTCCTTAGGTATATACTAGTTCATTCTAATGAAGGATCATTTATCTTCCTCTAATTTAACTAACTAAATTGATTCCCGAATTAATCCCCAACTCTCATTTCTAGTTAGGTTCTTGAATAGATTACTACTAGACTGTAATACTCTGGTTTTTTTCATTCCAGAAGGTTCCTAAGTCCCTATCTTAAAAAAAGAAGCTAGAAAGAATTAGGGATTTAAGAGTGAAAAACAGGGGACCGGTAGACCGGTCATAAGACCGCGGTCGACCGCGCCTCAACGGTTTTGTCTACAAAAGAATGCGATAATCTCAGTTTGTGAAGCCCGATCGACTGTTCCTGGGACAGCGGTCGACCACGCTTAAATTTTATACTTATATAAGAAAGCAGTAGGCTTTCCCCTGAAGGCCCGGTCGAACGGTCCTGGGACCGCGGTCGATCGCGCCTAGCAGACCCTCGAATTTCTCTTCTTATACAAGATTGAATCCAAAACCTAAACTCCTTATTCTTGCACTTCCTTGATTCTCATCACCCAACCACATAACCACAACAATTATACACCCCAATAAATCCATATAACTAACTTAATCCATACAACTCCAAGATTCAAGCGTTAAACATAAAAAATTTATCAAAAAAACCCTACTATTTGTTCCCATTCTCCAATTACACAACTATCACAACAAATTACTCACATTAAATCATATATTAGCAAGTTATAAACTTGCCTTAAAGCTGAAATCTCAGATTCCCGGGAGGTAGATGCAAGATCACACCTCAAGTTCTTCAATTTTTCTCCTTTCTCTTATTTTTCTCCACAATTCTCTTTCTCTCTCTTTCTTTCTAGGTTTAGGAACATACAAGAGGAATAAAAGGGTTGGAAGACTTAAATCGTGCACCAAACACTTATTTCTAACCTTAAATGTTAATACACCATTAAAATGACTTGTAACTACACAATTAATTCATAACCTGTCAAAAATGCCCGAAACTCCACAAATACAATATGGCACTTATTTTGACTATCTCGAATATTTCGGGACTAACTACGCTCTCTAAACTGGCATCCGAAATAATATAAATCATTTTCGTATCCCACTTTATTTTAAACCATAATTGTCGTTTTTATCACACGATATTACAAAATAAAACATGATGCTATTTACATTCACAGAATAGTAAATATGCAAGAATTTAGTAAATATTATCTTTTACTCACTTAGATATTATTTACTCCATCCTCCAATATTTTATATAATTATCTCACATGGTAAATTAATATAAATTCAATTACTCAAAAGTAAGGGATATTACTAACATGTCACAGTCAAAGTCCGTGACAAGGAAAAATGTGTCACATACTTTAATTGTGACATATCCGTGAAAATTATTTTTGTCACACCCAAACTTGTCACAATTTTTTACCCTGGCAAGGGTGCCTTATCAAGGTTGTTGACCGTGATAATTGTCCAGTTTTGGTGTAGTGTATCCTTGCATACACTACTCTTGTGGAGATATAATCTCTATTATTTACCTTGTGATACTCGAATGGATCACTGCTGAAGACAAAGGTTGATTAGTGGATACCGTGGGTGGAACACTTCTTGTGGACTGCTCCTGATCAAGTAGTATTCTTTAGTTATTTGTGAAGACTAGTGCATTTTACTTGTGGATGGTATCAAGTAGTTTATCAAGTTGACTGTCTTGTATTATTTCTAAAGTGATGAAATAAAAAGGTTTCTCCCATAAGGGATTCCCTCAAACTTTATCTTTGTTGACTGCATGATTTACTTTATCTATTTTATCACCTAGATGTATGTCTTAGGGTAAAAATATAAAAATTAGATTTTTGTTTATTTATACATTCAATTATATAAATTATTCCATTAAGATCGCAAGTGTACTCTCAAATTGGTATCAAACCATTCAACATTCTTACCCAGACAATTGGTATCAGAGAAAGTTGCACTAATTTATTGTGTAGATCCTTATTTAGTGTTGTTTGAGGGTGGTTATTTATTCATCTCTCTTGTATTGGTTTATTTGCCTTTCTCTCGATGGATTCTTATAGTTTTGATGACTTTGATCATTTGAATTTGAAGTTTGCAAAAAGAATTAAAATTCTTGAAAAAGGAAATTTTTGTTTTAAAGTTGCTATGGAACTTTTGCAAATTTTTCAAACTCAAAGAGATTTATTTCGTGAGAAACTTGTGGATATGGATCGTGATATTAAAAATTGAGAATTGTCCAAGAAAGAGAGTAATGATACATTCGGGGTTTGAGAGATAGAATTAGAGGACTTTAAACATTCTAAGGTCATTTTACATGCCAATGAGGAAAATGATAAATTGAATTTAAATTTAAAGGCATGCAAGAATACTCATAGGGATAAGTTTGCTTGCATTGAGGGGGAGAGAGATAAGCTTCTAGGAATGATTTAAAAAAAAAGTCCCTAAAACTTGATGATTCAAATGCTTCGCTCGAGTCTAAAATTTTAAAACTAAAAGATGATTTAAAAGACTCGAGTAGTGTTTCTTGTAATAGTACTGGTTCCCATAATTCTAATTCTTCCAGTGTCAAATCCAAGAGCATTGATTGTTTTAAAGGGTCAATCATAACCCAGGGTGTTAGAAAAGGTCAACCCGAATGACCCGTTCCTCATCGTGTTGATATGTGCACACATTATGGTAGGAAAGGTCACCTTAGGCATTTTTGTTATGATCTTGGAAGAGGTCCTACGAAGATAAATTCTAATGTCTCCTTGTTTTTTGAATCCCGACGTGTTAGATATACATTTTTTTGGGTTACAAATTTTGTTTTGGAGGCGCTAGATGTTACACTAATTAATTCTCGTACACTTACACATGACTCTTCGCATGATTTATCTTATGGGTGATTGCTTGCATGATTTTATTTGTCATACTCTAGTTATGCTTCATGATATATATTTGCTAGTGTTGTGACATGTGCATCTTTTGTATTATATTTTTTCGTTTATTGAGTCATATTAAAAAAATACGAAAAGATTTTATTTCGATAAAAGATTTGAAAAATACAAAAAAGATTTTTGGTGTTTGTGTACTTTTGTTTTACACATTTGGTATGGAATATTGGTGTGTATGAATCCAAATCACTTCGCAACTTCCATGTGGCCAGGACATTTGATTATGACTTTAGATATTTAGATTGATCTTTACCATGTTTATGGAGTTGTTTCAAACTTGACTTGCATTACGAATTTGACTGTGTATATGCCTTCGAACACACATGCACGCACTCTTTTGAACGTTTAACATTTCATATACATTCGAATTTGGTGATATGTTCTCCTTTCAATCTTATCATTTATGCATATTAATGAATAGGGGGATTTGTGCATTTAAGAAACGTTGCCCATAAGAGATTTTGTTTAGTATTGGAAAAATATGAGTGAGCACAGTAAAGGACTACGAAAGACAAAAGTCTTTGCATGAAACCAACCGTTGACAAGAGCCCAATAAAAAGGATAAAAGGTAATAAAAATAGAAAAATTGCTAAAGGGGGGCAAAGTAGTTTAGTTTGATTAATCATTCATAACAAATAACTTTAAAAGAATTAAGAAAAGTAAATAATAATAAAATATGAGACATGTTTATCATTTGAGAGAGTTTAGTTGAAGATCAACAGGTTTGCACAATGAATCCTAGTTATGCTTATTTTTTCACTACGTTGTTGATTTGTAGAATCATTAATATTCTAGGCTTCTGTTCATGAAAGCTCATTTTATATTTTCACTTAAGGCTAAAGCTTAGTTTGATAAAGTTTTGCGGTCAACAAGAACTTCTTGAACATATTCGAGTGTTTGAGTCATGATTCATTTGTATCTAGTTCGCACCCATTCATTCCATCCCACGTTTAGACACATCGATACTATGTTGGTGTGTAAAGTTTACGTGCTTGTGTCATGTTTTGTGGTTGTTTATACCTATATGTGTGCCAAATTTTCGTTAATATAATTTTCATATATTGTATATGGTATCGTGTTGTATTTATAATATTTACATTTTTTGAAATAGTTTGGAAATTTTCAAAAATAGTTAGAGGTGATGGCCTTTCAGATTATCATTAATTATGAGTTGATTGCATATCTTTGTGACAATATCTTACTTATTCTATGTGATGTTTTTTCCTTCATGTTTAAGTTTTACTCCTTTGTCTATTTCGTACAAAAAGGGGGGAGAACAAATTATGGGGAGATTTAATTTGATGTTGAGTTTAATTTATGAGGGAGATAGTATTATGGATTTTTTTACTTTGTTTTCTGTTTCAAACTCGATGCATCACGGGGTATTTTTCTGCTTCATGTGTGTAGGTACTTATGGAAGATTATATTACACAAGATGATGACAAAGCGCCAAAGAGAAGAACAAATGGATATTGAAGACAACTTATTTTCCTATGTCGTTCCACTTCTATGGTTTAGGAAGGGTATTAGAATTTTTTGTCTTAAAGGAGAATTTTTTTAATTTTGGTTTCGGTTGGTTTTTGTACCGGAATAACCAAAGGGGGATATTTCTAAGAAGAAATATTTTAGCTTAGGTGTAACACCCCGCCTAATTAAATACCGGGTAGCTACTTCTTTATTAAATTAAACATAATATACAGTTGGTTCATTCTCAGCATCACTGTCGAAAAATATATTTTTTTCTTTTTAAAATAACTCACTCAATTCTTAATTAAGTTAAAAATATTTTTCATAATTGATACCAATTTAATAGCATTACCACAATACTGAACAGTAATAGAGAAGTCTCATAACACAACTAAATAATGAATAATAAGGTTAAATGTAATTGGATAATACTTCCGAATTTAAAACATCCAACACGAATCCAAAAAAAACGAAAATGAAAGTACCAACATAAACCCAATACAATCTCTAAAAAGGTAAATTGAATACTAGAATCCTGGGCAACATGTGCTAAATAAGAACAGTACTACAGACATAGGAATCAAAGAAATGAATCATCTAAACAAGTCTGCATCTCCAGGAAGAGCAACTCATGATCAAACATCCATACCCTGAGCCGGACGTTCTTGATGTTGGGCTCCTTTTAATATAGATATAGTAGAGATAAGAATATGCAAGGAAACGGGTCAGATCCCGATTGTAAAAGATTTTAAAATAGCAAGTGTTTAACAAGTGCAATTAAGCTTTTATTATGTACATGTTAGATTCCAGGCTCTCACTTCATCTACTCACATCTCATCTAGAGTGCATGTCTAACGTATTCGAGCAATTTCCTAAATAAGGTTTCCTTACAACATGATTATGTCCCATATAATAACCCTTTATGTCCCATACAATATGTACTGTAATTATTCACATTTTTTCTCTTTAATATGAATTTGACTATTTAAAGCCTTAGGCTTAAGCATTCTTTTATTTAATTAAATTCAATTTCTTTTATTCAAAGTCAACTACAATATCACCCAGTAGATTGAATCACAGTATATATATTCACCCAATATAATATACTAATATAGCACCTCCCAGACACTGTTGCGGTGCATACATACTCTGCTATCATGTCCAATCACAATTCTCATTGTACAAAGGACAAATGGTTCGGTGTCTTCCCCAAATCATAAATAACATAACACACATATATTGGAGGCGAGCATACTCCCCAGCTAAATGGGTCACGCACATACCTATGTTCCCATTCAACCGTTGAAACTATCAATCTCACTGATACCACGTGTCCAAGGTCCTATGCTCAGGGTACGAATCTAAAAATCCTCCCAAATTGGGCGTAAAGGATAAGACCGTCCACTACGCGAAACCTCCACCCCGATAGCAAGTAGCGTAGGTTTCTCATACACATAATAAACTATAATATAGGTATACATCCACCTATAATATTAACAAGGTATTCACACGACCATAAGATAATTCCCATGCCTAGTATTATCTATCTCTCAAATCCTACGTATTTAATATTATGACTTTACTCCTTAATTTATTATTCCCGAGCCTATCTCATTACTCGAAGATTAAATAACTTTTCCTTGATATATATTCAGCAAGAAAATCACTCATACCTGTGACAACCCG
Source organism: Sambucus nigra (assembly GCA_949130495.1). Lineage (NCBI taxonomy): Eukaryota > Viridiplantae > Streptophyta > Magnoliopsida > Dipsacales > Adoxaceae > Sambucus > Sambucus nigra. Next base: position 159,548,687 of record OX422221.1, on the reverse strand, counting down.
CCTAATAAGATACCGGGCGATCACTCCAATATAAATTAAAACAGGAGTCTCATATGGATCATTCTTAGCATCACTGTCGAAAAAATCCATTTAATTACTAATAACCTATTAGGCCGGTGTCAAAATTTTAACTTTACTACTCTTTTTAACGATAATAAATAAAACATCTATAATTTAATGCGTAAATGACACTGAAATGAAATAAAATAACCGAACACTCGGTCAAAATATACAACCATAACGAATGCTGTACCGAAAGAATAAATAAATGCAGTTGAGCCATTAGCTCGAATGTTTATACAGTACCTCCTATCTAGAGTACAACGATGGAAGCGGCTATCAAAAACTTGCATGCATCCACAGCTGCTGCAGCTGACGTCTGACTCGAAAGAATTTCCATCCAGGTGTCCCTATGTCTGGACACCTATATATATATAATATATAGAAAGAAAGGAAAGTAGATAGACGGGTCAGAGCCCGAATTTTGAAAATATTTTTCAAGTGCATAAATGCTTTATTTTTTTAGAAAAATAGTTTTATCTCATATTTAAATTGGTATCGCACTCCCATGAGATACCCCTCACCTCTCCACTAACAGTGCACTCCTAGCGCATCCCTCAAGACATCATAGTCAAGCTATCCTGCTAAACTAGTCTATCCCAAACCCACTATCAATCCTAGATAGTCCAAGCAATGTACTAAGGTCTAAACTTCACCCTATTCTCAACGCTATGCCATGTTCGTGCGTGGGGTGTCTCGCAAAGCGAAATCCAAACAAGGAACCCCCCCGATACACTACTATGCGGCACGGTCGATCGTCGAGATCCGCCAGTCCCTCAGTACAGAAAGATATATATAAATAAATACATATATATATATATATATATATATATATATATATATATATATACCATAAACATTTATAATATAAGAGAACTAAGGATTAAACTTCTCCCCAGTCTCAACACACTGCCATATTCGTGTGTGGGGTGTCTCGCAAAGCGAAATCCAAACAAGGAACCCCCCGATACACTACTATGCAGCAAGGTCGATCGTCGGGATCCATTAGACCCTAGGCACTCGATTCATCCATTTATACATACATATTCATATTTTACCAATACCATCCGGATCTATCTCCCGGACTGAGGATTCATATACAAAGTATTTATCAATACCTTTATTTTTCTCAAAATTTCCCATTTCCCTTTTTTTATACTCAGGAAATGTAAATATAAAAGCCAATTCATTATCATGAATTGCTTTAACAAATCATATACCTTTTAAAAGCCAATTTTATTATCATAAAAATGCTTTTCCTTTATATGTCATCCCATTTCCCTTTTTATACTCAGGAAATGTACCGAAAACCATTTCCATTATCATGAAAATGCTTTGATCAAATCATGCTTCCACATCCCTTCTTCCATCCGGGAGTGTTACCGAAGCCAAACCTTTATCCCATTTCCCTTTTTATACTCAGGAAATGTAAATTAAAGCCAATCCATTATCATGAATTGCTTCAATAAATCTAAGACCGCCCCTCCGTGTTTCCCCACTGGATGCGCTCCTAAATGGCTATCATCTTCCAGGGCCTATCTATACAAGACAACCTGGGAACCTACCAATGTCGGGAAGCGGCCATATTGCCTGCGGGAAAGTCAGGACCACACCCGGAATCCCCTAACCAGTGCAGTAATACAAATGCCCATATGGCCTAGGGACTATATCCAACCTGCTCAATAGCCAGGAAGGCTTCACCACAATGCGCGCAACTTCCCTTATGATAGCGATTTAGGGAGGTGTGTACAATCCATAATTTATTAATTATGAAAAACATTTCTCATTCCATTTTGAAAATATTCATTTTTATATTTTCAAAATCATATCCATCATAACATATATATATACCTAAATCACACAGTATATACATATCCTATATATTCTCCCTAGAATATATATAAACAGCCATAGTGGCCTATAGCATCTAGCGATGACCACTAATCCCAAGGATTCTCTCAAGGAATCATAATCATGCTTTCCTATAAGCATGATACTAAACCCAAAGTATTTTCTTACTTCGACAAATAATAATAACCTTAATCATCTCTTAAGGATTTATTGGATATTCCCAACTATACTAATTCACTCTAAGTGAATATACATACATATATATATATACTCCCAAATCCACAAGTCCCTTAGGACATAACCCTCTAATATACTTTAATTTAGAAGGCCCTTAAACTTAATCTCAAAGAGGAGAAATAATAATAATCTCCAAAATATTGGGCTGAAAACAGGGCACCGGTCGACCGGCCCTAGACCCCCGGTCGACCACGGGTTGTAAATACGCCTACGAAACAAAGCAGTAGGCCCTTTCTCCTTGACGCGGTCGACCGGCCATAGGGGCGCGGTCGACCAGTCACACCAGGTCTCCCAAAATTAAAATCCTTAAGTCCCTTATCCAACAACCCAAATTCATTTTCGGGGTTTCTAAACTACCCCAAAAATTATCCCGAACATCTACGACATTAATTCTAGTCGTAATTTTTCCAATTCCCGATTTGATTTCCGAGTTGATAATTTCAACTCGGAGCTGTCATCTTGTAAAAATCATATCAAGTCGTAGAAAAATCATAAAAATACGCGGTCAGCGCCCACGTAACCGTATCGAAAATATCTACAACTTTCGTGTTTTGGCCGAAAGCTAAATCATTTATCTTCTTGGTCGAAAATGACCCCAAAGGTTACGGGTTACTATTCATTGTCTCTTCCAACATCCCAAACTCCATTTTTCTCCATTTTTGTTGTTTCTAACCTCACCCAACAACTCAATACACATCTAATCTATGTTTTACAACTAACACATCAATTATTTTGGGGTATTAGATCATTTCTCTTAGTTTTAAACCCTAAAATCATAAAAACCCCAACTTAACCTTTAAACCCATTTTATACTCCATTAACATGGTTTTGATACTAAAAATCATTAAGAGTTTACACTACATCAATGTGTAAGCTCATAATCAACTTTTACCAATTTATTTTAAGGGTTCTAACCCCAAAATCATATTTTTACCAACTATGATATGAGATTAATGCACAAAAGTAAATAAAACAAGTAAACACTTGCCTGGAGGATGAAATTCGACGACCTCGAGTCAAATCCTGCGGAGTTTGGCCCGAATCTCCTTTTTCTCCCCTCTTTTCTCCTTCCTCTCTCTCTTCTCTCTCTTTTCTTTCTTCTCTTTTCTCCCTCTCTCCCTCTTTATAAAGAAAGAAAAAGGGTTTAAACCCTTAAAACAACTCGTTTACCCAATTACGAGTTACTTTTACCTCTAAAATTACCCGGAACTCAATTTCGACAATCGGACACTCTTTTCCGACGATCTCGGACATTCTGAGACTCGTGGCGCAGCCAAAATTTCCATCTGAGGTACTTGACCGCAAATCAATATTCCAACCTAAAATAAAGAAATGCGGGTTTTCCAATTAAAAATCTGACCTTTTCGTCAATTTTCTCCACGACGACATATAATTAAATTATAGCGACCTATATAGTCCCAAACGTAATTTCAATACCCATCGAAAATCATTCAATCCTCGAAAATCCCAAAAATTACTATTTAGGAAAATTCCCAAAATTCCAATTTATATCCAATTATGGAATTTAATGGTCTCCAAAAGGACGGGTTGTTACAATACCCTACTAGTCCATGTCATCATACTCCCCGAATTATTGCGACTTAATCTCATCTTTAATTATAATTCTATTCGATAAAACCTATTCTCGCATAAGCATATATTGTTTCACATAGGTTTATTCACGTATGGAATTAAGATTTTCCAAGTGATTCAAATGATCCCCACCCTACTGGTCCAAACCTAAATCTTCATATAAACGAATCACAACCTAAAACGTGAAATTTACAACCATAAATCATTCGATTAATAAATATAATTCTATCCAATTTAAATCCCAAACATAATAATATTAATCCGGGTCTTCCTATAGCCTACTGGTCTTCCCTAAGTCCCATTATGTTCAAATAATAATCACCAAAAATTCCTAAAAGTTTTGGGATTGAATCAAGAATTAAAAAGAAACAAGTTCATCAATTCTGGGGAGGTCGATCGATCAATGATCAGGGGTTAATCGATCTACATTCATGGGTCGATCGATCGATCACCCAGTTATTAACCCAGATTCTGCAATTTTTGTTCTACGGGTTTCACACCTTTTGATCATTCAAATCTCTATTTTAATGTCCCAAATTTCTTATAATTCATACCCCATGATATAGTAATATATGTATATGATTTCTACTGATATAAACAACCTCTAATCATCAAAGAATTGGATTAAAAGCATGTTTCTCATATTTTTCCGGAAAAACTAAAAAATGTGAATATATCAAGAACAATCCTCTAATTCTCAGAATTTCTTCAACATGTGATGTTTATTTCGTGGATTAATGTCTACCAACAACATGAGATTAATCCTACATATTTCTACTTTCTAGAAATGAATTAACATCTAACTAGTTTGTCTCTAAAACTTATAATTTCTCATCATTTCTAACTATCCTAACATGGACATTACACTAACTATACTGCAATTATCAAATCACTTGCATCTACTGAAGTTCTGATCCTTTGGGGATGTGTGTCACTGGTGGTTCTTCCCTTCTCCGGTCAACTTCCGGTTGTAATTGGTGGTGGTGACCTTTGGCCCTTGGTTTTCCCACAAAAACTCTTCCTTTTCTCCCAGAGAACTCCTCACTCTCTCTCAATTGCTTCCTCTCTAAGTTTGTAGAATGACTGAATAGGCAAAACCCTTTAGACTTATAAATAACCTCCCAAATTCGTGTACACTATTCACCTTTCAAGTTTAATGACCATATTACCCCCTTCGGGGTGACTATTCGGCTCCAAAGTGCCCGGAGACCCTATACAAATGTTCGAGTAGACTTTTTTTACTATAAAAACACTTCTGGACACTTTGGCACAGTCAAAATGACCATTTGGATGATATTACAATATTCCTCTTTTTAATTATATAAATACAGTCCCAACACTACTTTTCTACGCGTCTGACTTATGTATTGAAATTGCCGTATTAACTATTCGCGACAACTTCTAAAATTAATCATAAGTAAAATCATAACCACATATTACGTTGATTCACTAAGTAATATTCAACATATATCATATATTACTATTTTCTCAAGTAATATTGAAATCCGAATTAATTTCAAATGATTCAATTAGTTTCAAATAAATCCCTTTTTAAAAGTTACCAAAATTACGGGGTATTAAATGCTTCCCCCCTAATAACCGAATTTCATCACGAAATTCAAAAAAATGATATCATACCCGGTACAAATAACTCTGGATAACATTCGCGCATATCATCCTCATGCTCCCATGTAGATTCCTCCACATTATGGTGCGCCCACTAGACACGCACAAGCGTTACTACCTTTGATCTCAAACGTTTCTCAGCGCGATCTAAGATCATCACTAGTATCTCCTCATAAGAACTATCTGGATGCAAATCCACTTCCTCCAATGCAATATGAGTGTGAGCCAACTCATCTCGAAGATACCGTTGCAACGAAGAAATGTGGAACACATCATGTATACGATGCAGGTGTTTCGACAGCCCAATTTTATACGCTACCGGTCCCACTCTCTCTATGATAGGAAATGGTCACACATACCTTGGTGCCAATTTCCCTTTCTTCCCAAATCTCATTATCCCCTTCATCGAAGATACTCGCAAAAGTACCTGGTCCCCCATGCTAAACTCCCTGAAGAACCTCTTAGAATTAGAATAGCTTTTCTGTATATCTTGCACTACACGAATGTTACTTCTGATCATTTTAATCTTGGCAAACGTATCCTGAATCACTTACGGTGAAAGTAGTTTATTGTCCCCCACTTCTAACCAACATATAGGAGAGCAACAAGTCATACCATATAATGCCTCAAATGGGGCATACCAATGTTGAACTAATAGGAATTGTTATACGTAAATTCCACCAAAGGAAGATATTGTTCCAAACTCCCTCCAAAATCCAGAATATACAGACGCAACATATCCTCTAACATCCGGTTAGTGCACTCTGTCTGACCATCTATCTGTGGGTGATAGGTTGTACTCAACCGCGCCTCAATACCCATGGACTCATGAAAACTCTCCCAAAATTTGGAAATAAAGATCATGTCTCGATCGGACACAATATTAAGCGAAACTCCATGTAACCTTACTATCTCGGCTATAAAGAGCTGTGCATACTGCCCTATAGCATAATCAGTCCGTACCAGCAAGAAGTGAGCTACCTTAGTCAACTGATCCACAATCACCCATATGGAATCCTGACCTCTCTGAGTGGTAGGCAGTTTGGTGATGAAATCCATGGAAATGTTGTCCCATTTCCACATCGAAATCTCTAACGGATGAAGAAACCCTACTGTCTTCTGATGATCCACTTTCACTAATTGTCACGTTGTATATTTTGAGATAAACTTGATAATATCTTTCTTCATGCCGCTCCACCAATACTTTCATTGCATATCTTGGTACATTTTGTCCCAACCGGGATGTACCGCAAATTTGGAACCATACGACTAAGACATCACCGCCTGTCGTAACTCTTCCCATTCCAAAACAATAAGTCTACCATTAAAGTGCAAGCCTCCCTCCAAGCTCACTGAGTAAGACTCTACTCCTTCAGATAAAAGTTGTCGAATTTTCTCCTGACAGAACGGATCAGCTCCTTGGGCTTGTACTACCCTCGTCATAAGCTGGGGAGTAATGGTCATAACAGACATCAATGACCTAGTAACTGCATCATGATGGCCTAGTTCCTTCCATACAAAGGCTAGTTCACCCTCAGGTTTATGACTCAAAGCATCGGCTACCACGTTAGCCTTTATTGGGTGATAATATATCTCAAATTGATAGTCCTTCATGAATTCGAGCCACCTGCACTGTCGCATATTCAACTCTCTCTAGGTGAACAAATACTGTAGTGACTTATTCCGTGAATAAGCAAAACTTTTCACCCAACAAATAGTGTCCCCATATCCGAAGGGTAAATATGACCGCTACAATCCTTAAGTCATGTGTAGGGTAGTTCTTCTCATGAGGCTTAATATTTCTAGAGACATAATCTATAGCCTTCTCTTTTTGCTGTAAAATCCCACTGAGACCCTCTAACGATGCGTCAGTGTATACGAGATACTCCACTCCTGGCCTGGGCAGTGCTAGTACCGAAGCAGAAGTTAACTTATCCTTCAGTTCATCAAACACCAACTGACATGCATCATCTTAAACAAACGATATGCCTTTACAAAATAGATTAGTCATCAGTCCCATAATCGTTGAAATGCCTCTGATAAACCGTCTATAGTAGTCAACTAATCCCAAGAAATTACGTACTTCTGTCGGTGTCGTGGGTTGTCCCCACTCCCTCACCGCTAATACTTTGCTAGGATCAAATAAAATACCTCTTTCTGACACTATATGCCCCAGTAATTGAACTTCTCAGAGCCAAAACCCACACTTGTCGTACTTAGCATATAAATGATGCTCATGTTGTGTCTGTAGGACCTTTCGCAAATGCTCGATGTTCTCCTCTTCTGTATTAGAGTAAACCAGGATGTCATCTATGAATACAATGACAAACTAATCCAGGAACTCTCTGAATACTCAGTTCATCAAGTTCATGAATACAGTCGGCGTATTGGTCAACCCGAATGGAAAAACTTGAAACTCGTAAGATCCATATCGTATCAGAAAAGAAGTCTTCGATACATCCTGTTCTCTGATTCTCAATTGGTGATATCCAGATCTCAAGTCTATCTTTGATAAGTAAGCTACACCTATCAACTGATCAAACAAGTCATCGATGCGGGGTAAAGTATATTTATTCCGGATCACGACTTTATTAAGCTCTCGATAATCAACACACAGTCGTAAGGATCCATCCCTCTTCTTTATAAACAGAACTGGGGCACCCCAAGGTGAGGTACTCTTAAGGATGAAACCCTATCCCAATAAATGCTCGATTTGATCCCTCAATTCTCTCATCTCTACAGGAACCATACGATAGGGAGCATGGGCTATAGGTCGAGTGCCCGGTTCTAAGTCAATCACGAACTCAAGTTCCCTACTAGGCGGTAATCCAAGTATATCTTGAAATACATCAGTGAATTCTCTAACAACTGGAATTGAATCAAGGGAAATTATAACTTCCGTAGAGGTCTCCCCCTCTAAGTAATATAAATGAATGGAGGATCCTCCCTCGAGCCGAGGCATTACTAAAATGAACATCTCCTGACCAGGAATAGAGAATATAATACTCCTACCAAAACAATCGATCGTGGCTCTATAAGTGACTAGCCAGTCCATCCTAATAATAGTATCGTATTCAAACATCTCTAATACAAGCATATCAGCTATTAAAATCAAACTCCCCATCTCTATACTCACACTACGGCATATAAAGAAAATAGTTGTGCCATGACCCATAGGTGAATCTACATAAGTAATAGTATTGTTGGTTGCGTCTATCAACCCTATGGCCAGAGCAAAACTAGTGGATATTAAAGAATGTGATGCTCTTGTATCAAACAAAATACGTCCCATAACTCCAGAGATAGAAAATATACCCTCAATCGTAGGTGGAGGCTGCTGAGCTTCCATTTGTTGAACGTTGTACACACATCCATGTTGCAACTGCCCCTGCTATGGCGGAGCTGCTGGAATGGCTGGTAAGGCTGGCATCTGGGCCGGTGCTAGAATAGCAGCTAGAAACATAGACCTCTGAGGCTCTTAGTGAACACCCTGCTGCTGGGGCATCTTACCCTTATCTAGGCAATCATGTTTCTTGTGACCAACTTTACCACATGTGAAACATCTACCTGTAAATCCTCCCCCATTACGACCTTGTTGGTCACGACCTGGTTGACCATTTCCACCTCTGCCTTGGTCCTGATGGCCCTGCTGATTGTGCTTATGTCCCTGGTTGCCTTGCCTATTACCACCCTGCCCATAATGAAATCCTCCCGATCTCAGACATTTCACATAATCCCCTGGCTACGAATTTTGATAACCCTATTTTGGCTATCCCTGAGATGAAGATGATCTACTGCCATTATTTCCTCCAGTACGGCCTTAATGACTGGACTTAGTTCCCCTCTTACTTCCCTTGACATGAAAACGGTGGTCCTTGCAGTGAAGTAAGGCAACATTCAATACATCATTATAGGTCTGTAAGGAAAGATTTTCCAACAGATATTGGTGAATCCTCCAAGTAAGACCATCCCTGAATAGCTGAATCTTCTTCTCCTCAGTAGGTACCTCTCTTGGCACCAAATTGGTCAGCATAGTAAGCTATTATTTTTATTTAGCAACTGATTTCCCTTCCTGGGTAAGGTCTAAGAGTTTCCTCCGCATCTCAGTCTGAACTGCAGAAGGAAAGTATTTTTGCGGTCGAACCGTACCCATAAGTCCTAAATAGACAAAGGGTCCCTCTCCTCCGCTATGATAATGGACTCCAACCACTGTAGAGTTGCACCGACCAACTTGAACGTAGATAACATTTGTTTCTGAACCTCCATACATTCATAGATATGCAGATGCTGCTGGATGTCTTTCTTCCATTGGCCAGCAGTTACGACGTCGAAACCCCCTTTGAATTCTAGTGGATGTGCCTTTTGGAAGGCCTCCCTAACACGTTACCAAGCACTGGGAAACCCTTGTATTGGTGCTGGTGTCACTGCCTATGATAGAGCTGGAGCTGGAGCTTATTGGGCAGCCGCTAAGGCAGCATTTACTTCTTGACCAATAATGGCAGCAACTTCTTCCCAATTCACAGTGCCCTATGTTGGGGTTTGTTATGGTGCTGGTTGCGCGGCACCTGGGGATCTTTGTGCACTCCGTGGAGGCGTCTGAAATGAGATACATCAAAATAAGCATTTTAAAATACCTCCTAAATAGCTAAAGTCATAAATGCGCAAATATGACTCTCAATAATCCTAATAATAGGGCTTTATATCAAATAATACTAAACAGAAAGCACTCGTAAGCCGTACAGATCCTAAAGACTCTAGAACATGATGTGCTAATACCACCTGTAACACCCCGCCTAATTAAATATCAGGTAGGTAGTCCTTTATTAAATTAAACAGAATATACAGTTGGTTCATTCTCAGCATCACTGACGAAAAACATTTTTTTTTCTTTTTAAAATAACTCACCCAATACTCAATTAAGTTAAGTGTTAAAAATATTTTTCATAATTGATACCAATTTAAAAGCATTACCACAATACTGAACAATAGTAGAGAAGTCTCATAACACAACTGAATAATGAATAACAAGATTAAATATAACTGGATAATACTTCCTAGTTTAAAACATCTAACACCAATCCAACGAAACTAAAATGAAAGTACCAACACAAACCCAATACAATCCCTAAAAAGGTAAATGGAATACTAGAATCTTGGGCAACATGCCCTAAATAAGAACAGTACTACAGACATAGGAATCAAAGAAATGAATAATCTTGTAAAGTGGTGATCGCTCAAATAAGCTCTGATACCAATTTGTAAAGAGTGCGACTGTGTGATAATTGATTTAAATTTATTTGCAAGTTTTCAATTTGGCAAACTTATTTAATTAGTGCCTATTTTTAAACCAAATTAATCCAGCCCCTAAACATGCATCTAAAAGTGCGTGTGTCAACCCATAAATAAATAAAGCATGTGACACAAATATTCAGGAAAAATCCCCAAAGGGGAAAAACCTTTTATTTCACTATAATTTTGTAAGAAAAAAACTTACATGGATTACAATGAAATAGGGTGACATACGAAATACTCGCAAGTGTCGGTTCCGATGTTGGCGGCTAGAACTTTCCCTTTCCAGGAGGGCAGCAGTGAAGAAGAGAAATGGCTTCTCCACGAGATGTGAACTTTATAAGGACTCCCTCCACAATAGAACGCGGTTGTCGGTTGTAGAGCTCTCCCCACAAAGTATGAACAAAAACAAAATACGTTTTTGGGTTCCACAAAACAATTCACACAAAAGTAATTGGGATTTTGTGAATTAAAAATAAAATATTTGAACCCTTAAAATTGTTGGAGAAAAACTTTTTGCCAAAAGGTATTGAATTAAAACTGGGCAGATTCACAAAAGTTTCAAAAAGATAAAACACTTTAAAGCTGAAACTGTTCTCCATGAAATAGAAAGGCTGGCAGATCTCTTTTATAGGAAAATTGAGTCTGTTAAAGGATCAGGATGAAGTCAGACGTGTCAGCCAAAAGCAGGGTCATTCAAACGAGAACCCCATCTCGTTTGAACGACTACGCGCGACATCCCATGTCGTTCGAACGAGATTGAGATCTCGCTTGAACGACCTTGGCGTCAAAACCGAGGTGCGTTTACTACTGTAGCAGATTTTCACAAACAATTATAAAACCTCTTTAAAAAAAATAAACATTTATAAAAACAATTTTTATAGAAAAGTTTATTTAAAACCCTTTTAAAAATATCTCAATACTCTTAACATGAAATTTAAATGAAACTTTAAAACAATATCTTACCAAAGTTCATATTATTGGGCTTGAATGTTGAAGGCAACTGGTAATTCGCATCCGACTTTTGTAGATGCAATCTTCACAATTCTTCGACGACTTGTAGCGGTATACGACATAATTAATTGTGACGGACTTATTAAAAATATGTCCTTACAAATCTCCCCCTATGTCTATGTCGGTACATAGATAAAAACATCTGAATTATCAAAAACCAAAATGCCTATACAAATCTACCCTCCCGTGAATCCCAAAACTGAAAAGGTAAAATTTGCAAGTTCTCAAATTTTTCTTCAATATCAACACTCTCAAAGCTTTTCTCATCAGGGTGTGCAACATCATGATCTTCAATCTTTGTACCTACGCAAATGAGATAAAGAAAAAACCTTCGTGACCCATCGAGTTTGAAATGATATAGGAATAAAGCATTAATAATCAAATCTCCCCCATAATGAAAAAACTCCCCCATAACTGATAATTCTTTTTCCCCCTTTTTATGATGTCCCCAAATAGACAGATAAGAAAAAAAATAAAAAACATGGAGTGTCACGATAAAATGCATAGCAAAGAAGGATCAAGCTACGCGCATGCGAAGGAGTATCTCACAAATTTCATAAACTATTTTTGGATTTTTTAATTTTTCATACAAAAATAAGATACCACTTTGAAAAATATGATACAAAAATCACACCATGGATTTAAACTCAAACAACCAAGTCATGGAAACGAAATGAATGGGTGTGAACACATTCAATAGGTAAATCAACTCAATCAATCATATGTGCATGATGAATACGTGTACCCCTAACGAATGAACATCAAAAGAATCCTTAGGTGTAAAAATTTGTTGAATTTAGATGACATCGTCTTATGCAAATCAACAAATCAAAGTCAAGTGATTTCCACACCAATAACGTCCAAAACTATTTAGCGCTTTTTCAAGATTTTCAAGGACGTGCAAACCCCTTATAAAATCTCCAACCAAACTCCCTCATATATATTTTCTTTTAGAGGTAATCTAAATTCTCAAACTTTGGAGAATTGGTGCAAAAAACTAAATGGCCCATAATTGGCATGAATTTCTTTTTATTGCCTTTAAATTTTTTCGGGCTCTTTTAAACCTCTTTGGACCACGGATAATAAAATTCCTCAATTTTTTAGGTCCAAATTAATGGTGGATTAGTATTCGCAAAGGCAAAGTGAACCTTTCGCAGCCCTTCCCCGTTTTTAAATAAAGCACACAAACTCGCAAAACGGTTCTTATATGCACAATTTCCTTATCAAAATTTATCGTGCTTGGTTCTTTTTAAAGGCAGGATTGAAGTGAAAACACCCAACCAACATGTGATAAGACAAGCACAATAATCAAACAAATTCGTGCATGTGTGCAATAAAGGAAACATGAGTCAAACATGTAGGAAGTAACACTTAATTACATCTTAATGACTCCAAACATTATAAAGCACGTGGATGAATTGATCTATTGTCTCAAAACACTATCAAATAGTCACATGAAGAATGAAATGATGTTGTGACTTGGTCATCCTAATTGTCCATCCATAAACGGTGCAAACAAAATACATAAATCTTTTTGGATTTTTCAAAAAAATTCAAAAAACAAAAATTTTTACAAAAAGTACATGTCACAACGCTAGCAAACATAAATATCATAAAACAAAAACTAGCGTATGACAAACATGCAAACACAATCATCTATATGATATGAAAATAGAAGAATCATGTGCAAGGATACGAACACAAAGCAACCAAACACGAGCGTCAATAGCTTTTAAACTTGATTTCATGCGATCTTTCCAATCGGCATAATTATTCCCATAAAAAATAGGCACCTTATTAAATGAACGTTCCATTGGAAAAGTGCGATTTTTCACAAAACTGATTTTTCAAAAAAAATCAATATCACACAAATTTTGTGAAAAATAGGAATACGCGATGAGAAGTCAAATTGTATCAAAAAATAAATCCTTGAAAAAAATAGGATCACGCGATAAATTAGCGTAACCCGCTCTGATACCAATTTGTAAAGTGGTGATCGCTTAAATAAGCTCTGATACCAATTTGTAAAGAGTGCGACTGTGTGATAATTGATTTAAATTTATTTGCAAGTTTTCAATTTGGCAAACTTATTTAATTAGTGCCTATTTTTAAACCAAATTAATCCAGCCCCTAAACATGCATCTAAAAGTGCGTGTGTCAACCCATAAATAAATAAAGCTTGTGACACAAATATTCAGGAAAAATCCCCAAAGGGGAAAAACCTTTTATTTCACTATAATTTTGTAAGAAAAAAACTTACATGGATTACAATGAAATAGGGTGACATACGAAATACTCGCAGGTGTCGGTTCCGATGTTGGTGGCTAGAACTTTCCCTTTCCAGGAGGGCAGCAGTGAAGAAGACAAATGGCTTCTCCACGAGATGTGAACTTTATAAGGACTCCCTCCACAATAGAACGCGGTTGTCGGTTGTAGAGCTCTCCCCACAAAGTATGAACAAAAACAAAATACGTTTTTGGGTTCCACAAAACAATTCACACAAAAGTAATTGGGATTTTGTGAATTAAAAATAAAATATTTGAACCCTTAAAATTGTTGGAGAAAAACTTTCTGCCAAAAGGTATTGAATTAAAACTGGGCAGATTCACAAAAGTTTCAAAAAGATAAAACACTTTAAAGCTGAAATTGTTCTCCATGAAATAGAAAGGCTGGCAGATCTCTTTTATAGGAAAATTGAGTCTGTTAAAGGATCAGGATGAAGTCAGACGTGTCAGCCAAAAGCAGGGTCATTCAAACGAGAACCCCATCTCGTTTGAACGACTACGCGCGACATCCCATGTCGTTCGAACGAGATTGATATCTCGCTTGAACGACCTTGGCGTCAAAACCGAGGTGCGTTTACTACTGTAGCAGATTTTCACAAACAATTATAAAACCTCTTTAAAAAAAATAAACATTTATAAAAACAATTTTTATAGAAAAGTTTATTTAAAACCCTTTTAAAAATATCTCAATACTCTTAACATGAAATTTAAATGAAACTTTAAAACAATATCTTACCAAAGTTCATATTATTGGGCTTGAATGTTGAAGGCAACTGGTAATTCGCATCCGACTTTTGTAGATGCAATCTTCACAATTCTTCGACGACTTGTAGCGGTATACGACATAATTAATTGTGACGGACTTATTAAAAATATGTCCTTACAAATATCCCCCTATGTCTATGTCGGTACATACATAAAAACATCTGAATTATCAAAAACCAAAATGCCTATACAAATCTACCCTCCCGTGAATCCCAAAACTGAAAAGGTAAAATTTGCAAGTTCTCAAATTTTTCTTCAATATCAACACTCTCAAAGCTTTTCTCATCAGGGTGTGCAACATCATGATCTTCAATCTTTGTACCTACGCAAATGAGATAAAGCAAAAACCTTCGTGACCCATCGAGTTTGAAATGATATAGGAATAAAGCATTAATAATCAAATCTCCCCCATAATGAAAAAACTCCACCATAACTGATAATTCTTTTTCCCCCTTTTTATGATGTCCCCAAATAGATAGATAAGAAAAAAAAATAAAAAACATGGAGTGTCACGATAAAATGCATAGCAAAGAAGGATCAAGCTACGCGCATGCGAAGGAGTATCTCACAAATTTCATAAACTATTTTTGGATTTTTTAATTTTTCATACAAAAATAAGATACCACTTTGAAAAATATGATACAAAAATCACACCATGGATTTAAACTCAAACAACCAAGTCATGGAAACGAAATGAATGGGTGTGAACACATTCAATAGGTAAATCAACTCAATCAATCATATGTGCATGATGAATACGTGTACCCCTAACGAATGAACATCAAAAGAATCCTTAGGTGTAAAAATTTGTTGAATTTAGATGACATCGTCTTATGCAAATCAACAAATCAAAGTCAAGTGATTTCCACACCAATAACGTCCAAAACTATTTAGCGCTTTTTCAAGATTTTCAAGGACGTGCAAACCCCTTATAAAATCTCCAACCAAACTCCCTCATATATATTTTCTTTTAGAGGTAATCTAAATTCTCAAACTTTGGAGAATTGGTGCAAAAAACTAAATGGCCCATAATTGGCATGAATTTCTTTTTATTGCCTTTAAATTTTTTCGGGCTCTTTTAAACCTCTTTGGACCACGGATAATAAAATTCCTCAATTTTTTAGGTCCAAATTAATGGTGGATTAGTATTCGCAAAGGCAAAGTGAACCTTTCGCAGCCCTTCCCCGTTTTTAAATAAAGCACACAAACTCGCAAAACGGTTCTTATATGCACAATTTCCTTATCAAAATTTATCGTGCTTGGTTCTTTTTAAAGGCAGGATTGAAGTGAAAACACCCAACCAACATGTGATAAGACAAGCACAATAATCAAACAAATTCGTGCATGTGTGCAATAAAGGAAACATGAGTCAAACATGTAGGAAGTAACACTTAATTACATCTTAATGACTCCAAACATTATAAAGCACGTGGATGAATTGATCTATTGTCTCAAAACACTATCAAATAGTCACATGAAGAATAAAATGATGTTGTGACTTGGTCATCCTAATTGTCCATCCATAAACGGTGCAAACAAAATACATAAATCTTTTTGGATTTTTCAAAAAAATTCAAAAAACAAAAATTTGTACAAAAAGTACATGTCACAACGCTAGCAAACATAAATATCATAAAACAAAAACTAGCGTATGACAAACATGCAAACACAATCATCTATATGATATGGAAATAGAAGAATCATGTGCAAGGATACGAACACAAAGCAACCAAACACGAGCGTCAATAGCTTTTAAACTTGATTTCATGCGAGCTTTCCAATCGGCATAATTATTCCCATAAAAAATAGGCACCTTATTAAATGAACGTTCCATTGGAAAAGTGCGATTTTTCACAAAACTGATTTTTCAAAAAAAATCAATATCACACAAATTTTGTGAAAAATAGGAATACGCGATGAGAAGTCAAATTGTATCAAAAAATAAATCCTTGAAAAAAATAGGATCACGCGATAAATTAGCGTAACCCGCTCTGATACCAATTTGTAAAGTGGTGATCGCTTAAATAAGCTCTGATACCAATTTGTAAAGAGTGCGACTGTGTGATAATTGATTTAAATTTATTTGCAAGTTTTCAATTTGGCACACTTATTTAATTAGTGCCTATTTTTAAACCAAATTAATCCAGCCCCTAAACATGCATCTAAAAGTGCGTGTGTCAACCCATAAATAAATAAAGCATGTGACACAAATATTCAGGCAAAATACCCAAAGGGGAAGAACCTTTTATTTCATTATAATTTTGTAAGAAAATGGCTTACACAGATTACAATGAAATAGGGTGACATACGAAATACCCGCAAGTGTCGGTTCCGATGTCGGCGGCTGAAATATTCCCTTTCCAGGAGGGCAGCAGTGAAGAAGAGAAACGGCTTCTCCACAAGATGTGAACTTTATAAGGACTCCCTCCACAATAGTACGCAGTTGTCGGTTGTAGAGCTCTCCCCATAAAGTATGAAAAAAAAAATATGTTCTTGGGTTCCACAAAACAATTCACACAAAAGTAATTGGGATTTTGTGAATTAAAAAATAAAATATTTGAACCCTTAAAATTATTGGAGAAAAACTTTCTGCCAAAAGGTATTGAATTAAAACTGGGTAGATACACAAAAGTTTCAAAAAGATAAAACACTTTAAAGATGAAACTGTTCTCCACGAAATACAAAGGCTGGAAGATCTCTTTTATTTGAAAATTGAGTTGGTCAATGGATCAGGATGAAGTCAGACGTGTCAGCCAAAAGCAGGGTCGTTCAAACGAGAACCCCATATCGTTTGAACGACTGCGTGTGACATCCCATGTCGTTCGAATGAGATTGAGATCTCGCTTGAACGACCTTGGCGTCAAAATCGAGGTACGTTTACTGTTGTAGCAGATTTTCACAAACAATTATAAAACCTCTTTAAAAAAAATAAACATTTGTAAAAACAATTTTTATAGAAAAGTTTATTTAAAACCCTTTTAAAAATATCCCAATAATCTTAACATGAAATTTAAATGAAACTTTAAAACAATATCTTACCAATGTTCATATTATTGGGCTTGAATGTTGAAGGCAACTGGTAATTCGCATCTGTCTTTTGTAGATGCAATCTTCACAATTCTTCGACGACTTGTAGTGGTATACGACATAATTAATTGTGACGGACTTATTAAAAATATGTCCCTACAAATCTAAACAATTATGCATCTCCAGGAACAGTAACTCATGATCAAACATACATACTCTAAGTTGCACATCCTTGATGCTGGGCACCTGTTAATATAGATATAGTAAAGAAGAGAATATGCAAGGAAACAGGTCAGATCCCGATTGTAAAAGATTTTAAAATAGCAAGTGTTTAACAAGTGCAATTAAGCACTTATTATGTACATGTTAGATTTCAGGCTCTCACTTGATATTCTCACATCTCATCTAGAGTGCATGTCTAACGTATTCGAGTAATTTCCTAATTAAGGTTTCCTTACAACAACTTTATGTCCCATATAATAACCCCATATGTCCCATACCATACGTACTGTAATTATCCACATTCTTTTCTCTTTAATATGAATTTGATTTTTTAAAGCCTTAGGATTAAGCATTCTTTTACTTAATTAAATTCGATTTCTTTTATTCACATTCAACTAGAATATCACACAGTAGATTGAATCATAATATATATATTCACCCTACATAATATACTAATATAGCACCTCCCAGACATAGCTACGGTGCATGCATACTTTGTTATCATGTCCAGTCACAATTCTCATTGTACAAAGGACAAATGGTTCGATGTCTTACCCGAATCATAAATAACATAACACACATATGTTGGAAGCGAGCATACTCCTCATGCAAATGGGTCACGCACATACCTACATTCCCATTCAAACATCTAAACTATCAATCTCACTGATAACACATTTCCAAGGTCCTATGCTGAGGGTACGATTCTAAAAATCCTCCCAAATTAGGCGCACGGGATAAGACCGTCCACTATGAGAAACCTCCACCCCGATAGAAAGTAGCGTAGGTATGTCATACACATTATAAACTATAATACAGGTATGCATCCACCTATAATATTAACAAGGTATTCACACGACCATAAGATAATTCCCATACATAGTATTATCTATCTCTCAAATCCTACGTATTTAATATTATGACTTTACTCCTTAATTTATTATTCCCGAGCCTATCTCATTACTCGAAGATTAAATAAGTTTTCCTTGATATATATTTAGTAAGAAAATCACTCATACCCTACTAGTCCATGTCATCATACTCCCTGGATTATTGCAAATTATTCTCATCTAAAATTAGAATTATATTCGATAAAACCTATTCTCGCATAACCATAAATTCTTTCACTTAGGTTTATTTACATATGGACTTAAGATTTTCCAGGTGATTAAAATGATTCCCACCCTACTAGTCCAAACCTTAATCTTCATATAAAGAAATCGCAACCCTAAATGTGAGTTTAACAACCATAAATCATTCGATTAATTAACATAATTCTCTTCAATTTAAATCCCAAACATAATAATATTAATTTGGGTCTTCCATTGGCCTACTGGTCTTCCCTAATTCCCATTATGTTCAAATAATAATCACCAAAAATTCCTAAACGTTTTGGGATTAAACCAAGAATTAAAAAGAAACATGTTCATCAATTCTGGGGAGGTCGATCGATCGATGGCCAGGGGTCGATAAATCGACATCCATGGTTCGATCGATCGATCACCTAGTTATCAGTCCAGATTCTGCAATTTTTGTTCTACGGGTTTCACAAATTTTGATCATTCAAATCTCTATTTTAACGTCCCAAATTTCTTATAATTCATTCCACATGATATAGTAACATATGTAAATGATTTCTACTGATATAAACAACCTAGAATCATCAAAGAATTGGATTAAAAGCATGTTTCTCATATTTTTCTAGAAAACTAAAAAATGTGAATATATCAAGAACGATCCTATAATTCTCATAATTTCTCCAACATGTGATGTTTATTTCGTGGATTAATGTCTACCAACAACATGAGATTAATCCTACACATTTCTACTTTCCAGAAATTAATTAACATCAGACTAGTTTGTCTCCAAAACTTATAATTTCTCATCATTTCTAACTATCCTAAGATGGACATTATACTAACTATATTGCAATTATCAAATCACTTGCATCTACTGATGTTCTAATCCTTTGGAGATTTGTGTCACTGGTGGTTCTTCCCTTCTCCGGTCGACTTCCAGTGGTGATTTGGGGTGGTGACCTTTGGCTCTTGGTTCTCCCACAAAAACTCTTCCTTTTCACCCAGAGAACTCCTCACTCTCTCTCAATTTCTTCCTCTATAAGTTTGTAGAATGAATGAATAAGCTAAACCCTTTAAACTTAAAAATAATCGCCCAAATTCGTGTACACTATTAACCTTTCAAGTGAAATGACCATATTACCCCCTTCGGGGTGACTATTCAGCTCCAAAGTACCCCGAGACCCTATACAAACGTCCGAGTAGACTTTTTTTTACTATAAAAACACTTATGAACACTTTGGCGCAGTCAAAATGACCAATTGGATGACATAAAATATTCCTCTTTTTTATTATATAAATTCAATCCCGACACTACTTTCACACGCATCTGAATTATGTATCGAAATTGCCATATTAACTATTCACGACAACTTCTAAAATTAATCATAAGTAAAGTCATAACCACATATTACGTTGATTCACTAAGTAATATTCAACATATATCATATATTACTATTTTCTCAAGTAATATTTAAATCCGAATTAATTTCAAATGATTCAATTAATTTCAAATAAATCTATTTTTAAAAGTTACCAAAATTATGGGGTACTAGGTGTAAACCCGCGCGATGCACGGGATCATCGTGGGCTATTCATATAGATAAATGGAGGCCTAACCAATATGAAAGTTAAGACCATAAATTGCATAAAATGGCCACTAATATTGAGAGATTGTTATAAATAGTGAAAAAAAATATTTTTTTGAATAGTTTAAAATATTATACTACGTATTTAAGATTGAGAATACCAATAGTATAAGAATCGTTTAAATTCTATATTTCAAATGTTGATTCTTAATAATCAAATTCAAGCTTTATAATAAAAAAAGGATCAATTTAGGCTTGGTTCCAAATATCTAAGCACATTTTCCACTTAGCCTACCTTATTTCTTTATATTCTAAAAAGTTCCTTGCCATTTTTTTGGCAAATTTTTCATAGGATTTAGGATAAGATAAATAGTTTTTGTTAGTGTTTTATATTATGAGTGACTTTTTGGAACAAAAAAAATGAACTTTGGTGAAATAATAATTAATAAAATGTCAAGGAACTTTTAATAGAATGAGCAAAAAAAAATAGTATTGAAACCTCAAAAAGCAAAAGAAAACATCACATCTCAAAATAGAAATGATATGTCTATGCGTGTGTTTAGCAACTTGCACCTAATCTTTTCTCCATTAGATGGACAATACCATTAACCCATCATGTCCAGAATTAGTTATTGTTGTAAACATCATTTTTCTCATTCCGTTTAATCTTCATTCGTAGGATTTTAAGTACCAAACACTTTTCCAATACTTGGATATACCAATAGATCGCAATAAATATTAAATGCCAAATTAACACAATATACAATAATACAATTGTTGAAAAAAGTTACAATAGTGAACATCAGAAAATAAAATTAAAATAAAATAACTCACTAATTGATTCATATATATATATATTATAAAAACACCTATTAAGTCAAATAAAGGTATACGATACATGAACTAAACTCTACAACATATAACAAATACTGCTTTAGAAATTCGGGATAAATGAATCTAAATAAATTGATACCAAAAAAGTGTCGAATTCTCAAACAATCAAATCCAAATTTGAGTGGCAAGTCTACATTTGATTTCACGGTCCCACTTCGTGCCTCTTCTCTTATCACCATAGATACACAATCCCTGTCCAACGGGTCATTGGATGCAAAGGTCGCACATGCACAACTTGCACATCTGGTGTAGAAGTGCTTCTTGATCTCCGACGGTAGTCTGTGAAATGATTTAATGGAAGAAACTATGAAAATGGCATTGGGATTAGGCTATGTCGTCGTTAATATGTGTTTCCATATCCTCGTCCATTCTTACAAATAGTTCTAACCAGTTATTAGTCTTTACTTATTTCTAATAAAATGTTTCTAGTTATATGCTTAGGTGGTCAAACACTTTGTGAGTTGTATCTTTATTAAAATTCATATGGGAAGTGGAACTCAAGAACATAAACTACATATTTTGTTTCTATCAGTTACATCAAATAGTTGTTAACTTTATGATTTAACTTAGAGTCAAGAACATAAAAGTAATTTCTTATTTATAGTCCTCACAATTATTACTATATGCCTCGGACATTTTTTTATACCAAAAATGAAGAAATAATTTAAATATACAATTATGGCATTATGAAAAAGTACTTTTATTAAAATCTCTACATTTGTGAATAGCGAGCAAAAGTACTTGGATGAAAGTCAAAATGGGAAAATGGAAATATCAACATATTAAGATATGCGGTACTAATATTAATAGGATTACAAATATCCGTGACCTATGTACCAGATTACATCAAGACATCTAAATATACCCTCCCCTACTAACCTAAGTATCAACTCACCTACCTCTGTCTCCACCCCTTATATACCATTAAAGACAAAATCCAAACAAAAGGATCCTCAGAATTCTACACCAACTCCCTAGACGCCATTGTCCAAACGTTCAGACAAAAAGGAGATATTGAGTTATATTCTAGTGTCACAATACAAAGAAACCCTGAAAGATTCACATCATTTGAAATCATGAATTTTTTGTGTAAGTAGAAATAAAGGCACAAAATAAAATATAAAATATAAAATAAATAGGAGACACAAAGAGAACATAATAAGAGGAGCATACTATCTTGAAGGTGATGGATCAAGAGGGGCATAATAAGATAGGCTTTAAATTATCTCATTGACCTTTTATTATTTGAGATAAAAACTAAAAGGATAACCTGGTTTTGATTGATAAGGTCTGAGTTCTCCCATTAGATATATCTGATATATTTGCAGACTATGAACTTATTGGGAGAATTATAGGACCCTAATTTCAAAACCAAAAATTGGAAAGGGGTGAACTTATGGGTATATATAATCATTGCGAGAAATGATGACTTTTTGCAATCATCTTATTTTGAAAAGAAAAGTAATTTTGTATTATAATAGGCTTTATCATTCAATCAACATAATGTAGCGACAACATGTTATAAATCTGTTACAGGTACGATGGTTCCTTTGTTCCCATGCAATAAAAAACAGGTTGTATTTCATGTATAATGATGTGATGTGCTAACGAATATTATTCAACCATATTGTAATATGATTATTATGGATGAAATATTATATAATAAAATAATTGATCTCTTAAGGGACAATACCTAAATTTAGACATTAACCTTTGCATTAATAATTTCATGCCAGCCTACTAATTTACATTTGTACACAAAAATAGCAATCAAAATCGCAAAACCCAATCTCCTTTAGCATGACATAAACTGATGTGAGCTCTGAAACTAAAAAGGTAAAAACAAAAAACACCTTAAATTGTACACCCGTCTTCGAATTTACTTGAAAGAAATATTCCTTTTTCAAAATCATTTCACGGAAAAATAACACACAGTCGCTAATAAATAAATCACGACCTTCATTCTGTTTGTATCAACTAACAATCCAACCTCCAAAGAGGTGCAAACCACTTGGAGTGAAATGAAGATTGGTAAGAAACCAAGACCAGAAACACCACAACGAAGATAGCAAACCCCAAGGCAAGGCCCCACCTCCTCGATTAGTTGACTCGGCTTTAACAACCCCAGGAATCCAAAATCAAAACCTTCCAATATTGGTAAAACCTGAACGTATGAAGAAGATAAGTAGAACAACCACCAATAAGAGAAAGATTCGGAAATTTATGTATGTGGGGTTGAGTTGATTTTTGTAGTTTGTGTACTTAGATGGACAACAGTGGCGAAAATGGCAAGCATAGAGATTCGTGGTGTGAGACGGATGAGAGGGTTTGGTTTCTCCAGAGTCTATGCTACATATTATCTAGTCGGTGAGATGATCGGAATTGTTTTAGTATTTGGTGGGTTTAGTGGTTAGGCTATGTATTTTGAGGGTTTTCACAGAAGCTTTATAGTTTTAATTTAGACAAAAAGGAATAAAAGAAGATGAAAAGAAAGAAGCACAAAAGGCTGGAAGAAGTGGGAGGGTTTAGCCAATTGATATTCTTAATAAAGATAGAGAGGAAAGTGAAAGTTGTAAAAAGAAATTAACACATACGTGGTGTAGACTTGATCTTAAAATGCTTTTAGAGATCCTCTTGTGCCACGTGGACAACTTGATTGTTTATCAGAATTAAAGGCTTGTATATCCTCTCACCTCCATTAACATCCCATCTCCATATTCAAAATGAAAAAAATTTCTTTCATTTATATATATTTATACATATTTAAACCCCCAACGCTCTCTCTCCCCTCTCACCTCCATTAACATCCCATCTCCATAATCAAAACTAACACCACCTTACCTACCCGATTTCCATACCCACGAATCATACTCACTCACCATCATCCCCAAAACCCTCCTGCCATCCACCTCCATAACCCGGATCCAACCCCCATACCCCCTGTACAACGCACCTAACCCACTCACTAACCTACCCCCTTCGAAAAACTCCTCACCACCTTCCCAAACCCCGAATTGCGACATATCCATAAGCCCGTCGTCGGCGACCCGAACCCAATTGGATTTATACCCGGGCAGACCTGCTCTTCCCCATTTTCCAAACTCGGGTATTAATCGATCTTCCAAATGTAACACCCCCCCCCCCCCCCCCCATAGCAGAGCTCCATTGCTAATAATATTATTAAGCATCTTTTTCTTTGTTCCGGTCATATATATACACGGGAGAGAGAAGGGGAAATATTGGAAGATAATGAGGTTAGAAGAAACGAAGGGGTAATGGAAATTTTTCTTCATGCCCAGAGGGCATTTGAGTTCTCAAGAACTCAAATGAGAAAAATGGGGAGAATAAAACCATTTAGTTTCTGGGAAAGGAACGGACATAGAGTGACACAGAGGCATTTGAAATACATGGTGGGGTGATGAATCTTGATATAAGAATTGTAGAGGTCGATAGGAATGGACGGTGGTAAATGGGTTTAAGGTACTTCAAATTTCTCAAATACTGCGTAAGTTTCTAAAATGGTGAGAAAGTAATGATAACAAAGACTTTATTACTGATTTAATCATCTCCACGTGTCATTCTAAGAAGATTTCAATATTTTGAGAACTGAAACGGCAGATTGATAAAAGGAGAAGATGCAAAGTATGAATTAAATGGGAGGAGAGAGACGGAGAGAAAAAACTCACATTTTCATGATGCTTATGTGGACATCTTTAGCATTGAAGAAATTAATTTTTTAGTATTAAATGCTTTGCCTATGTGGATAGGTTGATTGAAGAGGAGTCTTAATGCCTTGTTTTGCATTTTAGAGTAATAAAAGATTACATTAGGCTTTTTATCTATTTTATTTTCACTCTGTCACATTTGGCATATCCTGTTTAAAATTGACTCGTGCAGACTCGTTGAACCGAATGCCAACATCTTCAAGTTCAAGACTCCACTTAATCCCATAAAGGTATATAACTTTTTAGAAATTTAAATTAATTGATTAAATTTATTTTGGGAATTTTTATTTTTATTAAAATTGAAACATGCTTTTTTTATTTTAAAAATCAAGGAATTTTTATTTTAAAATTAATTTTTTAAGTTCGCCTGCCTCTTTCGAAAGAGATGGCTAAGTCGTTAGAAGAGTCGCTCGATATCTTCATCTAACAAGCATCTAATGAGGGCGTATTGTTTGGCGTTGTTTGAAGACTGTTTAAATGAGATAGCATTTTCGTTCAAGTGAGCTCCTGTTTCGTTCAAACGAACTGCTATTCTCGTTCAAACGAGCCTTGTTTTCTCTCAAATGAGCGGAACCACCTCAAAAATTTTGTTTTCCTTATAAATACCTGTTTCATGTTTATATTTTCTAAAACTTTTGTCATAATGACTTAGGCATGCATGTTACAAAAAATTTCACACTTTTATGTTTGGAAAACACTTATGATTTACAAAACTCATCCCTAAATAGATTTTGGTGAATCCTTGTAAACCTATATAGTTTTATATCCTTGCATACAATACTCTTGTGGAGAGATCATCTCTACTACTGATCTTGTGATAATATAGGGAAATATTGCTGAAGACATAGGTTGATCGGTGGATACCAAGGGTGAAACGCCACCTATGGACTGCTCCTGATCGAGTAGTATACCTTAAAAATTTATGAAGGTTAGTGAGTTATACTTATGGTTGATATCAAGTAGTATTGTAACTTTACTGTCGTGTATTGTTTCTAAAATGCTTAAATAAAAAGATTTTGCCCGTAAGTAATTTTTCCTCAAACTTTGCCTTTGTTGATTACATTATTTACTTTATATGTTTTATCACCTAGATGTATGTCTTAGGGTAGGAATATAAAAATTGGATTTGTGTTTGTTTGTACATTCAATTATATAAATTATTCCATTGAGATCACACGCACATGCACATGAGGGATGTGCATTCTAAATTTTTTGGTAATTGGGAGGAATAATTGCCATTGGTAAAGCTATATGTAATAACTCATACAAGTTGTTATTGGTATGGAACCTTTTGGGGATTTGAACGGGAGACAATGTCGTCTGCCCTCTGATTAGTTAGAGGTGGGCAATAACAAGCGTCGTGGGCCAGACGTGATTAAGGGTTCATTTGGAAGGATTGGTAATTCAGGAGTAATTGGCGAGTAGTTAAGGGGAATTATAGGATTTACATCATCGCTAACTGAAGATTTTGAAGGCTGACTTGAGTGGTTAGTTTCTACTGCGGGTGTCTCCCATGAAGGAATTTATGTGGTTTGGAAATTAGGGAGGTTGTCACTTAGAGGTGTGGGGCCTTCGCTCAATATTGAGAAGATAGAATCAGTGGTGTATTGTCTCATCTTACTGGAGCATTGTTAATGGGTTCACCATGTGTTTCATGTGTCGTCATAAAGGAGAGACCTTAGGAGTGATGTATTATATCGATGTGAAATGATTTGAAAAGACTTATTTTTAGTTTTGGGCTATAGTAAATAGGCCTTCAATCAAGGTGGTACAATCAGTGTATGTAGTCATGAGTTGATTTGAGAGCGTGAGGATGCCTTGAGGGTAAGTATCTAGAGTTCTTAGTATGAGGTATATCCGAATTTCAGGGATGAAATTATTTTGTAGGGAGGGGAGTATGTAACACCCCGTATTTTTTGGAATATTTTAAATTACATGTGTGCTCATAATTTAATTAATTTAAGAAATAAAGTGAATTGAGTAAATGTTAATTATAGAGTATATGGATTACTATTTATGTCTTATTATATTACTTATGTTATAAGTAAATGAAAACATTTTATTTTACATTACGTTGTAAGTGATTAAATTCGGACGAAATCTAATTTGGAACACGTGTGTGGGGTCGTGTTGGGAATGAGAGGGAAAATTTATGTTGGGTGACTCGGATGGTGATTTTGAATTTGATGATGATCCGAAATGGATTGAAATAGTCAAAATTATGTACCCAATGGTTGTAATCTGGTTCCGGGACATTTGAGTGTAAATGGGATCCGTATAGGGGCGTTCGAGTATTTTAACCCTTATCCTAATTTTGGGATTAGTGATAGAGATGACTTTTCGGTGTATATGTCGTTGCTTGAAAGTCCTCGAATCAAAATCTTCATACCTACAAAATACATAACAAACTAGAGTGTAGCGGTAAGTAAGGGAATCAATCCAAATCTAAGGGTGAAACATATAAAAGAGGCATGCAATTCATTTGTTGATTTATTTTCTTTTTGGAAATTTTCTTTTTCTATTATTTTTTAGCTTTTTCAATATTAAAACAATTTTTTGAGATAAGGTGAAACAAGACTAAACTAAATCAAGATGTAAATAAAAGTAAGTGATGATATTAATTAAATCTAACTAAATAAAAATCTAAAATATCAGAATGGTGAGGAAATAAAAGTGAGGACTAACAAGGGATAGGATGACACCATATATTCCAATTTATTAAAATTAATTAATTAATCAAAATTAATTATCCCACATTAGTATCAAAATCACAAATCAACTCTCTTTGCAAATGTAATTTTGACAATAACATTTTAAAAAATTTAATTTAATATTCCTACAACTCTTGAAATGTAGATCCAAACATCATCTAACAAATCACCCGCTAGGATCAATTTATCAAATTAGTTTAAATCATAAAAGTAAGCCTAGAGTTGAAATTAAAGGAATAATACTACACTTGAGAAACCCCTATCTCTAGTTCGAATCTAAAATGAGTATTATAACTAGAATTCCGATTTTATCTCGAAAATCATTTACCCTCTCTCGAGGCGTAAATTAAAAGGTAAGAGTGCAAAATTAATCATCAAAGGGACATTTAATTTAAATTAATTAATTAAATTAGGATTAACATCAAATAATGGGTCACCCCACCCCTTGAAAAGGGGTTTAGCTTAATACGATATTAAACATGATGAACAAATAATAAAAGGAATATAAAATAAAAGGGTAGAGAAAGAGAACAAATCTTCAACAAGTCTCCTTGAAATTGGAAATTTGAACTCTATCCTCTTCAATACAAATCAAATCACTCACAATTAACTGTCACCAATTCTCTAAAAACATAAAAATAAAAATAAAACTATTTACAAAATATTTTTCTCCCTAATTTATTTTCTACTCTAAACTATCTATCTTCTTCTCCAAGTCTCTTCTAGCTTATCTCCAAATGATCTTTTGGGTCTTCATTTATAGTGTGGCACATAGAGCTAGGGGTATAAATGGGAGGACAAAGGTGGGCATGCAAAGAATGAGGTGAGGGGATCTGATTTGTTTAAGGGTAATTTGGGTATTGGGTTAAAAGTAGTTAGTTGGGGGTAAAATGGGTATATAAGGTAAAGGCATTTTAAACACATGTGAGGCTTTATGGTTTGGGTTTATGTAGAAGGTTGATAAAAATTGTGTAAGACTTGAGGTAGGTTTACAAAGTGAGATGGGAAATGGGTCTTTGGGTAGGTCCGACGTCGTTTTGGTCTCGGGTTCATGGTGGTATTATTGGATTAAGGGTAGATGAAGGTTGTATTGCAGCGGATCCGGGTCGCAGCGGTCGCGGGTTGGATGGATGTTCGGGTTGGGTGATGGCAGGTGGGTCACGAGTTATGGTCTCAGGTTATGGGATTTTGGTGGGTTAGGTAATGGGCCTGTGAAGTTTGTTTTTGGGTTAAGAAAGTGGGTGGCTATATTGATTTGGTTGTCGTGGGTTTGGTTCAGGTGGCTGGACAAGGGTCGGCGGGGAAGGTTGCGTGTTGGAACTTTGGTTCGCGGGTTTTGAGGTCGGCTTGGGAGGTGTGGCAGCGGGTTGATTTGGGGATGGAAATGGTTTTTGCTTGGTTAGTTTGAGTGTTGGGTTTAATGGTGGAAGAAGAGAGAGTGGGTTATGGGTTGTAGGGAAGAAGATGAATAGGGTTTTTGAGTGTCTGAGGGTGTAGATTAGTTAGTGTGTGGGTGAGGGGTTAGTTCGGTGTATGTGAGTGTGTGGTAATTGGATGTAAGTGAGTGTGTTGTGTGAGGTAAGGTGCAGGATGCTGTGTGTGTTTAACTTGTGAGTCCCTTAGAATAACACGATCTTAAAAACAAAAACAAAAATCAAACTAAACTAAAAATAAAAATAAAAAATTAAATTAATAAAATCTATTAAAGATTAAAAATTAAATTCCTAATCCTATAAACTAATAAAGGACGCAACTAAAAACTAAAACTAAAAATAGAATAAAACAAATAAGATAAAATAAATAAAAATAAACTAACTAAAAACCAAAAGGAAATAAAAACGAAAATAAAAGAAAGTAAAGAACTAAATACTCGACACACAAAAATAAAACATTAAAATAAATAAATCCTCTATTAAAAATAAAGCTCAAATAATAAAAGCAAAAACTACAAAAGAAGTAAAAATAAAACCTAAAATCCTAAAAATAAAAAATCTAGCAAAACTAAAAATAAATACTAAAATTAAAAACTAATAAAAAGAAAATATAAAAATAAATTGAAAATAAATTCTAGAAAAATAAAATAAAATAAATAAAAGGGGACAAACCAAACACACATGGGAATTGGGGATGATTTTGGGACAGGATAGAAAGGGTCTGGGCTAGGCTTAAGGTACGAGGGTTGGTTTAGCTCCTTTTAACGACACATCTGCCTTGATTTAGAGCATTTGAATCCGCAAGATGCATTTGACCTACAAAATAAACAATAACGCACATAAGACCCATTTTGTCGAGAATTAGTAATTAAAAACGGCCTATTCGGGGTAATATTTGAACACTTTTGGGTTCTTATCACACCACCCCCAAACAAAACATTGCTAGTCCTCGAGAAAAAAGATAGAGAGAAAGAAAAATAAGAAACCAAAAGTGTACCACTTTCGCGGGCACTTGCGATTGCACTTAGCATGTGCAACAAGTCCTTAAACCTATAGGTTGAACTACAGGACGAGTTGTGTCTCGTGAGGGTTTGCAGGGAATATACCCACAAAATTCTTTATTTAAAACAATTTATTGAAGAACAATCAATCTCTTATTAGACATAGAATAATCACACAATCCATCACGAGATAAATATTTTGAGAAATACAAGCTAGAAGTGTGAAAAGGTTAGCTAAGTAAATACTCAAGGCACATCCTTCCTAGAACTCAACGTGTGTAGTGTGAATCAGTCAAAACGGGTCGAGTATCACAAGAGTAATTCCTAGCTTGCCTTTTTGGAATCAACGCTTCAACTTCAAAATCTCACGGGATATATCTCGCTCTAACGAACTCTCGAGATTTGTTTAAGTGTATCGTTCTTGTGTGTGAAAATGTGAGTAAATGTAAGAAAGTTAAAACATCTCACACACATATAAGAAAGAACGTCGAGTTATTCACCACGTTGACTTTCATTTGCCCGAACACCTAGGGGAAAATATGGATGCTAATGGGTGAGGGGGAAATGAAATGAGAATGATGGGATATGAGGTAGGATGGTGATCTATGGATGAAAAATGGATAGATATGTGATAAAAGTGTATAGCATTTTAAGCACAAATGTCATTATTACATAAAAACTAACTACAAACTCTCTTTTTCTTTTCTTTTCTTTTCTCTCTTTTTTCTCTTTTTTTTTTCTTTTCTTTTTTTCGAATTTCTTTTCTTTTGATCTTCTTTTTTTTATTTTTATTTTTATTTTTATTTTTTTCTTCTTTTTACTCTTTTCTCTCTTTATTTATACTCTCAACACTGAAGACATTTTACATTTGGAAACACTCTTTTTCACAATGATGATGGATGATATATGAATGGAGTGGGGAATGTGTATGGATGGTGAGGGGAATAGATGGGAATATGGAAGAATATGGGAAGGTAATGGGTGAAGTGAATGGATGAAAGCCTAGTGATCGGGAAAAATTTCAAGATACACGTTTCTTACAACTCGAAAATGATGTCGTCCTCAGTGATTAAGCCAAAACATTTATGAAAAATAATGAGATCAGACAACGATTAAGTGCGGACCCAAAAGAAGTTGAATTAACTAGTGACTCAGAGATTGTGTAAAACACCCTAAAAATGATGAAAGGCACAAATATCACAAGATAAAGTCTCTATTAGTGATTCTTAAGGGTTTCTTAGGAATTGTAGTACTCTTCAACTCTAAACCATAGTAACGTGATACGTGCGTAAATTTTTGTTGAGTCTAAAAATTCATGGTGCAAAATGCCTTGTTATGTATTATATAAGCAATTTATAAAATGATAAATCCTCTATCTCGATTCCTAGACTTAAAAAGATGGATGATAAAAAATTCACGTCAATGAGTGAGATGAAAGAAACTACACGAAAATTTAAAAAATCAGGCTTAAAAATCAAAAAAATTGAAAAGAGGTACGATTTTGATAAAAATCCTCACCCCCAAACAAAAAGGAACATCTTCCTCGATGGTAAGGAAAATAATTTTTAAAATTAAGTGCATAAGGGAGGAAAGATATTACCAGAATCAATCGCTAATGAACTGGACAGATGAAGCCAAGAAAAAACCTGAAGAAATGATAAGATAAAAATATGTATGCAAGTCTATAAACATGTGAAGCATAGGCTGATGTGAAACACCACCCCCAAACATGATGAGACTCATACAAGAAATCACCGGCTGCCTCTCGGTTGCGTTAAGTTTAACGTCTTCATCCAACCCGAAGGGATCTCACCCTAAAGATAGGATCTAGGAAAGCATGGGGCAGCAGAAAAATTGGGTGATGAGAATCACCCCCAAATAAGACTAAAGCGTCAGTCTTGCTGAATAACGGCTAAAACGGGTCAATGCACCTGTATGGCAAAGTTCATCACACGATGAAAAGCATCGATGGACCATGGTTGGGTGGGTATTAGGGTAAGGGTGAGAAAGTCATGGGTGATTAAGCATCGATCATGATCCTTATTGAGCCGGAAGCTGAGGGCAACGAGGGCCCTATAAGCAGTATGCTCTAATGGGTGAGGGAGGTGGAATGGTACAGAAATAGTGATGGGGTGGGGCTCATAGAAAGCACACGACCGTTCTATAAATAGGCGATGATAATAGTCTCGTCATGACACGCCAGGGAGCTATCGATGGAAAAAATCAACACCACAAAAGACTGGTGGGCATGGGGTTAACAAGCTCGGTGTCATGGAAGTAGAGACTAGCACCATAAATACTCTCATGGATGGTGGATGGTGGTTTCAAGTGAGGATCTAAAAAGGTATATGGAAATATGAAAGGTGTAAAATGAATATCCAAACCAGGTGGTGGGGTGGAAAGGACAATAGGTGGGTCGGGTGGGATAAATGGTGGATCGAGTGGGATAAATGGCGGGGAAAGTTGATCCAACTCCAGAGTAGAGGACACACACTCCTCATGAGGTGCGGAGTGATACTTAAGGGAACTCGCAGGAGGAAGTGTGGAAATAAACGAGTGAGTGATCAACTTATCCACTATTATGTCACCATCCGAGGTGGTTGGAAAATCAAACGAGGCATCCAAATATGAGAGAGAAGAACCAACATTAATATATGACTCAAATTGAGTCAAGCATGGTGGAACATGATCCATATCTGGAGAGGTAGAAACCATCTCGGATTCAATCTCAAGAAAATATAGATGGAGCTAACCTGTGATGAAATGCTTCCTCAAGAACACACACAATGGACTCGATAGGTGTAGACTGGGGAATTTTTTAGATTCATCCGAAAAGGAAAGGTGAACCTCAAGTGTGGGTTCATTTGGATATGACGGGAGAAAATCAGTCTCACTAATGAAAGGTAAGTCAACACCATTGTCGACTTGGGGCCCGAACCACAGAATGGTCTCAACTTCGAGATTCTCGGGAGGATAGGGTTAGTCACAGTCAAAGTTAGTGGCACAAGACGACGCATCATCACTCCACGTGGAGGCAATAATGGGTTGACTTGGGGAGAAATATGACTCTTTCTCACACTCAAATTCATTTAATCTTTGTTCAATTCATTGGACAGATTCATTTTGAATTTGAGTGGCTTGCTCTTGCTCAACTATAAAAAATTTCAAGAGTGCCTCAAGAGCGAATGTGGATGATGGTGGTGAAGTGTTGGTGGGTGGCGGCGGTGGTTGAGGTGGACAAACTCGCTAGTAACATTAATATGCAGAGAATACTCATGTGAAATGTGGGGTACGGGGCCAAGTGTGTCATACACGGGACAAGCATCTCCGTAAGAGACAAATGGCTGATAATCGTGGGGGGAATAGTGAGGGAACTGATCGGGATAAGGTGCATAAGGTTGCCACGACGACTATTAAAACGTGTGAGGATCCACAACATCGGGTTGGGATTTGTATTGCGTGAAAGGGTGATTAGGCCTCCATAAATAGCTAGGGTACTCACAGAACTCGGGATTGAATATATCGTGATAATAGGCCGAGGTGGGTTCGAAACAGTGTCATATGGATACACATGTTCCATGGTGGGTTCATAGGGATATGAAAAGTAAGGGCACTCATGGGACTTGTGATCAGCATAAGAACAATGGGTGTACAACAAAGTATGCGACACGTCGACACTAGACACCGAGGGTGATGGAATAGTAGGTGCGTGCAAAGATGGTGCAAGAACATCAACGGTACTTGTGAGAGAGCTGAGACCACTAAGGATATCATAAACAGACAGTTCGAGATCACTCTCACACGTGTCGCGTGACAATGAAAATGATCAAAGTAGTCCCGTAAGGGACGTTCTTCGGCCAAGTGGAGAGAAATATGTTTTTGGATTTTTTAAATTTTTTCAAAAGGAAAGAATATTTTTCGATTTTTCTGAAAATGAAAGAAAGAAAATATTTTTGGATTTTCTAAGAAATAAAGGAAGAAAATGTTTTTTGATTTTTTTTTGAAAAATAAAGGAAGAAAATAATTTTGGATTTTGTTTTTGGAAGAAAAGAGTGGGAAAAATATTTGGACTCTATGAATTGGACACTCTCACTAAAATCCAACTACCGAAAAATTGAATTGGACACACACAAGTCAAGGAGAATTTCTAACTAGCACATAGCCAATTTTATCTTCAAAATTTAGCGAAAGGGTAGTCAAATTTTAATTAAGTCCGCAGGCGATAAAAATCACGAAAATTATCTTTGTGATCGCCTTTGCAAAAATGTTCTCCTATTGGGCTACCTAGTTGATTGATTTTAAAATTTAATGATAGCTAGGGTAGCACACAATTGGTAAGCGAGTGAGTCGGGTGATGAAATCCCTTATCGTGAATGGCCGGGTGTAGGTCTTAATTGATTAATTCATCACACACATTCAAAAATAAATGCGATAATTAAAATCAAATAAGAGCACGTAGTCACACACAAAAATTGACTCGTTCACAGGAGAGGCGCAAGGGTTTAAAAATGTACCTCCCACAGTTTTTATGTCGTGGGGTGCTGAAAAATTTGAGTCAATCGGGGGGAGATCACGCCTATCTCAGTCGGCCCCGGGAGTCCTACTGACCCAAAGTAGAGAGGCTTCTTTTCCTCGCCTTGGACGCCCTCTC
Organism: Sambucus nigra; assembly: GCA_949130495.1. Taxonomy (NCBI): domain Eukaryota; kingdom Viridiplantae; phylum Streptophyta; class Magnoliopsida; order Dipsacales; family Adoxaceae; genus Sambucus; species Sambucus nigra. The sequence continues at coordinate 159,513,638 of OX422221.1, read as the reverse complement.
TTTACCATGCCTGGTTTCCCTATCACGCATGTCTTCGATTATTACAAATTTAAATAAAAAATAAATGGTGTCTCTAAGCACCGCAATACAAGCCAAGTAATAAAATAAACATAGTACAAGCCTTTAAAAAGAAAAAAAATGAAAAAGGGGTACGAAAAATGAAAAGTACAAATGAATCAAAAAATGGATCATTTCAAGTGCTTCAAGCTCCAAATAATGGCAACGGCGCCATTTGATAGAGATAACTTTTCGGTGTATATGTCGTTGCTTGAAAGTCCTCTAATCAAAACCTTTCATACCTACAAAATATATAACAAATTAGAGTGTAGCAGTAAGTAAGGGAATCAATTCAAACATAAGGGTGAAACATATAAAAGAGGCATGCAATTCATTTGTTGATTTATTTTCTTTTTGGACTTTTTCTTTTTCTATTTTTTTTCGCTTTTTCAATATTAAAACAATTTTTTGAGATGAGGTGAAATAAGACTAAACAAAATTAAGATGTAAATAAAAGTAAGTGAAGATATTAAGTAAATCTAACTAAATAAAAATCTAAAATATGAGAATGGTGAGGAAATAAAAGTCAGGACTAACAAGGGATAGGATGACACCATATATTCTAGTTAATTAAAATTAATTAATTCATTAAAATTAATTATCCTAAGTAAGTATCAAAATCACAAATCAACTCTCGTGGCAAATGTAATTTTGACAATAACATTTTAGAAAATTAAATTTATCACTCCTACAACTCTTGAAATGTAGATCCAAACATCATCTAACGAATCGCCCGCTAGGATCGATTTATCAAATTAGTTTAAATCATAAAAGTAAGCCTAGAGTTGAAATTAAAGGAATAATACCACACTTGAGAAACTCATATCTCTAGTTCGAATCTAAAATGGGTATTATAACTAGAATTTCGATTTTCTCTCGAAAATCATTTACCCTCTCTCGAGGCGTAAATTAAAATGTAAGAGTACAAAATTAATTATTAAGGGGATATTTAATTTCAATTAATTAATTAAATTAGAATTAACATCAAATAATGGGTCCCCCCACCCCTAGAAAGGAGTTTAAGCCTAACTTGATATTAAACATGATGAACAAACAATCAAAAGCATATAAAATAAAATAGTAGAGAAAGAAAATAAATCTTCAACAAGTCTCCTTGAAATGAAAATTTTGAACTCTATCCTCTTCAATACAAATCAATAAATCACAATTAACTCTCACCAATTCTCTAAAAAATTAAAAAATAAATAAAAAACTATTTACAAAATATTTTTCTCCCTAATTTATTTTCTACTCTAAACTCTCTCTCTCTTCTTCTCCAAGTCTCGTCTAAATTATCTCCAAATGAGCTTTTGGGTCTTCATTTATAGTGTGGCACATGGAGCTAGGGGCATAAATGGGAGGAAAAAGGTGGGCATGGAAAGAATGAGGTGAGGGGATCTGATTTGTTTAAGGGTAATTTGGGTATTGGGTTAAAAGTAGTTAGTTGGGGGTAAAATGAGTATATGGGGTAAAGGCATTTTAAACACATATGAGGCTTTATGGTTTGCGTTTATGTAGAAGGTTGATAAAAATCATGTAAGGCTTGAGGTGGGTATACAAAGTGAGATGGGAAATGGGTCTTTGGGTAGGTCCGACTTCGATTTGGTCTCAGGTTCGTGGTGGTATGGTTGGATTAAGGGTAGATGATGGTTGGATTGTAGCAGATTCGGGTCGCAACGATCGCGGGTTGGATGGATGTTCGGGTTGGGTGATGGCAAGTGGGTCACGGGTTATGGTCTCGGGTTATAGGATTTTGGTGGGTCTGGTAATGGGTATGTGATGTTTGTTTTTGGGTTAAGAAAGTGGGTGGTTAGAGGGAGGTGGTTTTCGCGGGTTTAGTTCAGGTGGACGGAGCAGGGGCCGGCGGGGAAGGTTGCTCCATTAATCGCTGGTTTGCGGCTTTTGAGGTCATCTTGGGAGGTGTGGCAGCGTTTGATTTGGGGATGGAAATGGTTTTTGTTTGGTTAGTTTGAGTATTGGGTTTAATGGTGGTAGAAGAGAGAGAGTGTTGTGGGTTGTGGAGAAGAAGATGAATAGGGGGGTTTGAGTATGTGAGGGTGTATATTAGTTAATGTGTGGGTAAGGGTTATTTAGGTGTATGTGAGTGTGTGGTAATTGGGTGTAAGTGAGGGTGTTGTGTGAGGTAGGGTGTAGGATGTTATGTGTGTTTAATTTGTGACCCCCTTAAAATAACACTATCTAAAAAACTAAAATAAAAAACCAAACTAAACTAAAAATAAAAATAAAAAATAAAAATAATGAAATCTATTAAAAATTAAAAATTAAATTCCTAATCCTATAAACTAATAAATGACACAACTAAAAACTAAAAAAAAAAATAGAATAAAACAAATAAGATAAATTAAATAAAAACAAACTAATTAAAAGCTAAAAGCAAATAAAAATAAAATAAAGTAAAGAACCAAATACTCGATACACAAAAATAAAACATAAAAATAAAAAAACTCTCTATTAAAAATAAAACTCAAATAATAAAAATAAAAACTACAAAAGAAGTAAAAATAAAACCTAAAGTCCTAAAAATATAAAATTTAGAAAAACTAAAAATATAGACTAAAATTAAAAACTAATAAATAAATTTTAGAAAAATAAAAAATAAAATGGGACAAACGAAACACACACGGGACATGGGTGATGGTTTTGAGACGGGATAGAAAGGGTATGGGCTAGGCTTAAGGTATAGGGATAGGTTTAGTTCCTGTTAACTGCGCATCTGCCTTGATTTAGAGCATTTGAATCCGCAAGATGCATTTGACCTACAAAATAAACAATAACGTGCATAAGACCCATTTTGTCGAGATTTAGCAATTAAAAACAGTCTATCCGGGGTATTATTTGAACACTTTTGGGTGCTTATCAATTGTGGATATAACTAGGGAAGGTGGATGGGGTGGGAAGCCATTCCACCATCCCAAAAGACCTAAACATGAGAGAGAAAAGAAATAAGAATGGAGAACTAAAGAGAGTGAAAAAGAGCACCTGAGAAGAGAATTGGGGCATTTTCGGGCTTTAAATCATTACGTGAAGAAGATTGAAAGAGGAAAGATAAGAATCTCTACAATGTCAAAATGGAATTTTTGGGATTTAAATCATCATGTAATGAATTGAATATCATCCCATGTTAGATCTGTTAAGATTTATATTAGAAGTATGTGATTGTGGGTACCAGAAGTTAGGACCATGGGCCTGGACGAGTAGCACGGTTTAGGCGTCCCAAAGTCCAGGCCCCTCATCTCTTATTTTGATCTAGTCTCCCCCACGTTCTCATTAAGGGAAGTTATAGGGGAGATGGAAGACGTGGGGGAACCCATCACCTCCACTTACCTACATGTACATGTATATATTAAACCCTAGGTCCGAGGCAAAAGGATAATTTTTATATTCTCTGTAATTGCTCTCCGGAGTATATAGAAATAATATCGAATGCACCACCGTGGACGTAGGCGCATTTTTGCTGAACCACGTACATCCTTTGTTGTGTGATTGACATTTTACATTCCTTGTTCTTCCTTGGTAATTGCTTCTCTCATATTTATTTGTGTTGCATAATAATTGTCACCACATTTGGCGCCGTCTGTGGGAAACGTTCATCTTTCCCTGAGAAGAACCCACACCAAGAAAGGAGTTTAAGATGTCTGGTCACAGCAGCAATGCCCCTCAGGCAGGAGATATTTAAGAGTCACCTGCTCCTCGCAGGATTAGGTCTGAAGTTCGACGTTCAGATCATATAGCTCGCTTGGAAAGGCCAGCCTCAGAAGAAAGTCAGGGGCCAGCGAGGTCCACACAGATATCCAGATTGATTGATGCGTACGAGGCAAGGCTCCAATCCCGTAGATACGAGGCTGAGAATGCTCGCTTGAGAAGAAGACTGGAGAGGGAGCTTCGACCTGATAATAGGAGACGTCCGTACCGCACTCTTATCCCTCAGGCGAGCAAGTCTAGCAGCCGAGGAAGGAGCCCTAGGCAAGGATCTCAAAAGGTCAAAGGAGGCGAGTCAGACGATGACCTCCGCGAATAGCTGCGAAGAGCTCGCCGCTACCAAAGCCCTACTCACAGCGACGATAACATACTAAATCTAGTTCGCAGGGAGATGGACCAACATCCTGCTCACCACGGAACAAGATCAACCGGAGAACTCTCAAGGCGAGCTCTCAAAACCCAGATGAAGTCACCCTTCACGATAGAAATCTAAGAGGAGGAAGCCCCCAAGAAATTTACCATTCCAAGGTTCAAGATTTACGACGGGAAGATTGATCCCATCGATCACATCAGGCAATAACGACAGGCCATGACCCTATGGAATCACCAAGATGCCCTGATGTGCAGCATTTTTCCCTCGAACCTGCATGATGTAGCGCAGAAGTGGTTCGAAAGGCTCCCCCACCGGTCGATCAGGAATTTCAAATCCCTAGCCGAACTTTTTATGGCCCGATTCATTACTAGTAGCTCCCATCCTAAAAGGATGGATGCTTTGCTAACAATGAAGAAAATGCCTCAAGAGACCCTCCGAGACTACGCGAAGAGGTACTGGTAGTTATTCAATGAGATTGAGGACAGCGCAGAGGAAGTGGCAGTGGCCTCCTTCAAAATTGGACTCCCTAGTTCTTCCCTCCTATACCAGTCCCTGACGAAGAAGGAAGCTATGACTATCAACGACCTAATGGCCCAAATTGAGAAATGCGCAAAGGTGGAAGATGTAACCCGTTCTAATACAGGAGAAAATGGTCGAGTTAAACTCACTACCAAGGGAAGTGAGAAAACTGAGGACCAGAAGAAAGGAGGGAAGAACGGGGGTAAAAATGGCTTCAAGAACGGAGGAAACCATGACGCGTCTAAAGCATTCCAGGCGATCAACACCGTCTTCAAAGAACCAATTTACAAAATTCTCGTGAAGATTAAAGATGAGCCATTCATCAAGTGGCCTAGGAAAATGGGAGGAGATCCCTCGAATAGGAACAATGCGTTAAGATGCGCTTTTCACAAAGAGGGAGGACATAAGACCGAGCACTGCAAATCTCTTAAGTCTCACCTCGAGGAGTTGGCCCAGTCTAGGCATTCGAACGACTTTATGGAAAAGAGGGCAGAAAAAGTGGCTGCCAACAGAGAGGCGAGACCCGACAATGTGCTGGAGGATGATGTTGGACATGAGTTTACAGTAATCCACGGAGAATCTGACGTCAAGCAGATACAAGGGAACTCAGCTCGAATGGAAATGAAAAAACTTATGGCGGTAATGCAGGCTTTTCAAATCGATCCAGCAAAGTCACAGTAAGGAAAGCGTCGACGAGCAGAGGACGTCAATTATAACAAGAATATTGTTTTCACGGATGAAGATTTGGTGGGAGTAAGGACCCCACATCATGATGCCCTGGTCGTTACACTCAGGATAGCTAACTTTGACATCGACAAGCTGCTCGTTGATCAAGGAAGCTATTTAGGAAGTAATGTACCTCGACCTATTTAGGAAATTGAAGTTGAGCGTCACCGACCTAAAGGAAGCTACTGTTCCTTTGGTCGGCTTCGCTGAAAAAATGACCATGCCCCTGTGCAAGATAGTATTGCCAGTGCGTGTTGGAAACGTCTCTAAGATGATCGAGTTTTTGGTAGTTGACATCGACTCACCGTACCAGGCCATCCTCGACAAGGGATGGCTTCATGCGATGAAGGCAGTCCCCTCGACTTACCATCAGAAGCTCAAATATATAACCGAGCGAGGAGTAATGGAGATCCACGGTGACCAAGCAATGGCGAGGAGGTGCTTGAAAGCAGCCATCTGACCAAAGCCAGAGAAGAAGGTCGGTCAACCCAGCGAGAAAGTTGAAGAAGGTGTGATACCTTCCAAATAGAAATTAAAGTACGGAAGACCTGGAGTAGAGGAGACCAGGCTCCTCCCCTCCGAGCGTGTCGTCGAGGACCTGGTAGAAGTTATGGCTGAAGTTGGTGACAGTAGCAGAGTCTTCTTGATTGGAGCATCTCTTACCGACTAAGAACAGAAGGAGTTGACAACCTTGCTGAGGCACAACGTAGATATTTTCGCATGGGAACCATACGAGCTGCCTAGAATCGATCCTAGTATGGTATGTCATCAGCTGCACGTCGACCCCAGATTCAAGCTAATCACGCAGAAGGCACGAAGAACTGCACCCGAGAAGGCTAAAGCGATCGAAAAGGAAGTCAAAAAACTGTTGGATGCAGGATCCATACGGGAAGTGAAATTCCCCAAGTGGTTATCCAACCCAGTAGTAGTTCCGAAGAATAATGGGAAGTGGAGAGTTTGCATCGACTTCACTGACCTCAACAAAGCATGCCCTAAGGATAGGTTCCCCCTCTCAAAGATAGACCAACTAGTAGACGCCACTGCAGCTCACGCGCGAATGAGTTTCCTGGACGCATACTCAGGATATCACCAGATCCCCTTGTATGCCCCAGACCAGGACAAAATGGCGTTCATCACGACAGTTGGTTTATATTGCTACAAGGTCATGCCTTTTGGGCTCAAGAATGCAGGGGCAACCTATCAGCGACTGGCCACTAAAATGTTCAAGGATCAAATGGGAGACACAATGGAGGTCTACATCGATGACATGCTCGTTAAGAGAAAGAAGAAGGAAAATCACCTCTCGGACCTGTCAAAGACCTTCAAAATCCTCAGGAAGTACTGGATGAAACTTAATGCGAGCAAGTGTTCCTTCGGTGTCTAGTCAGGAAAATTTCTTGGGTACTTGGTCAGTAAGAGAGGCATAGAAGCTAATCCAGACCAGATCGATGCAATCAACAATGCGCAACCCCCTCGAACAATCCAGGACGTGCAGAAGCTCACTAGAATGCTCGCTGCCTTAAATCGCTTCATCTCCAAATCCTCCGAGAAGTGCAAGACTTTTTTCCAGCTTCTAAAGGGGAGTAAACCGATAGAGTGGAGCCCAGACTGCTCGCGAGCTTTGGACGAGCTCAAGTCCTACTTAAGCTCTCCACCGCTGCTTGTCATACCGCAGCAAACGGATTCTCTGTACCTGTACATCCCCGTATCCAATAACACTGTCAGCTCTGCATTAATATGTGAGGTTGCAGGAATCCAACACCCCGTTTACTACGCGAGCAAGACCTTATTAGACGCCGAGCAAAGGTAACTGCCATTGGAGAAGCTCGTCTTTGCACTAGTAATAGCCTCGAGGAAGATGAAGCATTATTTCGAAGCTCATACTATCATCGTCCTTACATCGCATCCCCTTAAGGCGGTCCTAAGGAAAACGGACTTGTCGGGTAGACTGTCTAAGTGGTCAGTCGAGCTCGGTCGATTTGACATCCAAATTCAACCAAGGACAGCTATCAAGGGTCAGATCCTTACTGATTTCATAGCCGAATTCACGGGCGAAGAACTCTCTGACCAACCTCAACCAACAAGGCAAGAGAAGAACCAAGCAACAGAGAGAACCTGAAGACTCTTCGTTGATGGAGCCTCCAACTCAAAGGGGGCAGGGGTAGGCATTTTTCTCATCACTCCAGAAAACACAATCCTCAAACAAGGAATCAGGCTTGGATTTGCAGCCTCCAACAATGAAGCAGAGTAGGAAGCCCTAATAGCCGGTCTCCAAAAGGCACAAACTCTAGGAGCAAAACGTTTATAGGTGTTCGGCGACTGTCAACTAGTCTCCAATCGGATAAGTGGAGATTACAATGCAAAGTATGAAATAATGGCAGCCTACCTCGCCTTAGTGAGAAAATTAATGTCAAGCTTTGAAGAGATCAACGTCCAACAGTTTCCCAGTCATGTTGATGCCTTAGCAGCTTTGAGTTCGACAGTTGACTCTAACCTTAAAAGGGTCATCCCCATCGATTTCCTCATTTGTCCGAGCATTAACCACAATATCAAGCTACCAAACGTGGAACAAATACTCCAGGTGGGATCAGCCCCCAGCTGGATGGACCCCTTAAAGGACTATTTAAAGGATGGCACTCTCCCAGATGACAAGAAAACTGCCCATCGGATAAGAGTCAAAGCTGCTCGCTTTCACTTATCCACAGGAGGCGACTTGTATAAGAAATCCTTCTCCGGTCCCTACCTTAGATGCATCCACCCAGGTGATGTCGAGCAAGTGCTACACGAGCTTCACGAAGGAATCTATGGTAGTCATATCGGAGGAAGGTCTCTAGCCTTTCGAGCAATGAAGGAAGGCTATTGGTGGCCATATATGAAAAAGGACTCCGCAGTATATGTTCACAAATGCCTGAAATGACAATTCCACGCTCCTATGGCCCACCAACCCACCAGCGACCTGAAGTCCCTATCCAGCCCATGGCCCTTCACCCAATGGGGAATAGACATCGTGGGACCACTGCCTACCGCTGCCGGCAATCGCAAATACCTGTTGGGTGCGACTAACTACTTCACCAAATGGATCGAGGCAGAACCCCTGGCGATCATCCGAGATGCTGATATGATAAGGTTTATATAGAGGAATATAATCACTCGGTTTGGAATCCCCAGAACCATCATCACCGACAATAGAATGCAGTTCGAAAGTGGCCCCTTTCAGAACTTTTATAACGAACACGGGATCAGACACCACTTCAGTTCGGTGGCCTACCCTCAAAGCAATGGCTAAGCTGAAGCTTCCAACAAAACTGTGATCGATGGATTAAAGAAGCGATTAGAGTGAGCCAAAGGCGCATGGGTAACAGAGCTACCCCATATCCTATGTGCGTACTGAACCACTCCTCGACGAGCAATAGGAGAAACCCCATTTTCGCTGACATATGGCATGGAAGCAGTCATCCCACTAGAAGCAGATTTGCCAACAATGAGATCCACCCTTGTCGACCAAGGCCTGAATGATGAAGCATTGCTCGCCAAACTCGACCTAGACGACGAACGCAGAGAGCTAGCCCTGGTGAAATTAGCAAACTATCAGCAATAGCTCGTGAAGCATTACAACAAAATGGTTAGCCCGAGGACATTCCAAGTTGGGAACTATGTTCTAAGGAAAGTCCTGGGCAGCACAGTGAAGTCGTCAGACGGCAAGCTAGGCCCAAATTGGGAAGGACCCTTTAAAGTAACTAAAGACAATCTGCAAGGTGCCTATCACTTGGAAACGATGGAGGGCAAAGAAATACCACGAGCATGGAACGCAGCTAATCTCAAGAAATTCTATTTTTAGATCTTTTTCTTGTATTCTTTTGTTATGAAAACAGAAGTTCATTTTCCTTATTACTAATGAAAGTTACTTAATTGGTTACACTCTGATTGATGACAGTTGCATTCATCGCACATCTTTTCCAAATAACAAGCACATTGATCACTATAGCAGGGGAATACCCCTCCTCAGGTCATCGTCATAAAACACGAGAGACCTCTTAGCATTTCCCCTGGCAATATATGAAGCCCTACAGGGGATCATTAGGCAATACGACCAAATTTTATATTGGTCATCAAACCTACTTCGATTGAGTAAAATCCTGATCGGATGAATACATCCAACACCAGGTGTGTCCTCGCCAATTGCCCCACTTAGGCCTAAGGGAGTGTGACGACACAACCTAAAAGGTAAAGTGGAGCATAATGGTATCTTGGTATTATACTGGACTGAGGGGACACTTGCATAACAAAACAAAAAATATTATAGACCAGCAAGAATATGAAAAGTAGGATGCACACGTTTAGTCGGCAAAATTGCCCAAAACATAAACTTTTCATTAATCTATCATACTTACAATAATGGTAATACATGTTTAGTCGGCAAGCTCGCCCAAAACATTTACATTATCAAAAAAACAAAAAAATAACAACTAGCAAAATCTCAATGGGGTGGAAGCCTCCGAGAAAGATAATCAGCCACTCGAGCTCTTCGTCCGTCATCAGGAGCAGGAGCTAACTCTTCCATTACCTAGTTCACATCCGACTCCAATAATTACCGAGGAATAGCATCAATGGGGATCCATCGATTATCCCTCCGGAATGGGTTAGGCATCAGTGTGGAGGAATACATCTCATGACGATACCATAGCACCGAGTTCCTCGGGACTTGCAGCTCCTTCAGGGAACTTAGCCACCCCCTGATAAAAGAAAGCTCCTCGAACTCAGACATCCTTGTTGGAGCATCCGACCAGCCTTGATCATAACCGTCAGCCTACACTTGCTGAGGGCCTTTCTTGAACAAGTGCCGCAACCGAGTAACGTCCCTCTGAAGCCCAGCAGCGATTACATAAGCTCGCTGAACATCACCATGGAGTTCTTTCATTTCCCTATCGTAAAGTTCTTCTGCTTCCCTGTTTCTGCTTCTGGTGCTCCTACTAGCTCGCAGAAGGGGAGGGCGAGTGGGACCTCACGACATAGGAGGAGTAACATTATGATCAGCTCTAGTTCGCGATGATGAGGAGCCTTGTAATACTTCTCGAACAGTGCTCGGCGCATGCTCCCTGAGTCGTAAGACTTCTCTCCTTAGGTCTTCATTCTCCTGCTGAAGAACCTCCCCGACTTGATTGATCTCGGAGGCCTCTAATAGTTTTGTTCTCAGCACATTGACCTCCTCTTGCACTGAAGCACCAATATCCTCCATCTCCTGGAGCCTGTCCTTCAGCTTGGGGCCACGAGTTCAGATTTCTTCTTATACTTCAGATTTCTAGACCTAAGGGACTTGCAAAGCTTAACGAAGGCCTGGCGAACTTCGAGACTCGTATTGGGACCAAGGGTCCTACCCAACTGGGAAGTAGCAGGAATGTAATCATCCACATCAACTAACTACAAGCAAAAGAAAGAAAAAGGAGAGAAAGGGACAAATCAGAACAAGCAAAAATAAAGCCTTTTTCATTAATGAAGATTGAAATTACATCGAACTGAAAAAAGAAAGTTTACAGACTGGAAAAAAAAATACAAAGCAATCCTATCAGACAACTAATTAACAACCTCAGATGGCCCAGAGGTTGATGGCCCTTTTCCTTTATTAGCATCAACAGGAGCACTGCCCTCGGCAGGGGTGGTCTCTGTCACCTCAACAGGAGAAACGTCAGCAGGGGACGCCTGAGGAATAGGATCAGAGCCTTCAACGGCTGGGGAAGAGTCCTCATCTATGACTGGCCTCGGCCCTGGTTCGTACTCCTCAAAAAGGGGAGATGCAACATCTACTCCAGCAGCAATGAGAGCCTTGTTCCATCCTTCCTTGAAGTTCAGACGGCTAATATAGCCTATCTGAACTTTAGCATCCTCATATGCTGCGGCCCAGCCAAAATTATAAGAGTCTTCCTTGGCAGTAACAGCCTCAGACTCCTTCTTCTTCAGCTCTTCAGTGAGCACAATGTTCTCCTCAACGACTATAAGTTTGCTCTAGCAAACCAAGTCATACGCCTTCCTCAGCTCCTTCAGATGTTGGACTGCAGTGTCCTTCTCCTTCTTGGCAGTGGTAAGAGCCAAATCGAATGAAATCCGAGTAGCATCAACGGCTTTGAAGTTGGCCTCGAGCTCTTTACCCTTCAGCTTCAGGGTAGAGTTCTCTTGCTCTAGCTCACTATTCTTCTTCACCAGCTCATCGCTTGTACGATACAGCACGGCGAAGTCAGTAACAAACCGCAAGAAAGGGAAGGCATTATAAGTGGAAAATGGGGGAAGTCAGAAAAACATAAGAAAAAAAGGGAAAAAACCTTACCAGAGCAAGCCTCTGACTAACCTGAAGGGCCAAGTGCTCTGACCCTACTGCCCTTTGGCGATCAGCCGGGAGGACAACTCTCTCGAGCAAAGCCGGGGCCAGTTGGGGAGAAATTACCACGGAGGCCCCCTTGGGCTGAGCAGACACCGGGACTAAGGCCTGCCCGGCCTTCGTCCTCACTTCAGCCCTCCTCTTCTCCTCCTCCTTCTCTCTCTCTTTCCTCTTCCTCTCCTCTACCTTCCGCTTCTCCTCTCTTCTTCCTTTTTCCTCTCTCTTTCTCTCAACTGCTCCTCTTCCTTCCTTTTCCTCTCCTGCTCCTGAGCAGAAGACTGGGAACCAGTAGCGACAGCCCCCGAGGCAGATTTTTGCTTCATCGACCTCTGTGCGAGGAGCATGTGGTCTTCATCGTCATCATCCTGAATCAGGTTCTTCAGGGGTAGATCCATTCCGTCACTCGAACTGCTAGAGGTACTCGATAATCCTCGAGCTTCAGAAACCTCCCTAAGATTAGAGGAGCTACTACTGCTAGAGTTCTCTCCCCGCAGATCACTTACAGCTCCAACAATGTCTCTCTCAGAGCTACTCCCTTCCTCGTCCAATTGGATAGGACCTGCGACAGTCTCTTTAGATGACTCAAACTCTGGGATACTATCCACAGGCCTTGCTATAAAGCTGGAGCTAACGTTCTTGTACTCGAGCAGGAAGGCAGCAGATCTGGGGTGCTCGTCGTCACCTAAAGGCTCCCTGATTTTCCAAGCCTTTACCAATTCTGAAAGACGGACCTCGTTGAGTGCAGGTTCCAAGTTCTCTGACTTCGCTACGAAAGAAAAAGCAAAGAAGAGTTAGAAGGATTACAAATCAACAAAAATCAAAATAACAGTACAATGTCTACCTATGTATTCCTCCCCATAAAAGGGGACAGAGAACCTCTCAGACCTCGACCCTTCAAATTGGGGAGAAAACTGCAATTTCTAACAAGGAAACCTTCTTGCCAGTAGTCCTTATGGGAATCAGGTAGATTTACTTCCAATACCCTGTCAGGGCTCCTAGCTTTGAGGTAAAGGACACCAGAACTAGTTCGAGAAAAGGAGTAACAGAAACAGACCTCGGCGAGCCCTAACCTAGTTCCATACAATTGATTAATCCTATGGACACCATTTACTATTTTCCACACATTGGGAGAACATTGTGCAGGAACAATATTGAAATAGCCAAAGATATGTAGGGACAAATCATTGGGAGGAAAAGTGAGTCCCCCCTGGTAAAGCAACAGAACATGGATCCAGTGAGCATCATCTATCTCTCTAACGTTTATAGGAGGGGAGGAACAACACTCGATATCTACCCACTCGGGAATGTTGTAAAACTTCCTAAACTCAGAGACCGACCTATTCCCAATCTTCACCATTGAAAAGCCCTAGAAAACTACCAACTCAAAGAGAAATCACAGAGAAAAGATGCAGGGAACTTACAAGATAAAAGACCAATTCGAACGATGAAGAAGCACGAGGCCAAACGGTAAGGAAGCAATGAGACTAGAGATTGAGAGAAGAAGGTACGAAGTGCTAGAACTCGCAAGGAATGAGAAAGTGCTGGAAAAATTGGAACGACAATAGGGAAGTACCTATTCCAAGAAACCTTCAAATTCTACTAATCATAGTGCACATGATACGAAGCGGGTACCGCCAAAATCAGCTTCACGATTTTTGAAGAATTGCAAAACATCCATTATGGCTAATCATTTAAATCTATTGAGCCCATAAACATGGCCCGATAAATTTAGGGGCAATTGTGGGTACCCGAAGTTAGGACCATGGGCCTAGACGAGTAGCCCAGTCCAGGCGGCCCAAAGTCCAGGCCCCTCATCTCTTATTTTGATTCGGTCTCCCCCCACGTTCTCATTAAGGGAAGTTATAGGGGAGATGGAAGACGTGGGGGAACCCATCACCTCCACTTAACTACATGTACATGTATATATTAAACCCTAGGTCCGGGGCAAAAGTACAATTTTTGTATTCTCTATAATTTCTCTCAGGAGTATATAGAAATAATATCGACTGCACCACCATGGACGTAGGCACATCTTTGTTGAACCACGTACATCCTTTATTGTGTGATTGACATTTTACATTCCTTGTTCTTCCTTGGTAATTGCTTCTCTCGTATTTATTTGTGTTGCATAATAATTGTCACTACAGTGATCTTTAATGATAATTATGTGAAGTGATCAAATCTTGACTAGAAATTGAGAGATGGGGTAATTCTTGATGAACAAAGTTATATCCCTGGAATTAATGTGTTTTTGGGTTATTTCGGTTGTAAAAACATGTATCGTGATGTGTAGGATTGATAGGAAGGATAAATTTAGGGTTTTAATGATGATAGGTAGTGATAGGATTCAAAAGAAGTGGATAAATACCATTATAGATGAACCGGGCTCCTTCCCATAATGGAATCGATTCGCCCCAGGTGAATTGGTTAGGGTTTGGGGGGAAACCATTTCAATAATGCAGTTTGGGCCACTTTGTTTGTTTGGGTTTATCGTGGACCGTATTGGGTTCGAATTAATATAAGGTATTCAATGAGTGACTTTGGACTTCTAGAAAAATATGTGAGAAATTATAATTACCTTGGGTTATTTGGGAATAAAATCCGAGTACGGGAATATGGGTGTTTTAGGGTGAATCACATCGGGATATGATTAATGAAATCGCTTTGGGATTTTGGATAGAATTTGGATATGTGATGGAGTAGAATAGCTTCATGTAATAATAATGCTTATTAATTCATATTAAGTAAGTGAATACTTGAGTATTCGGGAGTCGGGGATAGACTTAAGAATTGTGGGCTAGTGTTACGAGAGATTTATGCACATTTAGTCGGGTATATATATATATATATATATATATATATATATATATATGTGTGTGTGTGTGTGTGTGTGTGTGTGTGTGTGCGTGTGTGTGTGTGTGTGTGTGTGTGTGATTGGTATATGTCCACATACCTACTCTATAGATCCTATTGTTAGAGCTTGCGCGCAGAGGGTGAACCACCTTGGCATGGACAAGCAAGTGTTAGGTCGATTCCCCAAGTAATAGGACTGTTTGTATAACCAGTGTATGAGAGTTGTAAGTCTAGTGGGGTAATGTGGTATGGTTATGACCCAAGGATGTATGTCTATGACCGCCTCCAATTGTGGATTGTGACCAAATTAAAGTGGCCATTTTTGAACTAAGGTTTAAGGTCACGGTTCAAAAATGTTACCGAAATTCACTAGTATTGGTCACAGGTAGATTAAGGTCCTGGACAGTGACCATCATGGTGATAATTTTAGCAATAAATTTGGTGCCTACAAGGTCATGAATTAGTCATGATCTGGAGTCGTGACCAATTTCATCACGTTCTAGAATCTTTACCATTTACCTATTGATGGCACATTTTGATCTAGTCATATGATTGGTTCGTTTTTTGGTAGGGGATCACGATTTTGGTCCGTGGCCATCTGGTCACGGTTCTAGACTATGATCAATTAGCTATGATAATCTGCCTATTTTGGTTTAGTGATGGATTTTGCTAGACTTCATTCTGATCATATGTGCCTTGTTCGTCATCAACCCGACACCGGTGTATCATTTCATTAGTTTATGTGGATAACATCATTATTATATGGGATGATATTGAATGGATTACTCAAGTTAAGAGAGATATTGGTAGACTATTTGATGTGAAGGATTTGGGTCCACTCTGTCACTTTCTTGGGATTGTGGTAGCCCGATCTTGACATGAGATTTCCTTATCTCACTGAAAATACACTCTTGATAAGCACCCAAAAGTGTACATTTTATACCTCGAATAGACATATTTTAGTTGTTAATTCTCGACAATAATGGTCTTATGGGCGTAAATGTTCAATGTGCAGGCTTGATTGCAGTTGCGGTGTCAAAAGCATTATTTTGAGGCAATTTTCAGTCAAATGGAGCTAATTACCTTGCCCCGTAACCTCACCTGATCCTAAACATGTCCCTAAACCTACCCCGAAGCTCGTGTGTGTTTTGTTTATGCCTTTCTATTATTTTTTTAGATTTTTAGTATGAGTCATTTTTATTTTTAGTTTTAGTTTTGATGTATTTAGAATTTTTTGGTTTTATTTTCTATTTTCATTAGTGTATTTTTATTTTATTTTTATTTTTATTGGTTTTTGGTTTTATTTTATTAGGATTTCATTTACTTTTAGATTTATTAAATTTTACATTTTTTTAGGATTTCAGTTTTTAGCTTAATAGATTTTTATTTTTAGTTTCATTTTTTTATTGAATCTTTATTTTATTTATAGATTAGGATTTTATTTTTTTAGATTTTAATTTTTAATTTTATTATTTTTTTTAGTTAGTTAGTCTATATTTTTTAAAGGTCACAAACTAATACACACACACACACATACACGCGCACTACTTCCATACACACTCATACACACAAAACTCTACCTCACACTCACACCCACCTACCATATACTCACACAAACCCAAATACACCCTCACCCATTCTAACCTACACCCACACACACCATAACCCACATCTCTTTATCTTCTTCCTCCACCATTCTCTCTCCTCTCTCAAACTCTATAACCAAACCTTAAAAAAACACCCATCCTACACCCACCTTCTCACTCTCTCTCATCACCCCAAAACCAACAAGCCAACACCTCCCTTATACCTCCACACCACCTCAACCTCAATCAATCCACCATCACCACTCATCCTCTCACCCCCAAATGTAAAAAATTCGGCGCCCCCCCCCCCCTTGCCCAGCTCCAGCGTCCCGCGCCTGACCCCGTTACTGACCCGCGTCTAATCCCCTGCCAACGCCATCCCCTCCTACCCATTTCCCGTTGGTGACCACCTTCGGCTAGCCACACCCGCCACCATACCCTTCCATATCCCTTACCAACTAACCCGAATCCTATAGATGCTCCACCTACCTTCGTCCCAACCGTAACCCACTACCCGAATACCTGTTCCAAACTCGCCCAAACCCGATTCCCATTTCCAAGACCCAAAACCCATTTCATTTCTAATCGAAATCGTAACCTGCATAAACCCAAGACAAAGAAATAAAATAAACACCACATGCTTAAAAACCATTTAAACCATTTACCCCCCTTTTCCCAATATACCCCTACTAACCACATTTTAACCCAACTTCCCAAATTGCCCCTCTAAACCAAGTAAGATTTTTATTACCCTCCAAACCCCATGCACATTTTAACCCTCACCTCACTATTTCCACGCCCACGTGCACTTTAAATTCCCAAAATTACCCTTTCTCCATTGTCCACTATAAATGAAGACTCGAGACCATTTGAAAAAATAAGAAGAGACTTGGAGAAGAAGAGAGATAGTTTTGTATAGAAAATAAATTAGGATAAACATGATTTTGTAAATAGTTTCATTTTATTATTTTTATTTTTGTTAGAGATTTGTGAGAGATTTAATTGAGTGGGTATTTTATTGAAAATCAATTCGATGCTCAATTAGAGTGGTGTATGCTTCAAATTGGAGGATTGGAGTTCAATTATTCTCAAAGAAATTTGGTTTGATTGTTCTTATCTCTACTTTTATTTCATTGCCTTGTTAATTTGATTATCATGCTTTATATTATGTTAGGCTAGAAAATCCGTTTCAAGGGGTGGTATTACCTATTAATTTGATGTTAATTGAATTTAGTTAGTTTAATTAAATTAAATGTTCCTTTGATAATTAACTTTGCACTCTTACTTTTGATTTACGCCTCGAGAAAGGATAAATGATTTTCGAGAGAAAATCGAATTTCTAGTCTGAATTTTCATTTTAGAATCGAACTAGAGATAAGTTTTTCTAAAATGTGGAATTATTTCTTTGAAATTCAACTCTACCTTATTTTTATGATTTAAACTAATTTAGCAAATTGATCCTAGCGAGTGATTTGTTAGATGATGTTTGGATATATATTTTCAAGAGTTGTACGAGTGTAAATTTAATTTTCTAAAATGTTATTGCTAAAATTACATTTGCAACGAGATTTGATTTGTAATTTTGATACTAGCGTGGGATATTTAATTTAAATGAACTAATTAATTAAATTAACTAGAATTTATGATGAAATCCCATGTCTTCTTAGCTCTCATTTTGATTTTCTCAGTCATCTCATATTTTACATATTCATTTAGTTAGATTTCATTTCATTTTCATTATTGCTTTTTAGTTTGTCATTAGATCTTTAATTTAGTTTAGTCTTATTTCACATCCTCACCCTTGAAAATTGTTTTAATATTTGAAAAGCTAAAAAATTAGAAAAAGTAAAAAAAGCACAAAAAGAAAATAAAATTTGAATTACAATTGAGTTTGTCTCTAGCTTACCCCCTTCATGTGGATTGATACCCTTACTGACCTCTACACTTGAGTCTGTTATATTTTGTAGGTAATTGACGTTTTGATTAGAAGACTTTCAAGCAACGACAAAATATACCGAAAAGTTCTCTTTATTAACTCTCGACCCTCTGTAGGACACTAGGATGATAGGTTTACATCATTTCTCTATTCCCATGGATTCTAATATAAAGGTTTTTATTGAGAATGGATTTTTGATTCCCGACCCCTCATTTTATCATAGACTAGTTGGTTCCTCACCTATTTAACCAATACGAGACCATATTTGGCTTTTGCTGTAAGTGTGGTTAGTTGGTTCCTACATGCACCATGTATTGCACTTATGGGCATCGTCTATAATATATTTAGATATTTTAAGGCTTGTTATGGTCTTGAGAATTTTTATATGTCGGGAGCTTAAAATGGACTCTTTTACTTTATTAATGTGGATTATGTGTGATCCAAAACAGATAGACATTCCATTATAGGTTTCTGCACCTTCTACAGATAAAATCTCATCTCATGGAAAAGTAAAAAGCAAGCGATTATTTTCCGCTCCTTGTTGACTCTGGGTATCCTTTCATGGCCCAAAGGAAATGGTAACTTTTGGTGCTTCCGATCTATTTTGACGGAATTGGGCTTTGAAAAAAAAGCGATCATCGAAATCATTTTGTGACAGTAATTCTTCCATCATGCTTTCATGAGGTTCTGTGCTCCATGAGAGGACAAAGCATGTCGAGGTCGATAATCACTTTTTCTGGAGAAAGTAACGATTGAATTCACTTGTCCCATATTTGTTTTGTCCTCATATTAGAATGCAATTTTTTTCATTGAGTTAGTTGGTCCTTCTTTACTTCAGCTTGAGGGGTAGTGTTAGATGTCACATTTGGTATAACTCTATTTTATTGTTTGGCCTATTATCTACACGGATTTAGTTACTTTAGCTTATTATTCCTTTTGTATCTTGGATGTTCTAAAACCATCTACAAACTTGTATATAAACACTTATTCTACTCCCAATTGAAAATGCCACTACTTCATAAATGTTTACATGATATGGATCATATTGTGTTAGTAATAAGAGACTAATATGTTTTACATTATTTGTCTTGTTTTTATTTTTATAGCTTTTTTTAGTGATTGATATAATTTGTTAATGTGTTATCTCACTTTATGAAATAGAAAACACGGTGATAAGTACATAAACTCTATAAAAATTAATGAAAATGACACAAAAAATAGATTTGTAAACAAGTCCACATAAAAATTATCTTCTTTCTTTTAAATGTCTCATATTCTAAAATGAAATGTATTCATATAATTTTACAATACTCTCACCATATCAAAATTAAGAGGGGGAGGGGGATTCATTTTCTACTTATACATTACTGTCTACATACTTTCCTTGCAAACATGCATGTTTGGACAATAAAAATGTATTCAAATAAATTACAAGAACTAAAGCTAAGTGAAAAAACATAAGTAAGTTATTAGTATTTTAATGTCTTTATGTTACATACTGTAACAACATTGGAAAAGGGTTGAATGATAATTAATGATAAATATAATTTCCTTAACATACTAAGAAAATTTTTGGTGTATCATTACAACAAATAAATATAAAGTCTAGGGCGACAATTTAGGGTCAACCAACAAATAGTCCCTCAATAGTTTTGAATAAATGTTTAATTCAAGTTTTTTTATTTTGTTTCAAAAAGCTATTCACCACATAGAAATACTCAAAACAAGGACACACACAAATTAATTTACCTCCCTCCTTTCACCTATCAGTGCTTCAGCAGTCCTTGACGAAGCTTCAATAAGGGTCACCAAAGCTCCGGTGGTGGTCGCTGGAGCTCCGACAAGGACTGCCAGAACTCCAACAGTAGGGTGGGTAGGGGTCGGGGTGGGGTACCAATAGTGCGAATGCTCAAAAGAAAGAGAATATTGGACAAATTATTGTTTAGGAGACATGGATTAAAATAAAAATAAATATATCTTTACAATATATGTAATTATATTAGGAAGTATAGATTAATTTACTATAAGGGTCCGTTTGATGCATGCCATCGCAAATATTACCATGGCAATTTTTGCCATGATAAAACTTGCCAAGACAAATATTGTTTTTCTCACATTGCGTTATCAAACACCAAATGAGGTAAAACAAGTTTTTTAGGCAAAACATTTTAATAACACATTTTCAAAACAGATTGTTATTACATTTTCTTAAAAGAGTTTTTAAAAATATTATAGCTGTTTTTAAAAACAGTTTTAAAAAACTATTTTAAAAAATTTGCCAACAATAATTAAAAAACTGCTTTAAACATTAAACATTAAACATTAAAACTGTTTTAAAAAACTGTAAAAATATATTTTAAACATTTTTAAAATTGTTTTAAACATTAAAACTGTTTTAAAAAAATGTTTGGAATAATTAAAAACTTGTTTTAAACATTAAAACTGTAAAAACTGTTTTAAACATTTTTAAAACAGTTTTAGAACAATTTTTTAAAAAGATGTTTTTATTTATGTTAACGAAAATGTATTTATCCCTTATATTAATACTTAAATAATTTTAATTATTGTACATTTTAGTTTAATGTAATATATTAATTTTGATGATTCCAAACATATATTTATTTACTATTTTATAAGTTACTCAACATATCTTGTATATAGGTATTTGTATAAATTATTTGTGCACCCATACATGTTCTCCTGCGTATGCACCTGAAACGATTTGGTATTAACATATTATACATTGTCTGTTTTTAGAATTTGCTTACATTCCGTTATAACCTCTTATATTACCTTTATATAACTGTTGCTAAGTTTTGTAATGATAACACCTTGAGCCTCGTGTGAGTTAGCTGTTGTGATCCATCAAAAACAACTATATCCATGTGTATATAAGTTTACTTATATATATAAAATATTTATATATAAAACAATAGTGCCACGTTTTTTTTTAACAGTTAGCTGTTGTGAGGTACTTATTTTTTTTACACACGTTGAGCCACGTACAAATGCTGAAGCTAAAAATTTAAACAGATTTTTATGTCTTGTCCCATCCTTAATTTCACTTGCTCACTTCGTCAACCTTTACAAGAGACCTATGCAGTTTTTACTCCCATACAATCTTGAAGATAAATGAGGGCCACTGAAGTTTGTCAGTCTTCCAGGAAAGTTGACGCCTATACCTATTAGACATCTTGCCATACCTATTGTCCCATCTGTCACTTCTTGTCTAAATCGATTGTACCAAGAACTATAATTTTTTTATAGACATTTACACAAAGTTATATCTATACATGCTATGGAAGAATATATTTATACAGATCTTTATATCTTAGACATGCTACTTATGTTTGTCTATACCTATTTGATTATAACTTTCCACCATAGGTATTTATTTTAACCTTCAGATTCTTACTCGAGATTTATTTCATGTCTAGCTTTACACGAAAAGAACCTTTATGTCTACCTTAGGAGCAGTTCTAGTAGCCTTAGGTTTATATCATTTGAGTATAATATATTAATCCTTGTACCCTAGAATTGCATTACCTGCTATACCCATACCTGTTTTGCTAGCATACACGGTTTTCGTCCTTAGTTGATGTGACCTTCTTGAAGGTTTGTACACATAGACTTGATTCAAGCCTTTGACAGCAGACGCATGCTTATATATATATATATATATACTAGCAGATGCCCGTGCCCGAGGGCACGGCGATAAATTTGCTCCCGTGATAAAACTCAACCCATAATAATTCGTCTTTTTTTAAAAAAAAAACACCTTTAAAAAAAATAAAAAAACCTAAAAAATATATATATTTTTTAAATATTTAAACAAATATATTAAAAAAAATATTTTAATAAAATTAATAATAAAATAATAATGTATGTATGCATGCATGCAACACATAAGATGTCACACATGTTTATCATGGATGACAAACCATACTAAGACACTATTCATAACACCATTGTCCCATATATATATATATATATATATATATATATATATATATATATATATAATCTTGTTATGGGAATTCTTACCTGCTATATATAGCGTCAAGTTCAAAGCTATACCTGTTATTGCCTTAAAAAATGTTTGGGTCACGCATGCATATTACTATACATATAAGTCTTGTTTATATACTTCGTAATTATTTTTGACCTTACGACTTACCCACGTTGTTATCTGTTATAAAGCTACCTAGTACAAGTCTTGAGCCACGCATGCTACATCATCTTACTACTATGAATAGTAGAGTGATCTGTCAGTAATGTTGGACAGCCTTGGGGCTCGTGCGTGTACCGTATTTTATTTGGGACTAACCTCAGTTACATTTCAAAGCCTCTTTATCTAAATTCATTTAATTGAGTGTCCTTTGACAGTACCTTATATTTCTTTTATACACTTTGGCAGTTACCAGCAGAATTCATAAACCATAAGACTTATACATCAAAAGAATTTACACCATATTGCACAACATTTCATATATCGGATATTGTCTCTTGGAGTAATACATTTTGCAGAAAATATATGAGTCATCTGCTAAGCTACTTTCAGTCCCATATGGAAGTCCATTCTTATGCTACTAACAACTATATTTTTTTGGAGAAGATAAAAATGAAGATTTGCATATCAGATTTGGAGACTATTTTCAACTACTTCATCTCAGAAAATCGGGAGCATTTAATGCTCAAAATACATGTGTCTAACAGCTAGTTTTTGGTAGACATATTTAAAGCTTTGAAGAGCTGCATAAAAAAAAGGGATACTTGAATGAGGACATGAGCAAGACTTGAAATAATATTGAGAGCATTTATTTTACTACTCAGCTACACATTCAAGAGAGCAATCAATCTTATTATCTGCTCAATCATTGAAGAAGAAGAAGAAGACTTGTGCCTACTTCAACATCATTTATTGAAGTCTCATTAAAGAAGGAGAAACTCAGATTACAAATTGTATTTTAAGGAGTTTCATTATTGTACCTTGTACTACAAAAAATTCAGATTTGTTGTGAAGCTTTGTTGAAGCTTCGGTTTGTACCGGTAATTGGTTCCTACCCGCAAGTGGGCCACGGGGTTTGAAGCTCGGAATTAGCTTGCAAACATTTGTATGTGGTGCTTTGATCCTACCCGCAAGTGGATCAGGTTTAGTGAAGCGCAAAGGAGACGGAGGCTCTAGGCGCGTGGACGTAGGCCGAGATTTGGCCGAACCACGTTAAATTTCGGTGTCATTTATTTTTCGCACCTTTATTTATTTATTTATTTGCACATGCTTGCTTGAGTTAATATTTTCAGCACACTATCTTGCAAATAAATTAATTTCCAAATTTCACTAAATTAATTTTGAATTTAAAATAATTATTTTTGAATTAAATAGTTAATTTCAGAATATCACTTAATATTAAATACGAAAATTAAATTAATATTCCTGGTGTGTTAAAATCTGCATTTCTAGTTGTTTATAATTAGTTTATTGCAATTATTTGATATTGTTGAATTTATTCTTTATAGTTTTATTAATTTGAAAGTTGTCTAAGTGATTTAAATTTAATATTTTTCTGAAATCTTAATTTGACTTAAAGTTTGTAAAAACTCAATTCACCCCCCCCCCCCCCCCCTCTTGAGTATAATCTGGGCAACAAGTGGTATCAGAGCTAGTGCTCTTCTTATTTTTTGATTTAACAATCTTAGAGTTAAAGATCAATGGCATATGTTACTACATCCCTTGGTGAAGGCCAATCAATTTTTAAACCTCCTCTATTTTCTGGAAAAAATTATAGTTATTGGAAAAATAGAATTAAATATTTTATTCAGTCACATGATTATGAAGTTTGGAGAGTTGATATGAATGGTCCCTTTATTCCTATTAAAATGGAAAATAATGCTTCTGTTCCTAAAGAAGAAAATGAATGGAATGAAGTTGATATTAAGAAAATTTAAATAAATGCTAAAGCTATGAATATTTTGCATTGTGCATTTGATGTAAATGAGTATAACAGAATTTGTTGTTGTGAATCTGCTAAAAAAATTTGGGATAGACTAGAAGTTACTTATGAAGGAACTAGTAAAGTTAAAGAAGATAAAATTAGCATGCTTGTTCATAGTTATGAGTTATTTAAGATGAAATATAATGAATCTATTTCTGATATGTTCACTAATATTATTAATGGTCTTAAATCTCTTGAAAAAACCTATACGAACAATGAGATGGTGAGAAAAATTCTCAGGTCATAACCGGTGAATTGGATGACCAAAAAGTTAGCTATCAAAGAAGCAATTAGAGAAAGACCTATCTCTCTTGATGAGTTATTGGGTTCCTTAATCCCCCATGAGATGGAACTTAAGGAATTTGTTAAAGAAGAGAAACCTAAAGCAAACAAAATTATTGCTTTCAAATCTTCAAGTAAAAATGTAGAAAGTGAATATGACGATGATGATGATGTTTCCTTAATGGCTAAAGATTTCAAAAAATATCTTATTTCCAAAAAGAAAGCCAAAGAAAGAAGAAGGAAAAATTATTCAAAAGAGTTCAATGATGATCATCAATCCAAATCTGAACCAAGATACGATCATTGTGATGAAGTTGGACACATTGAACCTAATTGTCCAAAGTATAAGAAAGGGAAGAAGGCATTGAAAGCCACAACATTGAGTGACTCCGACACAAGCTCTTCCGATGAAGATTCGAATGAAAATGAAGTTGCTCATCTATGTTTCATGGCAATGGAAAATAGGGTACATTCTAACCCTAACTCTAGTGATAGTGATAGTGATAATGATGAAGTTGATGATTATGAAGTTTTACAAAATGTTTTTGATGAATTATGTGAAAGTTTTGAAGAACTTAAAAATAGATATATTAAACTTAAGAAGTCTCATTCATTAGTTTCAACTAAATATGATTCTATGTCAAATGATTTTGATGAGTTGAAATTAGAAAATGAATCTTTGAAAAATGAAATTAAATTTTTGAAAAAGGAAAAATCTGTTATTGTCGCTACTCCTCTTGAAATTGAAAATATTGAGTTAAAAAGGGAGATTGAATATTTAAAGAAATAATTAGATACTTTTACAAAAGGAAATGAATATTTTCATAAAATTCTTGAGACACAAAGGATTCGATTTAATAATAATAGTATAGGATATGATGAAGGAAATGAGAAAAAGACTTATTCCAATTTATTGAAATTTGATGCCTCATCTAGTCATCCTAACTATTTATGCACTTAATGTGGTAGACACACACATTTTTCAGATTTGTGTCCATATAAATTTAGAAAAAGAAAATTTGCATGGATTCCAAAAGGAACTAAGATGTATACTAACCCCTATGGACCTAACACGTTTTGGGTACCAAAAGAGAAAATTTTCAAAGTTGTGTAGGTTGCATTTTGAGATGGAATGTGAATTTTTCAAGGCATATGATTTGGTCATATTACAAATTTCAAGTATCATTGCCTAATGTTGGAAATGCCACACTTGAAAAAAGTTTCATGAATATATCTTTGGTATTGGTAAGGTGGTAAGGAACAACTTTCTTGAATTTAATATCATATATTTATTAATGATTCATTTCATAATTGATATATTTTCATGCATAGAATATTTGTTATAACACATGAGCGTGTTGATTGATTATTTAGTATTCACATGTAAATTTGTATATTTATTATTTTTTATGATTCTTTGATATATCACACATTTGATTTTGATAATTATTTTATAAGAAAACTCATATATCTTTTTAATTACATCATGATATTTTTTTAAAAATAATATTGGATTAATTCATGATTTTATTGAATATTAATTTGGAACGAAAATGTCATTTTAAAGTTTGCTAGTCTTGAGTGCTACATGTTGATATTGTAATATGCATTTATAGATTTTGATGATATAAACAAATTAATCTTTATGAGTTAATTTTATGATACATGTTTAGTATCCTTGTTCAAATATTTGTGACATTCTTGATTTTTTTAAATGGAAATGACACTTATGATAATTTTGTGCTTAAATAAAGATCTTATGATTATTATGACTTATGAATTTTTTTGATTTGTTGAAAATGATCTTATGAAAATAAATGCTAAAATTATTTTATCTCATGAAAAGATGCACTTCAATTTTTATATGCATATTTGCCTTAATTGGTATCCCTTTGGGGGAGATAAATGGTTATTGAAATTTATTTGTAGATAAATGTTTATTAAATATGATTATAATTTTTTTATGGTATTGATAATCCCAAGAATTTTTTTTTTGGCTCGTATCTCGAAAATGGCAAATTTATGAACTAACTGATAAAATTTTATGCCTTTATATACCTCTACATTCTAGCCCATTTGTGCACTTCACATTTTCCCTCTTATCTATCATTTAAGATGTCAAAGAGTTTTTATGTTGAGTGGGTTGGAAAATTTCCCGGAATTTATACTACTTGGGGAGATTGTGAATCCCAAATTAAAGGAGTTAGCGGTTCTCAATATAAAAAATATACTTCATTTGATGCCGCAATGCTTGCTATTCGCTCATCTCCGCCACATGCTCCTTGGGTGAAACCTCCTTCATGTCCATTTATTTTGCCTCCAAATATACACTCACATGCTTCTACTCCTACTAATGAAAATGTTGCTTGCTCAACATCTCAAAATAGTGTTGAAAATTCTATCAAAGTTGTTATTGAGAAAATCACGATTGAAGGAAACGCTAAAGATGTATGGCATTGTAATAACCCTCTCTTCTGATAGCCCATTTCATATTTATTTACACTGTGTAGTACTTAATTATAAAATGGTAGATGTTGAGTAAATATTAATTTGTTATGTCAAGGTCAATATTTATTAAAATGTTGTATAGTTACCTCGTGAGTAGATAAAATGTTCATGTGGTAATTTATTATGTCATAGGAATTTAAAATGACATTTTGGTTTATTATGAAACCGGAAGTAAATGGAGATATAAAATTTCCAAATGATAATTTGTATAGTGTAGTTAGTCCCGGTAGGTGTATGACAGTCAAAATAAGTGCCATACTGTATTTTGGCATTTTGGGCACTTTTGACTGGTTTTGGCTTAAATAGTGTAGTCGAGTATATTTTTATCGCGTATTAGTCACTTAAGTGGGCTTATGGGACTTAAGCCCCGTTTTATTTCCCCACCCCTATTCCCATTCTTCCATTTTACACTATTGAGCCCTAGAGAGAAAGAGAGAGGAAGAGAGCTTTGGAGAAAAAGAGAGATTTGAGCTTGGATTGTGCTTGCTTCTTCACCAAATCAGATTCTTACACTTGAGGCAAGTAATCTACTTGCAAGTTTATGATTTAAGTAGAATAAATCGCATTGATATTTATGATTTAGAAATGTTAGGGTTTTGGTGGAATTTTGGGTATTTAACCCTTATAAATGGATTTGGATGATGAATGTAGTTGATGATGTTAGATAGATACATGTATGGTGTAGAAATTTCAGCAAAATGATTTGGGTTTGATTGGTTTTGGGTTTAAGGAAATTTGGAGTTCAAAACTCCATAGCCATTCTTGGCCATTCCGCAGGGGCGAATCGATTCGCTTATATGCAGAGTCCCAGGTCTTGTTGTCCGAATCGATTTGGATTAGGACCGAATCGATTCGGCAATTGCAGAAACCAAATTTTATTGTCCGAACCGATTCGCTTTCAGAGCGAATCGATTCGCTGGGGCGAATCGATTCGGCCCTTACGGCGAATCAATTCGGTTCCAGCAGATTTTGGGGGTCTTTTTCTTTTAATTTTCCTCCTTATTCTTTAGGATTAGGACCTAGGAAACTTCTTTCAAGAAGTAAACTTAGAGTCCTAGAGTAGTTATGGAGTTCGGTCGTTACCCTAGACTAGAAATGGGTTCATCTGGGGTTTATTTCGGGGAGGTTTAAAGTAATGTTAAGGCATTACTTCTTTTATCCAAACTTGTAGAAGTTTGGAAGTTAAATGCCCTAACTTGGAGACTTATGGGCTTATCGAAGTTATATAAACCGGGGAGAATTGTAGGATCATAAAGATCATTTGGAGACCTAGCCTGAAATTGTAATTTGAGGTAAAATTAAATGATAATGTTCGATGGGAATTAGGTTCGCATAAAATGAACCCATAGGTGTTTAAAGATGATAGGTTCAACTAGAATGAACCCCGTTGTTTAATGATGTTAGGTTTAAATAAAAGAACCAATCTCATGATTAATAGAAATGGATTTGGTAATGAATATGATGATAAAATGTAAATGTTAATTTACTGTTACACACCTCTCTAAATGACATCATAAGGGAAGTTCGCTCGTGAGGTGAAGCCCCCTGGCTAATGAATGCAGGGTGGATATAGTCCTAGGCCATGGGAGCGCTTATTGTTACATTTTCTGCGATGGGTAGGAGATTCCGGGTGTGGTCTTGACTACCCCGCAGGCTCATGGCCGCTTCCTGACGTGTTCCGATAGGTGCCCAGGTTGTCTTATGTTAGGCCCTGGAAGATGATGGTCATTTAGGGGCGCGCACAGTGGGGAAACCCGGACGGGCGGTCTTAGATATCGTTATATGTATATGTATATAACTATATTTTCATCAAGTTGGACTTGATGGTTGATAAACGCCACAAAGAGCGTATGTTAAATGCCATATAGAGCATAAATATGTGCCAGGAAGAGCACTTGATGTACATGATATTCCTAATAAGGAATGGAAGGATAAAATGGGAAGTTTTAATTAATGAATAGAAACTATAACTTCTTGACTTAACCAAATATATGGTTGTATTCCTAATAAGGAATGTCTGAAGGAAATGGAAATTGTATTTTATAAGGAAGGGTTTTAACTTAAAGTGCTTTACCTTCAATTCTTGCTTATAATTGTAGATAGAATGTCGTATTATCAGCCTCATCATTCATGTATAACTGTTCATATCTATCATGCTTTTTATTCTTCTAGAAATCATATAGAACCCGGCCCTGACCGGTTTACTTCCTTGTTGTATATATATTATTGTATCCGCTCAGGTGCTCCACCGCAAGGACGCCCGACTTGACTTTCCCTTGTTCCTTGCACTTTCGACGAGCTGTAAGATTTTGCTGGTTATTACAGGATGTTGTTTTAGACGCTTTCATTCTTGTTATTCTAGATATGATCGGGTCTTGTCCCTCGGGCGTGTGGCCCAAACATTTGTATTTGATTAATGATTGTACTATGTAAGATATTTTATATTGTTGTACGTTGTCTTGTGTAGCTGTGGACCGACAGCTTATTTGGTCCATTTGTGTACATTCGTTTTGGTTATGTTATATGTTATCTTTTGGAATACCACTTGCCCGTCAGATTGGGTTGTTAGTTTAAATTTTCATAACCGCATTTTAAAATTTTTACACTTTTTGGCAACCCGTTTTCTGATTTATTTGGTGGTTTTCCCGTATACTCAGTTTATTATTGTGATGCTGAGAATGATATCCATCCATGATTCCTGTTACGTTTGAGTATCGGGCTGGCCACCCCTTATCTCGGATTGCGGGTTGTCACTGATGGTATCAGAGCATCAGGTTCTAGAGTACTAGGATCTGTGTGGACTTGTCTCGTTCTACCGTAGCGTTCTTTGATGTAGGGCCTAATGCTAGGACTTCTTGTTGCTTATGTTTGCGATCTTCTGCAAGATAGATTGTTTTAACTAGCATTCTAATACTATTGTTCTTCCATCTCAGATGTCGTCTAAGAGAGGTCGCCCGGCGAGACGTGTTAAGGTCGTAGAAAAGGAAGTAGGTCCTCCACCGCCACTACAAGGGACTGTTAATGTTGCGGATGTAGCAAGCATAGTGGCTGGAGCGGTTAATGCCGCCATGACCGTAGTGATCCAACAATTGCCATGGGCTCCAGGTGTTCAAGCTCCTACGGGACATACTCCGTGGGAAAGGGTTAGGGAGTCCTTTCTAAAGGGAAATCCCCCAGAATTCGAGGGAGGCACGGATTCGGTTAAAGCCAATCAATGGAAGAAAAACATACAACGCCACCTTCGAATGATAGAATGCAGTGAGGATAAGAAACAAGTCCTTACCACCTTTAAGCTTGTCGGATCTGCGTTACACTGGTGGGAGACGATGACCACCCCAGAGCAAAGAGACACCATGTCAATCACTGAGTTCTGGGCTTTATTTGATCTTAAGTATTTTCCTCCCGCTGTTCAGAGGGAGATGAAGAGGAAGTTACAAGATGTAGTGCAGGGGGAGAGATCTGTAGCGCAGTATGAAGAGGAGTTCACCCGGTTGGCAAGTTTTGTACCAGATGAGGTGACTCTGGAAGAGAGGAAGATCTCGAAGTTTATGGGAGGTCTAAACTGGAGAATCCGAAAACACTTATTAGGTAACCCAGCTTTCCAGACTTTTGGTGAGGTTATGAATGCAGCCTTACTCCATTTCCAGGAGCATCGATTACATATGCAGGGTAGCAAGAAAGCTACTGAAATGAGGCAAGTAGGGAAGCTTGGAGAGTTTATTGCGAGTGGCAATAATAATAGGCACGGACAAGGTGCTTTGCATCAGGCAGATCAGGGTTGCCCTGGAGGTAGAGATCATCCGGGCCGAGGCATTTCCCGATTGAGGAATAACAGAGGTCGAGGTCAGGAGGATATGAAGGGACGGTGCTTCCAGTGTGGGGAGGCAGGTCATTTCAAGAAGGAGTGTCCTCAGATGATTGGGGGTCAGTTTCCTAGGGCTCCGCAGCAGCCATATGTTCAGTTTCCACCTCCGGTACCAATTATGGTTGTTCCTCCGCATCAGGGACAACTACAGTATGGGCGTGTTTGTCATGATCAGGAGGCTATGCTTCCTCCAGCTCTGTCGGCACCGCCCGTTATTGAGGGTAAGTTTTCACTCAGAGATACGTGAGTTATTTGTTATTCGATGCGGGTGTTACGCGCTCATTTGTTTTACGAGCTTTTCTCAGATTACAGATTTCATAATATCTGCTGAGAGTATTTTCATTAGTATCGACTTCTATGGGTAATGGTTCGCTCATTTCTTTTGTTGGTATGTATGTAGGAATTCTCTTATTAAATTGTGCTTGAGGCCGATTTACTCGTCCTTAATATGGTCGAGTATGATGTGATATTGGTATATGATCGCTATGCCTTATCTCCACGACCAACAAGTTGAGTGGTAGCGTATAGGAGGGGTTCCTTGTTTGGATTCCGCTTCTGCGGGACGCTCCACGCGCGAACCTTAACGACGTTGGGAGTGGGGATATACCACCTTTCCTTTCTTTTATCTTATGGGTATTACGATCTATCTCCATGATCAACTAGTTAAGTAGGCATGTGTCGGAGGGGTTCCTTGTTTGGATTTCGCTTTGCGAGACACTCTGCCGCATGAACACTTAACGATGTTGTGAGTGAAGATATGCTATTCTTCCCTTTTATTTTTATTTTGTTTTATTAAATTATTGTCAGAAGTGGGATTGGAAAGTTTAGCCGAGAATCACGTACAAGAGTGATGGATGGCTATTAAAGTGCGACATAGAAGCGCTGCATATAGTTTCCTCCTACGATCGATATGAGGGAGACCGAGATACGAAGTCGAATTGAGACTTCGAGTTATGCCTTGATATAGAAGACTATTTAATAAGATGTATATGTTTTAGGGCATATAACCCTAGGGTTTCACGAAGGGTGAACGTTAAAATTTTTCTGTAGTTATTTAATTGTTAGTGTGTAGCTGTAGGATCTTTTCGGTCCTGAACATGTGTCTTAGACCTGTACCCCTCGATGACTGACAACGCGAGGTAGTAGTGTAACGGGAGGGTTCCTTGTTTGGATTTCGCTTCGGCGAGACGTCCCACGCACGAAACTGAGCAAATGTCGAAAGTTGAGAAAGGTCTTGGGCACTAGGGATATACTTAGCATTAGGTGTATACGACTTAGATAGGGTATAGGTAGATAGACTTTAGGATTGTTTGGACGTAGGGCCTTTTAGTATGAACGTAAGATTAGGAGGGTTGTTGGGAGTTGACCATGACTAAGTCATGCGTAAACTCATATCAAGGGATTGGTTCCATGTTATGAGAAGTTGGTAGTTGAGGCCGAAGGAGATGAGGCCTCTCATAGTAGAGTGTTACAAAGGTAACGAAGGGGTGAATTGATTCGCACCCCTAAGCCAGGTGGTTAAGCTCGAAGGTAAATTCCATTAGCAAGTCTCTGCCATGATGGGGAGTGATAATACTGGAGTATTGATTTATTATTGATGCGCCTCTCAAGTTTAAACTTGTAAGGAGTATTATCCCCTATTTAAGTTGAAGTCCATCTTGGGGGTGATCGCTGTATAGGAAGGGAGATGCTACTTCCTGGGCAGAATTTAGTCTTTCGTGTGAACAACATTTCATTGCAAGATGTCGCAGGAGAAAACAGGGGCGGTTAAAACCATAAATAAGTTCTGCTCTTTTGACACTGATAGTGGGGTGCGTCCCCGTAAGAGAATTTTGTCCCGAACAAAAGGGACTTAAGTAAAGCAGATATGGAGGAATCACGCGGTTCTAACGTTTCGGTTCATCAAGGTAATGACGAAATGTGCTATGTTGTACGTCGCTAGTATTATTGGCTGGGCATAGTAAGGTTGTTGTACTGCGAGGGGTGCCCTTGATTATAGTCCTGACTAGAATAAAACTTCCGTTTCTCATTCTTGGCAAGTTTCCAAGAAGTTATGGGAATCGAATTACGGTTAATTACTCCTTGTCATTTTTCCAGATGGCCAGACCAATAGAATAAACCATATGCTGAGGCATATACTCCTTATATGCGTGCCTAATTTTAAGAGTAGTTGGGAACAATGCTTTCCACTCGTTGAATTCGCCAATAAGAATTTGTGTCGAATCACTATTAGGACGACGCTGTAGAAGAAGCCTTGTATGGTAGGCCTTATTAATTCCCCACTTGTTGGTTAGAAGCGCGAGATGATGAGTCTCTCGTATAACCAAGACCGACGAAAGAGCTCAATCGATGCAAGAAGAAGGCATCTGGAGTTTGAGGTCATTAGACCAAATGTGTGGTGAGTATCGCCTGTGAAGGGCGTTATGCGTTTCGAGGTGAAAAGGAAAACTTGCACCGCATGATGTTGTACATTTCCTAGAAATGTCGCGGTGGGTCCGGTAAACTAATTGCTCGCTTTATCGAAACATTTTGCGGCAAGTTCATAATTTGTTCCTTGTCTCTCATGCAAGGGAGTACGAAGGATACGATGGTGCCTTTAGGCACATTCCTTTCGAAGTAGATGCAACGTGACGGTTCTTAGTGGATGTAGTCGGTTGTTATCTTAGAGCGTAGAGTTACGTTTGGGATCACTGGTAGTACCTTGGGGGATGAGTTCTATATAGTCAGCATACTATCGAGAAATCGACATAGGGTCGCGAGGATGACTTGCGGGAATGGCATCCGCACTTCTTCTTGCGACGTATATCCGAATTTTGGGGGCAAAATTCCCTCTTAAGGGGGGGAGTATGTAATAACCCTCTCTTCTGATAGCCCATTTCATATTTATTTACACTGTGTAGTACTTAATTATAAAATGGTAGATGTTGAGTAAATATTAATTTGTTATGTCAAGGTCAATATTTATTAAAATGTTGTATAGTTACCTCGTGAGTAGATAAAATGTTCATGTGGTAATTTATTATGTCATAGGAATTTAAAATGACATTTTGGTTTATTATGAAACCGGAAGTAAATGGAGATATAAAATTTCCAAATGATAATTTGTATAGTGTAGTTAGTCCCGGTAGGTGTATGACAGTCAAAATAAGTGCCATACTGTATTTTGGCATTTTGGGCACTTTTGACTGGTTTTGGCTTAAATAGTGTAGTCGCGTATATTTTTATCGCGTATTAGTCACTTAAGTGGGCTTATGGGACTTAAGCCCCGTTTTATTTCCCCACCCCTATTCCCATTCTTCCATTTTACACTATTGAGCCCTAGAGAGAAAGAGAGAGGAAGAGAGCTTTGGAGAAAAAGAGAGATTTGAGCTTGGATTGTGCTTGCTTCTTCACCAAATCAGATTCTTACACTTGAGGCAAGTAATCTACTTGCAAGTTTATGATTTAAGTAGAATAAATCGCATTGATATTTATGATTTAGAAATGTTAGGGTTTTGGTGGAATTTTGGGTATTTAACCCTTATAAATGGATTTGGATGATGAATGTAGTTGATGATGTTAGATAGATACATGTATGGTGTAGAAATTTCAGCAAAATGATTTGGGTTTGATTGGTTTTGGGTTTAAGGAAATTTGGAGTTCAAAACTCCATAGCCATTCTTGGCCATTCCGCAGGGGCGAATCGATTCGGCCCCTTGGGCGAATCGATTCGCTTATATGCAGAGTCCCAGGTCTTGTTGTTCGAATCGATTCGGATTAGGACCGAATCGATTCGTCAATTGCAGAAACCAAATTTTATTGTCCGAACCGATTCGCTTTCAGAGCGAATCGATTCGCTGGGGCGAATCGATTCGGCCCTTAGGGCGAATCAATTCGGTTCCAGCAGATTTTGGGGGTCTTTTTCTTTTAATTTTCCTCCTTATTCTTTAGGATTAGGACCTAGGAAACTTCTTTCAAGAAGTAAACTTAGAGTCCTAGAGTAGTTATGGAGTTCGGTCGTTACCCTGGACTAGAAATGGGTTCATCTGGGGTTTATTTTGGGGAGGTTTAAAGTAATGTTAAGGCATTACTTCTTTTATCCAAACTTGTAGAAGTTTGGAAGTTAAATGCCCTAACTTGGAGACTTATGGGCTTATCGAAGTTATATAAACCGGGGAGAATTGTAGGATCATAAAGATCATTTGGAGACCTAGCCTGAAATTGTAATTCGAGGTAAAATTAAATGATAATGTTCGATGGGAATTAGGTTCGCATAAAATGAACCCATAGGTGTTTAAAGATGATAGGTTCAACTAGAATGAACCCCGTTGTTTAATGATGTTAGGTTTAAATAAAAGAACCAATCTCATGATTAATAGAAATGGATTTGGTAATGAATATGATGATAAAATGTAAATGTTAATTTACTGTTACACACCTCTCTAAATGACATCATAAGGGAAGTTCGCTCGTGAGGTGAAGCCTCCTGGATAATGAATGCAGGGTGGATATAGTCCTAGGCCATGGGAACGCTTATTGTTACATTTTCTGCGATGGGTAGGAGATTCCGGGTGTGGTCTTGACTACCCCGCAGGCTCATGGCCGCTTCCCGACGTGTTCCGATAGGTGCCCAGGTTGTCTTATGTTAGGCCCTGGAAGATGATGGTCATTTAGGGGCGCGCACAGTGGGGAAACCCGGACGGGCGGTCTTAGATATCGTTATATGTATATGTATATAACTATATTTTCATCAAGTTGGACTTGATGGTTGATAAACGCCACAAAGAGCGTATGTTAAATGCCATATAGAGCATAAATATGTGCCAGGAAGAGCACTTGATGTACATGATATTCCTAATAAGGAATGGAAGGATAAAATGGGAAGTTTTAATTAATGAATAGAAACTATAACTTCTTGACTTAACCAAATATATGGTTGTATTCCTAATAAGGAATGTCTGAAGGAAATGGAAATTGTATTTTATAAGGAAGGGTTTTAACT
The DNA here is from genome assembly GCA_949130495.1 of Sambucus nigra. Taxonomy (NCBI): domain Eukaryota; kingdom Viridiplantae; phylum Streptophyta; class Magnoliopsida; order Dipsacales; family Adoxaceae; genus Sambucus; species Sambucus nigra. The sequence goes on along the minus strand of OX422221.1, from coordinate 159,477,869 downwards.
TAAAGTGCTTTACCTTCAATTCTTGCTTATAATTGTAGATAGCATGTCGTATTATCATCCTCATCATTCATGTATAACTGTTCATATCTATCATGCTTTTTATTCTTCTAGAAATCATATAGAACCCGGCCCTGACCGGTTTACTTCCTTGTATATATATTATTGTATCCGCTCAGGTGCTCCACCGCAAGGACGCCCGACTTGACTTTCCCTTGTTCCTTGCACTTTCGACGAGCTGTAAGATTTTGCGGGTTATTACAGGATGTTGTTTTAGACGCTTTCATTCTTGTTATTCTAGATATGATCGGGTCTTTTCCCTCGGGCGTGTGGCCCAAACATTTGTATTTGATTAATGATTGTACTATGTAAGATATTTTATATTGTTGTACGTTGTCTTGTGTAGCTGTGGACCGACAGCTTATTCGGTCCATTTGTGTACATTAGTTTTGGTTATGTTATATGTTATCTTTTGGAATACCACTTTCTCGTCAGATTGGGTTGTTAGTTTAAATTTTCATAACCGCATTTTAAAATTTTTACACTTTTTGGCAACCCGTTTTCTGATTTATTGGGTGGTTTTCCCATATACTCAGTTTATTATTGTGATGCTGAGAATGATATCCATCCATGATTCCTGTTACGTTTGAGTATCGGGCTGGCCACCCCTTATCTCGGATTGCGGGTTGTCACAGGCATCTTGTTAACAACCTTAAGTTGTAATATTTTATGAATATGCTGTTGTTTTTCAATTTGATGACTTGAGCATTATTTGATGTTATTCCTATATATCTCTTGAATCAAATATATGTTATGTGAGAATAATATGTTGAATATGTGCTCAATGAAAATTCATGGTATTCACATATGTCCTTTACAATTTTTGGTTATATCCCATGCTTGTATTATTTTTGATAGGGGGAGCTTCGCATTTAACCCTTGACACTCGATTTATATTGAAATATCTTTTTAATAATGTCAAAAGGGGGAGAAATAGTGTTGATTCACTCATTTGTGCTTAATTTATACATTTTATGGATTATTGTGAATCATTATTTGTCATCATCAAAAAGGGGGAGATTGTTAACGAAATGTATTTATCCCTTAAATTAATACTTAAATAATTTTAATTAATGTACATTTTAGTTTAATGTAATATATTAATTTTGATGATTCCAAACATATATTTATTTACTATTTTATAAGTTACTCAACATATCTTGTATATAGTTATTTGTATAAATTATTTGTGCACCCATACATGTTCTCCTGCGTATGCACCTGAAATTATTTGGTATCAACATATTATACATTGTCTGTTTTTATGATTTGCTTACATTCAGTTATAACCTCTTATATTACCTTTATATAACTGTTGCTAAGTTTTGAATTGATAACACCTTGAGCCACGTGTGAGTTAGCTGTCGTGATCCATCAAAAACAACTATATCAATGTGTATATAAGTTTACTTATATATATAAAATATTTATATATAAAACAATAGTGCCATGTTTTTTTTAACAGTTAGCTATTGTGAGGTACTTATTTTTTTTACACACGTTGAGCCACGTACAAATGCTGAAGCTAAAAATTTAAACAGTTTTTTATGTTTTGTCCCATACTTAATTTCACTTGCTCACTTCGACAACCTTTACAAGACAACTATGCAGTTTTTACTCCCATACAATCTTGAAGATACATGAGGGACACTGAACTTTGTCAGTCTACCTGGAAAGTTGACGCCTATACCTATTAGACATCTTGCCATACCTATTGTCCCATCTGTCACTTCTTGTCTAAATCGATTGTACCAAGAACTATAATTTTTTTTATAAACATTTACACAAAGTTATATCTATACATGCTATGGACGAATATATTTATACAGATCTTTATATCTTAGACCTTCTACTTAAGTTTGTATATACATGTTTGATTATAACTTTCCACCATAGGTATTTATTTTAACCTTCAGATTCTTACCCGAGATTTATTTCGTGTCTAGCTTTACACGAAAAGAACCTTTATGTGTACCTTAGGAGCAGTTCTAGTAGCCTTAGGTTTATATCATTTGAGTATAATATATTAATCCTTGTACCCAAGAATTGCATTACCTGCTATACCCATACCTGTTTTGCTAGCATACACGGTTTTCGTCCTTAGTTGATGTGACCTTCTTGAAGGTTTGTACACGTATACTTGATTCAAGCTTTTGACAGTAGACGCATGCTTATATATATATATATATATATATATATATATATATATATAAATATATATATATATATATATATATATATATATATATATAAATATATATATATATATATAATCTTGTTATGGGAATTCTTACCTACTATATGTAGCGTCAAGTTCAAAGCCATACCTGTTATTGCCTTAAAAAATGTTTGGGCCACGCATGCATATTACTATACATATAAGTCTTGTTTATATACTTCGTAATTATTTTTGACCGTACGACTTACCCACGTTGTTATCTGTTATAAAGATACATGAAAGAGCGGATCCCCCGGATTGTAAAACCCTTTTTGAAAATATATTTCCTTTTCTTGTTTACTATGCGGAAGCGTAAAAGGTGATGGTTCAGTTAAAAACAAAATTTTTATTTCTATTTCAAATTAAACACAAGTGAAAATAAATTAAACTTGCAAATATTAATTTCACTTAAACCAATTAATCCAAGTCCTAGACTTTGCCTAAGTCATAATTATCAATATTCCAAATATAGGCCAAACCACTTTTAGCAGATGACTTGAATTAAACAAACAATTATCCAAATTTAGTTAGTACCCAATTAAATTAAGTGTGACAATTAAAACCATTTTTATCTTGAATTACCCTAAGCATGAGTTCTAATTCATTATGCAAGATAAAAATAAATCAATTACACTACGCCGAGATGTACGAGGAAAAAACCCACAACGGGAAACAACCTCGGACGGCCCTAGCCACAAATACACTAAGTACGGAATTTACAAATACAAGACAGAAAGGCTTACAACACACGACTCGATCCCTCTCAAGACCCGAAGCTTCTTCTTATAGATACCTCTTCCTAGCGGATAACCTTGGAGCTCCACTGCGGTCTCGAAATCCACCGATCGGACTTTATATGGTCACCGTCACCCGAGCAAGGAGCCTTTCTCCAAGTGGGTAATGCCGCAACAAAAACTCTTCTTCTTTCTTTATGGGATGTAGAAGAAAACCCGAAACGTCTCTTTGAACGGAAGAGATGAACCCGGTGCTAAACTCCAAGCAAGATATATGAATATGGGAACTTGGAAGAAACAAATTTGGGTGTAAACACGAGTGGTGTATATTTTTCTCTTTGATAAAAACACACTCAAAACATGATCTTTTTCCCTCTTTGATTTTTCTCTCAAAACACTCTCTCTAGGAGTTAGTAGGATGTGAAAAAGATGTTTAATCAAAAGTGATTCTCGCCCATAGTTATGATGTGAAAAGATAGTGGGGAAAGAAGTGGAGATCATGGGAGAAAAGCTGCTTAAAACTGCCAAAAACTGTTCCCGCCTGGCATCTCGTTCAAACAACATTTCGTTCGAACGACATTCTCGTTCGAACGAGTCTTCTAACGAAGTTCCAGTATGAACTCGTTAGAAGCTCGTTAGAACGACAATCTCGTTCGAACGACAATCTCGTTCGAACGACATTTCAAACGAAGTTTCAGTATGTCATAATGGGAAGTCGTTGGCAGGTTCGTTCGAATGACATTTTCGTTCGAACGGCAAACTTGTTCGAACGAAAAACCAGAAAGTTTGAATATTCTATTTTTTAGCCCAGAAAACTTTATAAACTTATTTTAAAGTTTAAAACACAGTTTTAATTAAACCACCCAATAAATAAGTTCCAAGTTCCTATATATATATATATAATTTCATTCATACCTTGGGAGAATGGAACTATGGTTGATGACGTATAAACGAGGCACGAAACCGACATGATGAAGAAGCTTTATACTCTTTGCCGCTACATCTTCAACAAACACGTCAGAGGCTTGAAAGATGATCAATATACTCCATCCTATGACTCAAACGTTTTTGTCCGGAATTGAGCCAAAACAATAAAGGACTCAATTGGAAATTCGCATCCTTACAAATCTCCCCCTTTGGCTATTCCGAGACAAAAACTATACAAAAATGCTAAGGGGCCGTCAAGCTGTACTAGACTCAAAACATAACCCACCCAAACTTGACTCAACCCAAGGATCAAATGCTTTGCCATTGAAAATTGCCGCTTTAGAAGAATTCTTGCACACTTAAGCAAACACATCAAATGCATAGGGAATATCAAAGTATTTAAAGCGATTAAATAAATACTCCCCCAAAATTAATTATCCCCTTTATCAAAATGATTAACCCAAGAAGTTAGCTACTCCCCCTAAGTTAAATCTCCTAAACTTAGATAAGATTATAATAGGATAAGATACCATTTCTCCCCCTATCATTCTCCTCCATTTTGTTCAGGAATAGACAAAGGATAAAGAACAAATATAAAAGCATGTTGAAGCTTAAAATGATAAGACATGAAAGCATATGGGCAATAAATGCATAGCTAATCCAAGATAAATACCAAAACTAAAGTATAAGCATAGAAGGACTAGAAAGCAAGGCAAAGGCAAAACACAATATCATATATATATGTACTATAAATATATCAAGAATGCACACGCACATATATATAGATATAAACACACACATGACACAAAATACATTAAGTTTGCACACTCGTATGGCAAAAATGTGTCATATGGAAACGGAAGTGTTGGGATGTGAACTAGTAACGATTAAATTTAGACCCAATCACTTAAAAACATGTTCACGGAGTTCTCATTTGATTGAAAACTTCATCACATTTGAATATAACCTCATGTGACAATATAGATTGAACTCAATGAATAAACATACACAATGCATACAAGCCAAGCATATTAATGATTCTACAAACCAATAGAGTCATGACATGAGATATGCAACAAGGATAAACGGACATTGTGCAAACCGTTGATATACCATCCAATCTTTCTCAATAAATATTTATAGTAAATTTGAATGACTATATCAATCAAACATAGGCCTTGGCAATTATTTTTCTTTTAATGCCATATTTTTTGTTTTTAGGCCTTTGGACCACGTATTTCTTTTAGGTCCATTCAAAAACGGTGGCTTACAATAGCAAAGGATCACTTAGTCCTTTCGGAGCCCTTCCCCGTGCACATTTATATTTATCATGTTTTCATTTTTCACACAAATCTCACGTGCAACGGATTTTGACATGCACTTGTCCTCCTAAGTCACAGATATGTAGATGACAAGATTGAAAGGAGAACACCTCACATAGCTCAAATATACATATGAAGTTAAAATTTCAAAAGATCTCGTGCATGTGTGAATAGAGGCATATAAAAATAGAATCCATTTAACCAACACAAAATTCAACTGCTCCATAAAAAACTATGGTAAAGAACATTTTAACTATTGACAATCTAAACCAAAAGTTCTAGCCACGTGGGAGCGAAAAGAGGGATTCAAACATAAGAATATGCCACTTAAAGTGTGTCAAACAAAAAATACGCACAAAATAAAAACTTTTTGAGTTTTTGACAAATAAAACCAAAAGGAAAAATATATACTCAAAAGATAAACCAAAATCATTTGAATTTTTCTTTATGCTTAAATTAACAAGAGATAAAAACTTCAAATGATAAACAAAAATCATTATTCTAGCATGTGATATGATATAAAGTAAAAACTAGAAAATGATTAAATAAGCATACGTTTAGCATGATAATATAGCATGAAGCACAGAAGCTAAAGTATGCAAAGACTAACACATTCATCCTTTAGATTTAGCAAGGGAGGAAGCATGTGAAAGTAAATGAGAATCAAAAACCCTATTTTGCAAGGCAACCAAGTCGGATTTCCTAACCCAAATTAATGAAGAATGAATGTCTTGGGGTGTAGGAGTTCAAAATACATTGATTGCATTACGTTGGGATTTTCTAGGAATTCGTTTAAGATCAAAACAAAATTTCTTAAGATGACCTTTTCGACCACAATGTGTACAAATAAAAACATGTCGAAAAAATTTACCTAAGGAGTGATCTCTAAATGCTTTCCTAGTATATTCTCCTAAAACGTTGGTCTTGGCTTTATGAGTACATTCATTACAAGTATTGAAGCCTAAACCACAAGTGTCATTTTTAATTTGGACCGTTCCTAATAATTTATCTAATTTTTCCGAACGACACTCCAAATCAAATTTGACATTACTAGAGTCTTTTAATTTATTTTGCAATTCTAAAATGTTAGACTCTAATAAAACATTTCGCTCTTCAAAAGCAAGAAGCTCCTTTATCAAGGATTCCATTAAACCCTTAAGTCTATCTCTCTCGCCTTCTATATATTCAAGCTTCTCTAGAAGAGTCATCTCACGTGTCTTAAGGTCTTCTACCAACATGCTATCATCAATGACATTGACACGCTCTTTTAAATTAGCTTCTAACTTCAAATTAGCCTTTTTTTAATTTAATAGATTCTTTATAAAGTTCTTGAAAAGCATTTTGAAGTTCACTCACATTAACCTCTTCTTCATTTTCACCCTCTCTTTCTTCTCCACTCTCACTATCATCAAAAACAAGAGAATCATAAACAATGACCTTGGAAGTGTCATGTGTTAAAGTTTCATCAATCGATGAGTTCTAACTATCACTCACATGACTAGCCATAAAAGCCACAAAATTAGGCTTTGTGGGGGAATCGGGTCCCTCTTCCTTATCACTATCACTAAGGGTTGCATTATATGCAATGGGTCGTTTACCCTCTTTCCTTAGTTTAGTGGGGCACTCAAAAGACCTATGGCCATAACCCTCACAACCAAAACACCTATTAGACTCGTCCCTATTTAAGATCTTCTCGGATTTAGGAATCTTCTCGCCTTTGTCATGCTTAGAAGTTTCAAATTTATTAAAATCATTTTTAAATTTATCTTTGTTAAATTTAAGAAATTTTCTAAATTTACGATCAAACAAAGCCATGTCTTCCGAGTCACTATCACTCTCGCTCTCTACTACTTGTTTGACCTCTTTTCGGGCTTTTAAAGCAACGCCCTTTTCAATTTTCTTTTCAGTTTGAGAGGAAAACATATCTAGTTCATAGGTTTGTAAATCACCTACAAGCTCTTCTAATTTCGTAGAGGCTAAAGATGGCAAACAATTTAAAACGGTTACTTTTGGAATAAATCTATCGGGTAGAGACCTTAAAATTTTCTTTACAACTCAGTTGTCGGGTATTTTCTCTCCCAAATTAAAAGATGAATTGACAATATCGGAAAGTCTAACATAAAATTCATCTAAAGTTTCATTATTGTTCATTTACACCCAAATTTGTTTCTTCCAAGTTCCCATATTCATATATCTTTCTTGGAGTTTGGCATCGGGTTCATTTCTTCCGTTCAAAGAGAAGTTTCGGGTTTTCTTATACATCCCATAAAGAAAGAAGAAGAGTTTTTGTTGCGGCATTACCCACTTGGAGAAAGGCTCCTTGCTCGGGTGACGGTGACCATATAAAGTCCGATCGGTGGATTCCGAGACTGCGGTGGACCTCCAAGGTTATCCGCTAGGAAGAGGTATCTACAAGAAGAAGCATCGGGGCTTGAGAGGGATCGAGTCGTGTGTTGTAAGCCTTTCTATCTTGTATTTGTAAACTCCGTACTTAGTGGATTTGTGGCTAGGGCCTTCCGAGGTTGTTTCCCGTTGTGGGTTTTTTCCTCGTACATCTCGGCGTAGTGTGATTGATTTATTTTTATCTTGCATAATGAATTAGAACTCATGCTTAGGGTAATTCAAGATAAAAATGGTTTTAATTGTCACACTTAATTTAATTGGGTACTAACTAAATTTGGATAATTGTTTGTTTAATTCAAGTCATCTGCTAAAAGTGGTTTGGCCTATATTTGGAATATTGATAATTATGACTTAGGCAAAGTCTAGGACTTGGATTAATTGGTTTAAGTGAAATTAATATTTGCAAGTTTAATTTATTTTCACTTGTGTTTAATTTGAAATAGAAATTAAAATTTTGTTTTTAACTGAACCATCACCTTTTACACTTTCACATAGTAAACAATAAAAGGAAATATATTTTCAAAAAGGGGTTTACAATCCGGGGGAGCCGCTCTTTCAAATCTTGTTAGAACGACAATCTCGTTCGAACGATATTTCGAACGAAGTTCTAGTATGCCATAATGGGAAGTCGTTGGCATGTTCGTTCGAACGACATTTTCGTTCGAACGACAAACTTGTTCGAACGAAAAACCAGAAAGTTTGAATATTCTATTTTTTAGCCTAGAACACTTTATAAACTTATTTTAAAGTTTAAAACATAGTTTTAATTAAACCTAACACCCAATAAACAAGTTCCAAGTTCCTATATATATATATATATATATATATATATATATAATTGCATTCATACCTTGGGAGAATTGAACTATAGTTGATGACGTATAAACGAGGCACGAAACCGACATGATGAAGAAGCTTTATACTCTTTGCCGCTACGTCTTCAACAAACACGTCATAGGCTTGAAAGATGATCAATATACTCTATCCTATGACTCAAACCTTTTTGTCCGGAATTGAGCCAAAATAACAAAGGACTCAATTGGAAATTCGCGTCCTTACACTACCTAGTACAAGTCTTGAGCCACGCATGCTACATCATCTTACTACTATGAATAGTAGAGTGATTTGTCAGTAATGTTGTACAGCCTTGGGGCTCGTGCATGTACCATATTTTATTTGGGACTAACCTCAGTTACATTTCAAAGTCTCTTTATCCAAATTCATTTAATTGAGTGTCCTTTGACAGTACCTTATATTTCTTTTATACACTTTGGCAGTTACCAGCAGACTTCATAAACCATAAGACTTATACATCAAAAGAATTTACACCATATTGCACATCATTTCATATATCGGATATTGTCTCTTGGACTAATACATTTTGCAGAAAATATATGAGTCATCTGCTAAGCTACTTTCAGTCCCATATGGAAGTCCATTCTTATGCTACTAACAGCTATATTTTTATGGAGAAGATAAAAATGAAGATTTGCATATCAGATTTGGAGACTATTTTCAACTACTTCATCTCAGAAAATCAGGAGCATTTAATGCTGAAAATACATGTGTCTAACAGCTAGTTTTTGGTAGACATATTTAAAGCTTTGAAGAGCTGCATAAAAAAAAAGGGATACTTGAATGTGGACATGAGCAAGACTTGAAATAATATTGAGAGCATTCATTTTACTACTCAACTACACAGTCAAGAGAGCAATCAATCTTATTATCTGCTCAATCATTGAAGAAGAAGAAGACTTGTGCCTACTTCAATATCATTTATTGAAGTCTTATTAAAGAAGGAGAAACTCAGATTACAAATTATATTTTAAGGAGTTTCATTATTGTACCTTGTACTACAAAAAATTCAGATTTGTTGTGAAGCTTTGTTGAAGCTTCGGTTTGTACCGGTAATTGGTTCCTACCCGCAAGTGGGCAACGGGGTTTGAAGCTCGGAATTAGCTTGCAAATATTTGTACGCGGTGCTTTGATCCTACCCGCAAGTGGATCAGGTTTAGTGAAGCGCAAAGGAGACGGAGGCTCTAGGCGCGTGGACGTAGGCCGGGATTTGGCCGAACCACGTTAAATTTCGGTGTCATTTATTTTTCGCACCTTTATTTATTTATTTATTTATTTGCACATGCTTGCTTGAGTTAATATTTTCAGCACACTATCTTGCAAATAAATTAATTCCGAAATTTGACTAAATTAATTTTAAAGTTAAAATAATTATTTTTGAATTAAATAGTTAATTTCAGAATATCACTTAATATTAAATACGAAAATTAAATTAATATTCCTAGTGTGTTAAAATCTGCATTTCTAGTTGTTTATAATTAGTTGATTGCATTTATTTGATATTGTTGAATTTATTCTTTATAGTTTTATTAATCTGAAAGTTGTCTAAGTGATTTAAATTTAATATTTTTTCTGAAATCTTAATTTGACTTAAAGTTTGTAAAAACTCAATTCACCCCCCCCCCCCCCCCCCCCCCTCTTGAGTATAATCTGGGCAACAATTTAAAACGATTTTTATTATTTAAACCAGTTTTATAAAATAGTTTTTTAATGAAATACGTTTTTTTAACAATTTATAAAACATTTTTAAAATATTTTTCTATAAAAAAATTAAAAAGAAAAGAACTTATAAGAATTGCCAAATTTGTGTGGCAAATATTTCTTGCTCAATTAATAAAGCAAAGTTTGTTAACATTTGTGGCAAATTTTTGCATAGAAGGTGTTGTACTCTAGACAAACTTTTTTTACCAAACATACCAAATTGTAGGCAAATACCTGTTTTGCCAACTTATTTGCTATTTGTCATGAAAAATAAGGGTAACCAAATGAAGCCTAAGATATTGTATGATATTAGTATTTTTTATATATAAACTAGGTGTAAGCCGCGCGATACGCGGGCGAGGCGCAATGCGCAGCGCTTAAGTAAGGAAAAATATGGATCGAAAATTTAGAAGTGGATATTTTTTAACCACCATTTTTGAAACATTTGTTCAAACAATACACATACAATATGAAGATAAGAAGTAAATCAATTTTAGAAGCATATGTGATGGTCTATTTCTGCATCCTAATTATAAAGTTATAATACAAATAACAATAAAAATAATAAGAATTAAAATTAAAAATGAGAACAAAATACAAAAAAATGAGTTAAATATAATCATTAAAAGGATCATAAACTATGGGAAATTGTTGCCTATTTAATTATAATTATAGATATCTAAACCATAAAAAGGCCAAATCCTAACAGCACCTCAACATCACCATAAGTTCGGATAATTTGCCGGTGATTGATGACGCGATTTGATTTAATACAAATTTCTCATTGTTGGTTGTAGATGAATGTGTATGCGTGTGAGGATGGAATGCGGGTGCAAGACAATGCGACGATTTAAGAATCTGAAAAAATAGGATTTGGGTGCATCAGGAAATTTAATAATAATATAAACTATAATATATACCATGGCCTAATTTTGCATAGACAAAACATTAATTTTTGTAGAAAAAACAATATTCATAAATCACTAAAATAAAAGTAATAAATATTACACAAACATTTGACAATGATATTCTCGTCCAAACAAAAAGAAAATTTATTTCCAAACAACTCCTACTCGCTGGTCCAGGTTCCCATTTTATGAAGCGGATTTTGGCTGGGGAAAACCAGAGTGAACAAGTCAAGTGAAACTGCGTATAAAAAATGTGGTGTGTTTGATGGATGACAAAGAGGCCGAGGGGATTGAAGCATGGATGATTTTGGTTGATAATGACATGCTTAATTTCGAAAAAGATTGCAACATTAAAAACCTTTACACCTAGGGGGCACCCCACTGGATGGTTTATACATTTGGACGATTATGTGGGTTATTTATAAGTATTGTTGTGTTTTACACCAGTTACATTCTCCAATAAAGATACATGCTCTACCCGGTGCCCCTTTGTTTTATCAATAAAAGATTAAATTTGTCTAATAAAATTTTAGGCTTCAATTTGTCAAATAAAATTTTAAGCAAAATGATGTTAGCAAATAATCCACTCTGGTGTGCTTAGCTGACAGATACACTGCTTCAGCTGTTTGGGATTAGGGATGGCAATGTGGAGGATTTTGGCGGGAACCCGCCCCACCCCCGACCCTAATGGGGAGAATTTTGGGATAATAAACGGGGCGGGTTCGGGATCAGGTTTGATATTAAAAAAATTGTCGGGTTCAGGTCAGGATCGAGCTTACTTTATAAAAATCCCGAACCTGCCCCTTTTAAGTGTATATTTACTAATAAACCCTTATATATATATATATATATATATATATATATATATATATATATATATATATATATATATATATATATATATTGTACTTTTTTAAATGTATACTTTGTGTTTTAATCTTTAAATTTTCTTATACATATTTTTTTAATCTCTTAATACCTAATTTTTTAAGAGTATTGCAAAACTTACAAAAAAAATTAAAATCTGTTTTATATCAAATAAATTAAAAAATATCATAAAAATGTTTTAGACCGGTTTGGGGCGGGTTCGGGGTCCCGCCATAGTTTCAAAAAACGGTCGTTACCTAACGAATCGGTCGTTACGTAACAGTATCTGGAGTTCACGTTTCGGATACACACCAATATATCGAATTAGACCAAATTCACACTCGTATCGCGATACGTATCCGATACGTAACGGTTAAACCGTTTCAATCCGTTACGGTCAAATGTTATTCAGTTTTTGTATGGAAAAAAAAAAGATGAAGAAAAATAGAAACAGTGTTCAAATAGTATGACTCATCTCAAAGATAAAGTAGACAAAAAAGAAGGGGACAAAGACAAACCTTTAGGCTGTAAAGTGTATAGCCTTAGATCAGCTAGGCTTTGTTTGACAAGAGATTCCATCATCTTCTCCCCTTACTTATTTGTGTTAAGAAGACTCACAAAACCCATTCCATTTTACACGGTTACAAACCCTTCCATTTTTTCTTCATCTCCCTCCAAACTATTTCCCCATCGTCGGCGGCGGCATATCAGGAGGAGCACAGGAAGACGACGTATCTGAGTGTCTCCAGTCGGTACCGAAATCTCTCAGTCTCGGATCAATCAAGGTGAGTAAAAAAAATGTTGGTGTTGGCTGTTCTTTTCAACTTGAGCCGTACGAGAGAGAGAGGGGACTTATGAAGTCTTTTTTATTTGATGTGAACACAAGAAAACCCTCATCTCATCTTGTTTTTTTTAACGGATGAGATGAGGTGACAAAATAATAAAAAAATGTTATAAAAGTTTATCAACAAATGTTATCAAAAAAATGTTAAAATAAATTATAAAAGTTATAATTTTATAAAAAAAACATTCAAAAAAATGTTTAAAAAAAACATTCAAAAATGTTATCAAAAAAATGTTAAAAAAAAAACATTCACAATATTATAAAAGTTTATCCAAAAAAATTATTTAAGTCAATTAATTATTATCATATCTTAAAAAATTAATATCATTCAAGTTAATATGCGTTATGATTTAATATGATATTATGTAGCAAAAATATTGTCTAAAAAAAACTAATAAAAGTACCAAAAATAATAAAATTCTACCAAATAATTTAGAATTTTTTTGTTAAAGTTTAGTACTTATTATTACGTTTTAGAAATTTATTATTATTCAATTTAATATTAAGTCAACTTATTATTTTTTTTCTTTATATAAATGCATAAAAATAATGAATTTCTTGAAAGTCAACTTATTATTATTCAATTGTTTTCTATGATAGTTTAAAAAAAGAAAATGCCAAATAGTTTATCCAAAAAAATTATTTAAGTCAATTAATTATTATCATATCTTAAAAAAGTAATTATCATCCAAGTTAATATGCGTTATGATTTAATATGATATTATGTAGCAAAAATATTGTCTAAAAAAACTAATAAAAGTACCAAAAATATTAAAATTCTACCAAATAATTTATATTTTTTTCGTTAAAGTTTAGTACTTATTATTACGTTTTAAAAATTTATTATTATTCAATTTAATATTAAGTCAACTTATTATTTTTTTTCTTTATATAAATGCATAAAAATAATGAACTTCTTGAAAGTCAACTTATTATTATTCAATTATTTTCTATGATAGTTTAAAAAAAGAAAATGCCAAATTTTATAAAAGTTTATCCAAAAAAATTATTTAAGTCAATTAATTATTATCATATCTTAAAAAATTAATTATCATTCAAGTTAATATGCGTTATGGTTTAATATGATATTATGTAGCAAAAATATTGTCTAAAAAAAACTAATAAAAGTACCAAAAATATTAAAATTCTACCAAATAATTTAGAATTCTTTCGTTAAAGTTTAGTACTTATTATTACGCTTTAAAAATTTATTATTATTCAATTTAATATTAAGTCAACTTATTATTTTTTTCTTTATATAAATGCATAAAAATAATGAACTTCTTGAAAGTCAACTTATTATTATTCAATTGTTTTCTATGATAGCTTAAAAAAAGAAAATGCCTCGTGGAAGAATAGAGGAAGATGAGTCGGAGATCGCCCTGGGTGGAAGTTTGCTACTCCAGTATTAAATAATAGATTGAAATTAAATTGCAAATTATGCGAAAGAGAAATAAATGGTGGTATAACTAGACTAAAACAACATTTAACTCATGTAAAAGGACAAGTAAGAGGGTGTCCTAACGTCACAATCGAAATTAGGGAGCAAATGATGAAACATCTTCAAGGAACAAAACCAAAAAAAAGAAGATAAAGTCGCTCAAAAGGAAGGAGTCATTGATTATATTAGAAATGAGTATGGGGGTGATGGCTTTGAGGGGATTGTTGTTTCAAGTGATGATTCAGATCCCGAGATGACCATGGCAAGAAATATGAGTAGAAATGAATATAGGGAATGGGAGCAAACACAGGGGTCTAAATCAAAGGGTGGGTATGAGGCTGGAAGTTCAAGTAGAGCGAGTTTACCTAAAGCTCCTCAACGATCTTCCAATATGTCTGGAATGCGATGTAAGGAATGGGCGGATATTAATTCGCCTGAATATAGATTAGCTGAAGTGGATGTGGACCTCCATCGAAGTAAGGGTCCTAAGCAACCTAAAATATCAACAAAACTTATTAAGGGTTTGCGAAAAAAGTTAGGACGAGCAGTTAGTTAGTTTGTGTTGTTTGGAAAACATTCTGCAAATATTGTTGTAAGCCCGTGGTTTGACCGGATGCATGATGTCGCTAGAGAAGTTGGACACGGAGTGAAGCCTCTAACTCCGTATGAGGTCAATGAAGTTTTTTTGCCAATAGAGTTTGCTAGCTTGAAAAAATGGATTAAATCTCAAAAGCCAATTTGGAAGGAAAGGGGTGTTACTATTATGTGTGAGGGTTGGACAGGACCTACCAGGAAATATTTAATTAATTTTTTAGTTTATAGCAATCATGGAACAGTTTTCCACAAGTCCATTGATGCAACAGACGTGGTGAGTAGGACAACAGACTATTACTTTCGCCTCATGGATAAGGTGGTTGATGAAATTGGAAATGAATATGTTGTCCAAGTAGTAACTGATAATGAAGGGGCTATGAAAGCGGGTGGTAAGTTACTTATGCAAAAGAGACCGAATTTGTATTGGACAGCATGTTCAGCTCATTGTATTGACCTTATTCTTGAAGACATTGGTAAAAAGAAGAGCGTGGCGAAAGTGTTGGATGAAGCAAAAATTATCACCAGCTTCATTTACAATTACAATTGGGTTGTTGATTACATGAAGCGAATCACTAATGGTCGAGAGTTACTGCGTCCAACCATCACTCATTTTGCTACGAATTTTGTCACATTGGAGAGTATTGTGAGGCACAAAAAGGGTTTAGAGGACATGTTTCGATCTGATGAGTGGAAACGATGCAAGTGGTCAAAGTTGCCAAAAGGCAAGGAGGCGAAGAAGATAATATTTGACAGGGACTTTTGGTCTAAAGCAACGGATATTTTGAAGGTGCAGGAGCCTTTAGTGAAGGTTCTTCGATTGGTGGATGGAGATTTAAAACCTACCATGGGTTTTATTTATGAAGCTATGGATAGGACAAGGAAAGCAATTCAAAGAGATTGCCACTATTACATAGATTTTCATAAAATCATTAACAAACGATGGCAGTTCCAATTACATCAAGACTTGCACGCAACTGGTGAGTATAAAATTAGTTGTGTTTTATTTGTTAAAAAATTAATTGTGTTTTATTTGTTCAAAAATTTGATATATTATTTTTATGTCAATATATTAGGGTATTACTTGAATCCCCAGTTTCAATACGGTGATAATTTTACAAGCCTTTTAGACGCAATGGTAGGGCTTAGAAAAGTGATTCAGAGGTTGGAACCTGATATTGACAATCAGATAAAGGCAATTAATCAAGTAAGTCGAGAATATATTTATATTTTGTTAAGGTTTTTCACTAATGTATTTAATATTTCGTGAAATGTTAAAGATTTTGTTTTTTCGTGACAAATATGATTCTTTTGGAACCGAATTAGCTCAAACAGCAGTGTCACGAACAAATCCGGGTAATAATATGTCTTAATTTATTTACTTTCAATTTCACTTTATACTTCAGTATACAATATAAATACATCATTGTGTTCATCATGTGTAGGTGAATGGTGGATTCATTATGGCACATCTACTCCAGAACTTCAATGAATTGCTGTGAGAGTATTGTGTCAAGCATGTTCATCTTCCAACTATGAACGAAATTGGAGTACATTTAGCCTCATACATACAAAGACAAGAAATCGTTTAAAATCCCAAAAGTTAAATAAACTGGTTTTTGTATACTATAATATGAGGTTAAAGATCATAAATGCGACCACAAGAAGCCAACAAGACATTGAGGAATCTTTTAATCCTATCAACTTGGATTACATTTTTAACGAAGATGACCCATTGTCTTCGTGGTTGGAAGAGACGAAAGAAGCTCTTTTAGACGGTCAAGAAAATTCTGAATGGTTGGATGTCGATGAAAATGACCAAGATGATCATGCTACTTTAGTTCCTTCTGGTAGTGGAATTAGTAGCGGTGGTAGTGGAGGTGTTGGCTTGAGTCAACCAAGTAGTGGTACTCGTGGAGATACGGTTAGTGGTAGTTATGGAGGTGGTGCTAGTGGTAGTTATGGAGGTGCTGTTAGTGGTAGTTATGGAGGTGGTTTTGCTGGCAGAGATGTGCAATATGAAGGTAAATAAATATTGCAATCTAAATTTTATTTATAGTATTATATTATTCTTATATTACACTTCTAAAAAAATATATCATTTACTGAAACAGGTGATAGTTACTCACCGTATCAAGGAGAAGCTGGAAGTTATGGAATTCGGGGTGATGATGACAATTTGGAGGATAGACAAAATCTTCAACCATGGGGTGGGACACGAAGGCGTACACATCGTCCAATGGGAGATAATTTAGAGAACCATTTTGTTGAACTTGATCTTGGAGTTCGTGGAAACGAAAGAAGAAACCCACAAGCACAACCCACGTATCCCCATCCCCCTGAATTCTCATATTATCCCCCACCACCACAACACTATTATTCACCCACCGGGTCATATTATTATCCTCCTCATCCACCTGAACCTTCATATAATACCGTTTCATCTACCGAGAACTATCCACATGGGTACATGGTTCTGCTAGTGCCTCAAGGTTATTTTCAACAACAAGGGGCATCAAATGAAAGTAGCAATTTTGGAATGGGTGCATCTAATTCAAGTACTTCACATTCTAATTACTTTGGATATGAACCACATGAACGGGCTAATAATGATGATGATGATATGGAGATTCTTAGAGACCCGCCACGACATTCTTTTTGGTGGTGAAAGCATAGAATCATTTGTAATATATATAATTTAGTTTATTATCATATTTGTTTAGTGGTATGGTGGTAATGATTCACAATTGTGAAATGACTTTAAGTATGTAATTAGTTGTTAAATTTAAGCATGTTACAAGTTGTTATTGAGTGATGTATTTTTAGTATTTGATTAAGTAATAAAATACTTTTATAATGTGCTTTTAGTATTTGATTAAGTAATAAAATGCTTTAATGTTCTTTAATACTATGTAATGAACCAACATATTAATTAAACTCAACATTATAGGGTCAAAATAAAAGTATCATTTTAATTTATGGTATTTGTGAATGGAAAAAAAAAATTCACACTTGCAGTAACCGATTCCTGTTACATTACGTCCGATACTCCCGATACCGTTACACCGATACCGCAACCGTTACGTTACCCGATACCGTTATTTAAAACCATGGGTCCCGCGGGTTTTTTTAACGGGGTGGGGTAAATGGGGGCGGGGCGGGTTCGGATTTGAGATGGGATAAACTGGTTCGGAATCGGATTTGGACAAACTCACCTCAAACTTACCCATTGCCATCCCTATTTGGGATCATTTGGTCCGAGATAATAATAATAATAATAATAATAATAATAATAATAATAATAATAATAATAATAATAATAATAATAATAATAATAATAATAATAATAATAATAATAATAATAATAATAATAATAATAATAATAATAATAATAATAATAATAATAATAATAATAATAATAATAATAATAATAATAATAATAATAATAATAATAATAATAATAATAATAATAATAATAATAATAATAATAATAATAATAATAATAATAATAATAATAATAATAGAAGAAGAATAATAACGAACCAACAACCAAATGAACCCATAATATTTTACAATCAAAATATTCAGATTAATTTAAAATAACAAAAGCGTAAATAACTCCTAAAAGCTATGAAATCACACAAACCATCGTCGCTCCACACAAGTCGCCGTCCATCACCACCTTATCGTATTCGACCTTATCCCACCGCTGTCCAACACCATTCAGGTATGTTATTCCACTTTAGTGGCGTCAGTATTCGCACAAAACCCAGCCAGAAACCAAGCAGCCCACAGTCACAAAGCCAAAACCAACGACTGAAAAAGAGAAGAATCAAAAACCATACACCCTCCATCTCTTAAGAAAGAAATATGGAGAAAATGAACAAAATAAGGGCAAAACAAAACCCCAAAAAAAATATGGGGAAGAAATTGGTCGATACCAGTCGGTTTTAGATCTCCCATTCGTTGCTCTTGTGTCAACGCCACGGCCTCCATATCATCCCACATTAAATGGGGCGCAGAGATCCAATATATATAAAGAGGGAGTGAGGGAGATGGGAAGACATGAAAAGGTCAAGTGGAGAAGCGATGAAATTATCAATTATACTAAGGTTGCGTTTGTTTTTTTATCTGAATCTAAAGTCTGAATCTGAAATCTGAAGACTGAAATCAGAATCTGAAAAATGTGTTTGTTTTTACGTCTGAATATACTTCTGAATGAATGTATTTAGACTGATTCAGACTTCAGATTCAGACTTCAGACCTAACTCTACCTCTTAATCATTAAGAGGAAAATATGACCATTAACCTCTTAATCATTTAAAAAAACAAACACTTTTTGATACCTCTTAAGTCTGAATGGTTCAGATTCAGACTTAAGAAGTAAAAACAAACGACCCCTAAGAATCACATTGTAGAATTAAATGGGCTTCGTCGATTGCTGTGACAGAATATTAACACGGATGGAGAGAGAGAAGATGAAAATGTTATAAAGGGAGAGAGAAAAGGTGATTAACATTAGAGAGCCACGTAGACAGCTTACATGTCCACGTGCGTTGCACGTGTGACCAATGTGCAAAGTAAGTTTAAATAGACAAATCATTTAAAAAGGCATCTCAAATATTCACATTTATTACCACCTAAGAAGGCTCTATCAATGGTACGTCGCTTCATCGAGTCCAAATTGACCATTATTTTGTAAATCCAATGTATAAAATATTAGAGATATCGTAAGTTCATTATATACATGGAAAAAATTGCAATTAATACAAATCAATGTCAAATCAAGTGGAAATAAGATTTTAGCATAATAAAAATCCAAAACGTAAACTAAAACAATTATTAAAAAATTAAGAATGAACACCGTAAACCAAATGTAGGATTTGAGGTTGTGTTTCTTCACCATATCTTTTGGAAGCAATGTTTCTATTTGGGGGTTTTAATTGGAGTGCGATATTACAACAATACTCATTTCTTATTGGCAATTTCTCTTGCTCATGCATAAATAAATTTTCTCGTCGTTGAAATAATCTGCCTATAAGATTAAAATATAACTCCCATAAATATGAATAAAGTTTTGCATTCATTTAAACTTTACCTATTTGAGTTTGCAAAGTAAAAAAAATGTTCATCCATATAGTAATAAACTACTCATTATAGTTAAGGGTGTTATTAAAGATATAGAGTTTATTATTCTCTACTCACAACATCACGGAATCCCATAAAATGGTTTTTAATTATGGTTAGAAATAAGGTTAATTAATGTTTAATCCCCAAAAAATATTTAGTTTAATGATTAGTCCCCATATTTTGCTCAATTAAATTTATTCCCTACGGTGACATACATGAATTCAGGCCGATAACACAATATGAGGATTTTTTTGTTAACAATAAGTTCCCTTAATAATATATTTTGTAGATACAGGTTTTTAAATGAAGGTAGTAGCCATGTTGAAACCATGTTTATCTTTCAAAATGCATGATTCCATGAATGCATTATACTTACATCTCCCCATTCCAAGACACCATTCTTCCAAAGTACACATATTCTAAATCCTAAAAGTAAAAAAATGGATTATTGAAGTGGGATATATAACCCAAAGCCTTATCTCAAATGCTCAAAGTACTGATATCGAAGAGTGAGTAAACAAAAAACAATTGATTTCAATATAATTAATAGAATAATACAAAAAATTAAAAAATGTGAATAAAAGTTTTGAAACTAACATACCCATAAAATCCTTCTGGTCGAGCTAATGAAACAAAATCAGGTGACCAAAATACACTCCACAGAACCTTATATGGGTTGCTTTTGTATCCTACAATAAAATACTGCTTAAATTTTATATTAGTTAAAGTTATATCCGAAATCTACTAAACTATTATCTTTACGCAATAAATAAAAAAATATGATATTGTCCTAACACATATTCGATTTCAACAAAATTGTATATGAAAGAGATAATTATATTTAAGTCCCATTTATCAGGTCAACATATATATAAGTCCCATTGATTTTTTTACAACCTTTAAAGTCCCCCTTAACAAAACCGGTCGGTTAATCTCCATAGAAATGACTGAAATACCCATCCATTCACAATCGGAGAAATCGTAAGCGCCCGTATTTATCCTTCCTACCGATTTCATTGCGAGTTTTCAAATTTCAACTTTCAAATTTGAAACTCTTCACTGTATGGCTTTGCTTGCAACCATCCAAGCGTCCAGTTTCAAAACCCTTATCATGTTTCGATAAACTTTAGACGAAGGTTCTTCAAAATCTTAGGTGTTTGCTGATGTCCGTGGTGTGGTTATTCGTAAATTTCTGGTAAGATCCCCTGATACATTTAAAGAGCGATTTTATTTTCGTTTTTGAAATATTTTTCTTCGGTTTTATTTTGGTTCTTGAAAGATTTTTCTTTATCTCAATTTTGATGTATTTCTTTCAACCACTGGTTATTTTTTAATAACTCTGTTTTGTTTTTTTACTGGTTTTCTTGCATTTGCAGTGGGTATGATGTATTTACGATATTGTATATACGAAATTTATTATTTTTTACTCGTTCTTTTATGGTTTTCACAAATTTACGATGTTGGGGAACATTATTGCAACATACATTACGGAAAAAAAGTAATTTAATTTGTTGACCGGACATTCTTAGAATTTCTAGTGATGTTAGTACCATTATTTTTGGGTTTGTATAGTTTGTTCCACTCAAAAACATACTTCTAAGTAGGTCACACATGTTTTTTGATTTGGGGATATTGGATAAATGAGGTTTGGATACATTGAATCTCCGGTTGGGGGTGAATTGGGTGACACTAGCGCGAACCTTTAAAAATAAGAGAATATTGGATAAATAGGTGTTTGAGAGACTAAATGGGTTAAACTAAAAACATGTGTCTTTTTTTCAATATGTATATACGTACGTGTGTGTGTGTGTGTGTGTGTGTGTGTGAGAGAGAGAGAGAGAGAGAGAGAGAGAGAGTTTATAGATTATTTGACCCATTTATTTAACTAGTAAATTTTACTATCTGTATAATATTAATACAAAAATGTCACTGTTAGTGAAAATGTCATAGATATAAAACTATTTCATTTTCTAGTGCATACAGTAAAGTTTACTATATGTGTAATTTTTTTTTTGAAATTTTATAGGTTTCATTGGTCTTGTTTGATAGATCTCGACGACGAGATTTCAAAAATAGTAATTTTGCAAAAAACGAATTTGTTAATCAAAAGTTATGATCATTTAAAAATTAAAAAAAGAAGTTCAAAGTTACGGAATGTTGGTTTTAAAATGGTATAATTGTGAAAAAAACTTCCAAAAAATTAGGAATATGACCTATATGTAGGGGGAAAACATGGTGAGACTAGAATGAGTAAAGAAATATCTAATAGGACCTATTTGCGAAGCCCCTTTTTTTTTTAACTTAATATCATCTTGTGTTCAAAATGGGAACTTAATACACATGTTTTCGTTATCACTTATGAATATAATAATAAAAGAATTGAGGTTTTATTCTAGGGTACAGCTAAAAACACTCCAAAAATTCTTCATACACTCCAAAATTTTGTGAATGGACAATATTACCCTTTATCCTTTATTCTCTACCCTTACATCAAATTCCATTTAATAATTAAATACAATTTAAGCAAATAATTTTTTTTAACTTTAAATAACAATTATTAACAAATTAATCATTAATTGATTTATACTTTAGTGCTTATTTAATTTTTTTACTAAATATGAATATAATTCAGTTAAAATGTGACACAACACAAAATCTTATTTTTTATCTAACAAAAACACAACTCAAATAAAACTGACATAATACGAAATCTTTTTTTTTTTATCTTAAACGAACACGAAATATTTTTTTAACCTAACACGAACAAAATCCAAGTAAAATAGACACGAAATGACACGAAATATTATTTTAATTTATTTACAAAAACAGAAACACGACCGAATAAAAATGCTATAAAATACGAAATTTTTTTTACAAAACACAAATATGGCCAAGTAAAAGCGATACAACATGATTTTTTTTCCAAACACAAATAATAATTTTTTGGTAAATTTTTTTACCAAATACAAACACAATTAAAATGCGACACAATACGAAATCTATTTTGTTTTTATCAATATGACCAAGTAAAAACAACACAACATGATTTTTTTATTTTTTTACCAAACAAAAACACGATCCAATGTGGTGTTTAGTTTATGTTTTACTTCGATCGTGTTCGTGTTTGTGTTTGTGTTTGTGCTCGGTAAAAAAAATGTGTTTGTATTTGGTAAAAAAAACTATTATTTGTGCTTGAAAAAAAAATCATGTTGTGTCGTTTTTACTTTGTCATGTTTGTGTTTCTTAAAAAAAAAAGATTTCGTATTGTGTCGCATTTTAATTTGGTCGTGTTTGTATTTTGTGTCATCTCGTGTCTCTTTTACTTGGATTGTGTTTTTGTTAGATAAAAAATAAAATTTCGTATACTTTTGTGTCGTGTCGCATTTTAATTGGCTTGTGCATTGTAATTAAACCGTGTTCGTTTTAGATAAAAAAGATTTAAAAAAAAGACTTCACCAAGGCATTTTTTGTTTTAAAAAATAAACATATGGTTATTGAATTTTAAAAGAAAAAAAAATGCAAAATTGCATTTTAATTAGATCGTGTTCATGTTAGATAAAAAAATAAGATTTCGTGTCGCGTTCTTAAATCAAGTCATGTTGCGATATATTTGCGTGTGTTCTTGTTAAGTTAACAAAAAATATTTTTCTTTTAGTTGCATTTTAATTGGTTTGTGCTCATGTTAGAAAAAATGGGGTTTTGAGAAAAGGTTATCATAATCCTCAAAGTGTATAAAAATAGGACATCCACATAATTTTTATAAATTTAGTCCATGTACTAAAACCATGACTAAAACACCATGAAAAATGGTGCCGCTGGCGCGGCCCAAAAAATGAACTCCAAACTCTAAAGGGACCACACAAATAAATGCTATTGTACCACAGGGACTAGATTTATAAATTTGAAAAACATTGTCCTAAAAATCCAAATATAGTAAGAAACATGACCTTTACCTTAATTCTCTATAGAAAAAAATATACGACTTATTGTCATGTTACGTTTTAGATGGTTCGTGTTCATTAAAAAAAATTAACGGTAGCAACGGATTTACCAAACACGAATACGATCCAATTGTCGTGTTGCGTTTTAAGTGGGTTGTGTTCGTATTTGGTAAAAAATGAGATTTTTTGTTGTCTTATATCACTTTTATAGGACTCGTGTTTCGTTTTAGGCAAAAATAAGATTTTGAGGCGTGTCATGTCCTTTTTATTTCGATCAGGTTCGTGTTTGGTTAAAAAAATAACATAAATTGTGACGTGTCACTTTTACGTGGGTCGTGTTCGTGTTTATTAAAAAAATAATATTTCACGTTGTGTCGTATCACTTTTATTCGAATCGTGTTCATGTTTGGTTAAAAAAGAAAACCATGTCGTGTCGTGTTGAATTGTATTGTTTCTATGTGTTGTGTCTCGTTTTAATTGGCCATGTTTATGATTGGTTGAAAAATAAGATTTCGTGTGTCGTGTTCGTATTAGATTAAAAAAAATATATTTATTGTCATGTTATAGTGTATCGCGTTTTAGTTAGGTCGTGCTTGTGTTTGATAAAAACAATAAAAATAAATGGGGTCAAATTTAATATTCATAATTATTTTCATATGTTGTAAGAAAGTAATTTAAATTTAGTTACTTAATGGGTATTAAATATTCTAATTACATATGAAAAAGAGAATTAGATGTTTGTAATATCCTTTTGTTTTTAAACAATGAAATGTTAAAACAATAACATATAATTCATGAGGACATTTTTGTCATTGTGGTAAAATTTGGAGTGTCTCCCGATTCGAAAGGAGCGGCAATAGCCGCTCCCTTATTCTAATGTAACTGATGAAAAAAAATGAGGCAAACTCATACACCCGTGAAAGAAGTAAAAGAAACATTATGTAACACTACATTAAGGCTTTCACCCTAAATTTAAAAAAAAAAAATAGGCATCAAATGCTACAATAGAATCAAGAAATAACATTGTTATTCGTCCCCATGATGATGTGAGAAATTCATATTGTGAGAATTAAACTGCAATCAGACTTCCTTTTTAGCAAGAAAATCTAGTGGGTTGAAGGTTTGATAGGGAGGTCTCAAGTTGATGATTATTCATAACTTTCATCCCGTCAAGGCGTCTTTTTGATAGACTATAGTCAAAGAACATTTTGTTTCGGTTTTTGAACTGGGATTACTCGACCTTTTTTGTCCAGAATTGATGATGGAAAGGACAACAAAACACATTTACATGACTAAAAGTGAAATAAATAAATTTATATTGTACAATAAAAATAATAAATGAAGATACCTCGAAGCACCTATCACAAATTGCTCATATCATACCTTTAATAATTATTGGAAGGTGAATGAACAAATTATGGTAGTCTCTAAATCAGTGTTTTAAAAAGTTCGTCTTGGCGCGTTTAGACTTGAGGCGTGGGAGAAACGCTTCGCCTTAAGCTTTTTACGTCTTATTCTTGGTAAAAGGCTTAAGGCACACTTAAAAAAAAAAATATGAACGCTTTAATAAAACGATATCGCCTTTTAAATACTTTTTTTTTAAAAACCGAACCAATCTCTCATTCAAAACAATCAAAAGACAAATGGTGACCCAAACCTCTCTGCCTCATCCAAAAAAACGCACGTTTTTTTTTTTTTTTTCGTTTTTTCTTAGTTTTAAAAAAAATTGTATTTTAATTTGCATATATTCAAACATATTTTAAAGTATGTATCATTTTAGTATTTTTAATAGTCTTCTTATGATTAAAAAAGTTAAAATATATTAAAATATGCCTAAACGTCTTTTTATGCCTAAGGCCCGCCTAAGATTCTAAGAGTTGGCCTTGACGCCTCGATCACGCCCCACGTTTTTTAGAACCTTGCTGTAAACTAAAAACATGGTACTGAAAAGAATACCTCGAGATTTGTACGCACATATGGAATTTTTTATGCTTGTTGCAGAGTTGAGCGAGTCAGCTTCTCAAAACATCATTCTTGCCAAGTTTATAATTCAAAGCAGTAATTCAATGGTTTATATAAATTAAAGAAAGTTCAAATTAATTCAAAACAAAGGTCCACAAAAATAAATGAACTACCAAAAACATAGTGTTTTTAGCAAAAATAAAACAAAAGGGAAACCATCACTTTGGACAGAGTACTCACAAACAAACCTCAAATCTGAATTTGAGATATTTAAATGATAAGAACTAACTCAAATCAGAATTAAATCAGTATTACTCGTATCTAAATTACATCTAAATTTCAGGATCACTTTTAAGGAAAATAAAATAAAATCCGACAATACCATAAATTTGAATACCAGTTCTCCTTACTCAGTGGTGATGCCTACTATGAACTTGTTCAAACAATCACATTCATCAAAAATCCAAATCTATAACATAAGACAAAAAAATACCTACAAACATAATAAAAACACCATAACTTACAAACTCCATGAAAAAAGAACGTGTTTTTCACCTTTGAGCCATATTTTACACCTTTGAAGTAAGAAAAAAAATGAGAGGAGTGTATACCTTTAATATGCAAAACAAATAAGTTAATATAATATAAACACAAAAATGTCCACGCCAAATAGTACATTTATCCAAAACAGTTCCACGTATTTCTTGTTTATGAACAATAAATGTTATTCATCAAAACCTTTAGGTTGCAACACTGTTGCAGAAAATATTTTTTTATTACTTCATCTCCACCTTAAATTCACAATCCATTAGGAAATATGAAAATAATATAAAAACCTGTCTATATATTCAGGTGGGGGTGTCGGTAGCCATAAAAAGTAGGATGGTGTTTGTTAACATAAAGAAAGGAATAACGCTGCGAAATAGGATCTTATGTTTTTTCAGCGCGAAAATGAAAGGAAAACTAAAACCTATTTGTTTAACGATTGTTGAGCGCATCCTAGGTTAACCCACGTATGAGATATATCCGCCGATTTTAGTTTCTTCCCGACATAAAACCTATTTGTTAATAACAAAAATCTCAAAAGTTAATTCAAATCTAAAGGTTCATACAGTGGTGTACTGCGTAAGAGAGAGATGAGAAAACTGATACATGGCTGTCCACTGTCTAAGGAAGAGACGAAGGTTCATACTAATCTGAAGGTAAATACATAGAAACAACCCATAGAAATGTTGGGCGAATAGTCTACAATCAACTCTTGCAAACCCATATCACTTTAAAAGACAACTTGCAAAATATATCTCTTTTAAAGAACGACAGATATACAAAGATAGACCAAAGAGTTTTAATGGGTTTTTTTGGTCCATTGAATTAATTTACAATCCTAGCAACTTATGAAAACCTAAAAGATGCACCTTTCGGTATCTCAAAAGAAATTGAAAGGACACGATCAATTAATTTAACAAAATTTCGTTTGAAATATTTTGGGTTGAAAAATTATGAAATTACAATTAAATTTTGAAAATCAAAGAGTGTTAAATACTCATTATACCTCCAATACTATCGTATTAGAATTGTAATATAGATTTCCGATGTTCTTTGTATATTTTGTTTCGTTGGTGCAGTTAATGAAGGTTTGGCAGCACTTGCATTTTCTGGAGTGGTAGTGAATATGGTTCGATTCTCAAAATCGGTAACGAGACAATTAAATGCTGAGGCAGCAAATATATTCAGTAGATGGATGGGAACACTAAATGTGTGCTCTCTTTTAGGTGCTTTCCTCAGCAAATCCTACTTGGGAAGATACCTCACCTGTGTCATATTCCAGTATGTTTCATCCATTGTAAGTGAGCTTCCCAATATCAAAACCACAACAACTATCATTGCAATTGTGTATCGTGCGTTCGTTTTCTCTATTATGCGTGATCAGAAATATAGAGACCGATAGAGCATCAGATGTTATAACTGCTGTACTGATTTTTTTTCCCTTATTGTTGTAAATATTCACTGTCTCTGGTTCAAATATCATCAGAAGTCATTTTTATAAAAAGGAACCGCTAATTCCAATGTTTTCAATGGCTAAAATCATGAGTTATTCTAACGTCTTAGAATCTGGTAGAAGGTATCTAGAATGATGGCTCTTGATTTAAAATGTCACCAAAAAGAAAAGTATCCCTCTTAATTTGACACGGAACGAATAATAAATAGTGACAGCATGCTTTGTTCTTCTATTCTTTTCCCCTTATAGGTACAAATCGGGATTTTTTTCAATTTCCAAAGTTCTTATTTTCATAGTTTTTCAGGGTTTGGTTGCTTTGTCTTTGACAACCCAAGCTTTTATGCTTGAACCCGAAGGTTGTGGAAGAATAGGAGAGCTTTGCAACTCTCATTCTCGAGCTGAAGAGACAGTTTTCTACATTTCAATTTACTTGCTCGCACTAGGAAGTGGCACCACAGAGCCTGCACTTGTTACCTTTGGTGCAGATCTATTCGATGGAGAAGATCCCAAAGAAAAACAATCCAAGAATACATACTTAAGCTATTTTTACGTTGCCTTAAACTTCGGATCCTTGATTGCGGAGACGGTGTTGGTTTACCTGGAGGATATGGGAAAGTGGGTGATGGGGTTTTGGATATCCACTTTTTTGTGGCTTAATTGCCTTAGCTTCGCTATTAAGTGGGACTTTTGTGTTTATTCAAGTGCTTCAGAATGAAAGATGCGACCAGCAGCGTATGTTATATTACGTCAATATAAGTGCTGATTATGTTTATCTATGCCAAACAGATATAGTAATGTATATACATTACACACAACTTCATAATATATGTATGTGTGTGTGAATACATAGTTATATTAAGCAAAATTATAGTCATATTAGCTTGCAATGGACTCAATATTTTAGGGAGTAACCTAACTTTTCTACATCTGAAGGACCTATGCTACCTTTTTACTTGAAAAGCAAAACAAATGCTTGTAATACAATGGCCAAACTTGACATTAATAAACATGATTCCTTCACAAATGTATTGTTGTTTGTTTGTTCGCCTCATATATTTCTCCTTAATATAACTAAATGGTCATTACTTTCAACATGCAGGTTTCTTGACCGTGCAGCCATTGTCACCCCAACAGACATGACTTCAACACCGGACAAAGGTCAAACTCCAAACCCGGGCTACAAAGAATGGGGATTAGGCTCGCCATTGCAACAGTAGGGATAATAATAGCAGGCTTAGTTGAGCAACAAAGGCAAAAATACGCCAATGAAAGAGAGAGAAAGAAACAAGTTCTCTGAGTATTTTCTGGCAAACTCCACAATATGTGCTTGTGGGAGTAGCCGAAGCATTCATGTATGTTGCTCAATGGGAATTCTTCGCGTCACAAATACCTGATGGATTGAAGAGTTTGGGGCTTGGTTTGTCCATGTCATCTTCGGCAATAAGTAGTTATTTGTGCACTATGATATTGACTGCAGTAATGAAAATCACGTCCAAGAATGGGAAACCAGGATGGATACCTCCGAACTTGAATGGTCGACATATGGATAGATTTTTCTTCCTCTCAGCTACTTTGACTGCACTTAATCTTCTACTCTTCATAGTGTGCGCTAGGCGCTTCAAGTGCATCGGTAGAGAGGAGAGATGGAGGCAATGCCTTGAGCCAATTATAAATGTAATAAATAAATTACAAGACTTGTTTGATTTGATAGTTTTATCATGGCATTTTGTTTCACATGTGATTTGACCCTATAAATCCTGCCACTAAAGGAAAAAAAATGCTAAAAGAGAAAAAAGAAAATAAGATAATAAAGAGGTCAACACTGACACCATGAACTCTTTTTTTTTTTTTAAGTTACTTAGGTTCATTTATTGTCCATAATACCACCACTTAAAAAACGGGGTAAATCAGTAAACGAGGCTTCTGTCACTATAGGATATTGAGAGTTAGATGTATGCAGTCTTATCCCTGCATATGTAGAAAGACTGTTTTTACGACTTGAACCTGTGACCTCCACATTACAATGGGTAATCTTGTCATTGTTCCAGGTTCACCACTATTGTCACTATCCC
Organism: Sambucus nigra; assembly: GCA_949130495.1. NCBI lineage: Eukaryota > Viridiplantae > Streptophyta > Magnoliopsida > Dipsacales > Adoxaceae > Sambucus > Sambucus nigra. Next base: position 159,447,897 of record OX422221.1, on the reverse strand, counting down.
CTGATTTCTGAGGGCATCAGAAAGCTTTAAATAACGAAAAAAATGTTACAAAAAACACTTAACCAAAGCACAAACGATATACAAAATGCCACGAAAACAAAAAAATAACAGTTCACCAAAAAAAAAAGATATATATGGCTCTACAAAGATTGACCTACGTTCACAAGAGAAATGAGGGAAAATACGAACCCCAAATATGTACAATAGGCTATTTATATGACAATGAATTTTTAGTTTATTTAACGCTATAACATATACTAGGTACAAGACAATATTGAAAGTAAAAAAAACAATCAATGCATGAACATATAAGATATAGTTCTCCCAAAATTAACCTACGTTGGACCTTTGAAACAACAAGTTTTCTCGACTGGATTGCAAAATTGGAAGCTTTTGATCTTCTTCTACAAGAAAAACAAAGCCCCAATAGACTATTTATACAACAATGGACTCAAATGCGATTTAAGGCTACAGGTATATAAAAAAATTGACCTCCATAATACAAAAGTTAAAACCCCTCTAAATCCGGCTAATTCAATAAACATCATGATGGACCACAATCATGATGTCACACGCTTGTGGGTGATGACGATCACATTTCAGAAACAGAGTTGGAAGAGAGTATACAGAATCGAGAGAGAATTGAGAAGAAAAGAAATTCATACTATTCATTTAACTAACAAAATTGATCCCAAGTAACACGTGTGTATTGTGATTCTGTTACAGGATAATTAATTCCCACCAATGAAACATTAGCTCACCTAGTTCATTTGTTATACCGTTTGACTGAGAACTACTTCTAATGACGCCGCAGCTCAATATGTGACAATACTTCCTCCTCTAAATACGATCCTTGTACTCAAGGATCTAGAGGTAGAAAGTGAACTGAGATCACAGAATAGTCTCCCCAAGTAGCATTGGACGATTAGGAGCTCGATCACTGGACCAAAATCTGATAAAGTGGCGAATTTCCTCGATTGATGGTGTGACGATATAGAATAGCCACCGATTGAATTCGAGCTTGACCATTAGAACCTTCTGGTGGAAGCTCCGCAGAGGGCACAATACTTTGTTCTAATTTATTCTGAAGTAGGGACACATGAAAGATGGGATGGATTTTGGAGGAAGTAAACAAATCCAAATGTACGCCACTTTACCGTCGGCCAGGACCAAAAAATTTAGGGCTAAGATTTAAGTTACAAAGAAATGCCACGGTCAACTGACGGTAAGGTTGGAGCAACAGATAAACCCAACCGTCGACGGCAAAACATGTGCTTCGAGCGATTGCGATCCACATATAATTTCATCTGTGCAAAAGTTTAGCTTCTTTCAATAAAGCTTGCATTTCCATTCGATTTCTGAGAAACTGATGAGTCTCATCGCCCACTTGGCTATGGGGTTGATTGAGGGAGAATTGAGGTGGTTTATAACCATATAACGCTTCAAAAGGGGTAAAGCCCAATGAAGAATAAAATTTGGAGTCATAACTCCGCTTGCCATGGACAAACCCATATCATACAATGTAAATAATCTTCAAGGAACTAATTTAACTATTCGGTTTGATCATCAGTTTAATGATGGTAAGCCGCAGTGTAAATAAGAGTTGTAAACCCATGAGTTTAAAAAGTAATTTCCAGAATTTTGAAGTGAAGGTAGATTCACGATCAGTAAGTATAGTCAGTGGGAGGTTGTGCAAACGATGAACATGAGTGAAAGTAGGTTAGCTACGGAGGTTGCGGTGTAGGGGTGGGGAACGGACACAAAATGGCATATTTGGTTAAACGGTCAATTATCACCATTACAGTTTTTTGTGGTCCGATATGGGTAACCCTTCTGTAAAGTCCATAGAGATTTCTCTCCATGGTACTTCGGGAATGGGAAGGGGTTGCAGCAACCTAGGTATTGAAAATATTCACCTTTACTTCGTTGACAAATATCATACTCTTGGATAAATTTTCTAATGTCTTGCTTTAGACCATGCTAGTAAAAGAACCGTTCAAACCATTAAATGGTCGCCTTAATACCTCCATCCCCCCATTTAGCGTGGAGTGTACTTCCCGAATTACACGTTGTCGCAAATTATCGTTGGTCTCTACATACAGCCGATGCTGGAATCGAAGAAGGACATTTATGCAAGTAAAGCCTTCTCTAGTATTTAGGTCAAATACTAATTGGGTTACTAATTCCTCCGCCAAATAGTCTTCTTCCATACTGCCTTTTAACTCAGTCATCCATTGTGGAACCAATTTAGTAATTGCAAAACATATAGGTTTATCCTCATGAGCTCTTGACAGTGCTTCAGGTACGGTATTCTCTTCGCCCTTTTTAAACTTAATCTCGTAGTCATTCCCCAAAGATCGGGAGAGAAATTTTTGTTGGAATGTAGTGGTTAACTAATGCTCTAATAAGAATTTCAAGCTCTGATGATCAATGTGAATGATAAAATGCACTCCCGATAAATACATCTTCCATTTTTCAATTGCATATACAATAGCCCATATCTCTTTCTCATACGTTTATAGCCCCCTTTTCCTTGGGGGTAAGGCTTTACATTGAAACGCGATAGGTTTCTTTCCTCTTGTAATAGGACTACTCCAATGCTGGACCCACTTTCATCTATCTCAACTATGACAGGTTTTCTAAAAATTAGGCAAGGAAAGAACCGGTGTAGTTGTCATAGCCTATTTCAAAGCTATGAAGGCTGTTTGAGTTTTCTCCCCCTCCTTTAAATTCATCTTTCTTGATAAGCTCTATCAATAGTCTACTGTTGGCCTTATAGTTTTTTGCGAATATTTTGTAGCATCCGATGAGTCCCAAGAACCCACTTTGTGCCTTAATTTTTGCGTCATCCGCTGCTACTCCTTATCCCGAAATGACATGGCTGAGATATTCCACATTTGTTTGTGCAAATGAAAATTTGGAGATTTTTGCAAATAGGGTGTGTTTTCATAACTCTTGGAGGGTAATTCACAAGTGTTCCAAATGTTCTTCGAGTGAGGAAATATAAACCAAAATATCATCAAAAAACATTTAAATAAACATCCGTAAATAAGCATTGAAAGTATCATTCATCTCTGCTTGAAACATGGCTGATGCGTTTGTGAGCCCAAAGGGAATCACCATACATTTGCAGTGACCGTGATGAATTGTGAAGGCAAAGTTATAAATGTCAGCATGTAGTCGAATTTTGTGATAACCATCATGTAGGTCATGTTTAAAGAAAATGCAATCTCCATGAAGTTCATCAAGAAGTTCATTAATAACCGGTATATGATGTTTATCTTTCACCGCAATCCTATTTAATTCGTGGTAATATAAAAAAACTGCCATGAGTTTTCTTTTTTTATCCAATAAAATTGGGGATAAGAAGGTCCTCACATTAGGCTGTATGATACGTGATTTCAACAGCTATTTGATAATTTTATTGATTTTGTCTTTACGAACATGGGTGCAGCGATAGGGCTTAACTCTCACTGGAGTGTAGTTGGGAATCAAATTGATTCGATGGTCATGCTTTTGGATAGGAGGAAGGAACTTAGTTACCTCAAAGATATCAATAAATTCTTGAAGTAATTATGAAAAACAGAGGTGATGAGATACCTGAGGTTTTTGATGTGAGATGTAAAACAAATGTCCAATGATTGTAGTTGTCCTCTTTTTTGCAAAGCTTGTACATAGCTGAAGCTGAAATGCTGTTAAGCTCTGTGATTTTCTCTTAAGCTTTCATTTCGATGCTCCTTCCCTTTCTAACAAAAAAGAGGCTTATTTTCCTGAAGTCCATCATTAAGGGACTGATGTCCTAAAGAAATTTAACTCCCAACACTGCATCACACCCTCCAAATAGTAATAGTATTATCACTGTAGTGAACTTTTCCCCTTAAATTCTGAATTTTGGAGACTGTACATTTTTTTAAAATATTTTTTTTATATGTTTTGTTATGTATCTTCCATGTTTTCTTTTTTCGATGAACTTTCATGTTTGTTATCAAATAAATTGATATATTAATTATAAAACCTTCTAAATCTGGAAATATTAAATAGAACTAAAGCTTTCACAAGGTCAATTAAATACTAATCACATGTGAAGCACATAACAACCAGTTATAATAAGATGGAAATTAGAATAAAGAAGGTTACGTCTATATAAAATTTCATCCTTGTATATTACATCAAAGAACATAAAAAACAGCATCTGGAAATTTTGGAGAAGTGCAATAAGATAATAACTTAATTTTATTACAAGTTCGTGAATAATACCGTAAGAACAACATGGCAGGTGAAAGGTCATGAAATGCGTATCATCGAATCACATTTTGGTGAAAGATGATGAAATGCATATAATTGACGTAAACCACCCATCAAAAGGCTCCTAAAAATATCTAACACACACTTTTAGAGAGAGAAATATTCTTCTTCTATTTCAAAATTCAAGTCTACCTCAAATGAGGTTAGGGGGTATTTAAACAGAAGGAGCAGCTTAGGCTCCAAGCTAAGGTACTAATTACAAAAATGTCATTACTACTACTAACCTTTAAATATTAAGACAAAACAAAAGAAAATGCTTTAATAAAAATAAAGAAAAATAACAAAAGATATTAAAATACTATTATAATAAAAAATAATCCAAAAATGACAATTATGCCCTCGATTCACATCAATCTCCACTCCTTGAAAAAGAGTTTGTCCTCGAACTCAAGGGGGAAGACCGACTGAATCTCCCTCCAACACCGTGATCAAGGTGTGTTGGAACAGCTTCTCAGAAGCATCCAAGTAGTCAGGTGGGTGATCCATTGTCAATAGCGCACGGCGTCGGGGAAGGGAGCACTCGGATGCTCGGTGCCCAACATTGCCACAGTTGTAGCACCGAAAAATAAGAGGTCCTGGAGGTGGAACAACAGGGGCAGTGGAATTAGGAACTGAAGATACCACTGGAGGTGGAACTGGGGCGAAAATCGGTGCAGGCGGAGCCCGTGAGGCCGGGAGATCTGTGTGCGCTCTGTGGTAAGCTTCGACCTTAGCCGCGTACTCGACCGCCTTCAGGAAGGTTGGTATCTCTCTCAAACTCAGATCGTGCTGAATATGCGGCTGTAAACCCAATATATAGCGGATGATCCGTTGATCCTCTGTTTCGGGAAGGTGAGTTTGGGTGCATAGAAGCTGAAACTGCTCTGTATACTCCACTACCGATAAGGTGTCCTGCTTGAGAGATTGAACGCGCGTGACGAGGTCGCGTTCGTAGGTAGGTGGAATGAAGGACGCCTGGAGAGTGGCCTTTAGCTCAGGCCAATTCGGCCGCCGTGCAGCGATAGCAGAGGTCGATCCACCAAACCCGAGCAAAACCCTGGAACTTGGTGGCTGCAAGGAGGACACAAGAGCGGCCTTGGACCCACTTGTACTCAAAAACTGTCTCCATTGAAGCTAACCAGTCGAACATGGCATCTGGAGAGAACCGCCGGTTAAACATGGGCATGTCTAAGCGGATATCCCCGTGGAGGCTCCGGGAAAGCAGTTGAAGGGCTATAGAGAGGGGGGCCCTCATCCTGATGAGCATCGAGACCCATCACGTCACCTGGCACAGGTGGAACAACATCAACAATAGGGGGAGGTATGTGTGCAGGCGGAGGATGAAGTAGCTGACCGTGCTGGGGATAGTGAGGGCAAGCGCCTATCAAATGGCCAGGCTCGCTGCAGTAGAAACAGCGCCGGTCTCGACGTGGAGCATGTCGGGGGGCATCGAATTGGGGTGGAGGTATCCAATCCACAATACTGGGGTGGCTATCCCCGAAGGAGGATGAGGAAGAGAGGTCGTGGTGGGAGGGTGCATGGTGTGAAAGCGGGGGCAAGGGGCGACTAGGAGTCCCACCAAGGTGGTTGAGGGCTCCAAGGTAATCAAATGCACCGTGGGGATCGGGATATAAATTGGGTCGAGGATTTTGGGTAAAAATGGAGTGGGTAAATGCTATGGTTGGGTGAAGTGCGGTCGAAGGGTGTAAATAGGTGGTTGGATAGGGGTATGAGGCTGGCATGAGACCCGAAAAAGGGTGAGGGCCATGACGTGGGTCGGGTGGGTGTGGGAAGGGTTTCGGCATGTAGAGCTTCACCCGCTCTGATACCAATACACTAACACCAATGTAGAGCTTCACCTGCTCTGATACCAATTTGACGTAAACCACCCGTCAAAAAGCTCCTAAAAATATCTAACACGCATTTTTAGAGAGAGAAATATTCTTCTTCTATTTCAAAATTCAAGTCTACCTCAAATGAAGTTACAAGGGGGTATTTAAAGGGAAGGAGTAGCTTAGGCTCCAAGCTAAGGCACTAATTATCTCTCTAAATAATCGAATCACATCAATAATAAAATCACAGTAGCTTATCATCAATATGCCCTCGATTCACATCAATAATCGAATCACATTTTGATGAAAGGTCATGAAAACAAAAATAACATGTTTCTAAGTTAAAGAAAAGAAACTAGATCTGAGAAAATTTGGGAAATATAATAGAATCACAGTAGGTTATAATTCTTATATTTAGAAAAATAAATAGTGTGTCATCTTTTAGCAGCTCTATAGAAGATTATATTGATTAAAACGCATTATGAACCTAGATGTGATGAAATGTGAATAAAATGACCACAAGGTAGTAATAATTGACATATGTGCATCATTATCATGTTTATACATCAAGTGGGGAGTATATAAGATAAATGTTAACCTAACATCGCATAATGAAACGTAAATATAGCATACATACATCCAAATTTTTGTTCGTTAATTTATATCACAAGAGGCAACAAAATCCTATATTTGCAATGTAGAATAAATAAGAGAAACAAACAAACACAACTCAAAGACATATATAGATAGATACCTGAAAGTCACGCTCGAGGCAATAAAGTTTTCAAAACAGGGCAACAGATCGGGTTCTAGAAAATGAGGAAAGAAAATGGGTTAATCAATATTTGAAAAACTATTGTTTCAAAACTCAAAACATATTGAAGATCTTGTTTCAAAACCCATGTCAGTGATTCCAACCCCCCCCCCCCCCCCCCCCCCCCAAAACCGACTTTCTTAAAACAAAAACAAAAAAACAAAGAAAAATCAAGACTAACATCAATAAAGAAAGAGGATAAAGAAATAAAACACATTAATGAATAAAGAGAGAAAGTGCATGAGATTGAAAACACATTCTACCTATAATAAATTCTGAATTTCCATAAAGAGAGTATAGAAATCTATGGAACGTCAACCAAACTAATTAAAAAACAAAAAAAAATAGTAAAGTCATGCTTAAACAAAAAAAAATCTATATATGCAATAGCAATTTTTTTAATATGTTGGGTTGAAATGAATTTTACAATCAATCCACCCCAATTTAAGAGACCCCTATTTTTTTTTAATTGTCCCAAATGAAGAGTCATCTTTGTATTTTTTAACATTATCAATGAAACCAAAATCAACTACTATCCATTGAAATGTATATCTCATTGAAGGAAAGAAGGCATGTAACAGAACCGGCAACCCCACCTCCTCCTCCTCCTCACAGGTACACCAAAACATATCCACCACCGGTACCACAGGTCCACCACCAGACTGAAAAATAAAAATGCAATACAACCCCAAATCAAAACTACAAAAATGGAGGTGCGAAAAACACAACGAAAATCACCCCGCCCTGCCTCGCCCGCCAAAAAACCAATATGCACCGGAAAAAAAAAAACTCCCGACATCTTAGCCACCAATAAAATCAAGAGTAAATTGAATCAAAATCAATTAAATATAACATTAATAAAACTAAATCTCATAAATTGATGTCATAAACAAACCCCAAAATGAATTAAATCAAACCCTGTCCGAAACCTTAATTAAATAAAATAGAGAATTAAGGTCAAGATCATACGCCTTCCTATATTTGGATTTTTAGGACACTGGTTTTCAGGTTTATAAATCTAGTCCCTGTGGTACAATAACATTTATTTGTGTGGTCCCTTTACAGTTAAGAGTACACAAAACAAGTAATTTCATTTGTTTTAGTTAAAGAGGTATTATATTTATACTCTTAGTCATACTCATTTAAAACTCATTCTAATAAATAAACACATAACCCCACATCCACCCCACACACCGGAATCCTCGACGGAATGGCGAAATCCTTGTCGGAATTCTCGTCGGATTGTTTCTCTCTCCTTGTTTCACTCTCCCTTCGTCTATTTCTTTCATTTTTTTGGTCCGCGCCAGCAGCACCATTGTCAGCGCCGAAGAAGAAGGTTTTTTGCCAGAAAAAATGGAGTTTTCTCCGGAAAAAACTGGGAGTTTTAATGAAATAGTAAATTTATCGTTTTTTATTTATTTGTCAAAAAATATCAAATATGGGTGTTGTTGGATAGATCTCGACGAGTAGATTTCAAATATAAAAATTTTGTGAATTTTGAATTTGCAGATTTGACAATCTTCGTTTTTTAAAATTTGATGGGTTTTTTTTTTTTTGTATTAGATTGAACTTTTTCTCAAAACCTCCTAAATAAAATCAAGATCTTAAACCTAATTGCAGTCCAAATTTAATCTTGAAACTGATTTTGTATTTGATCAAAAATCAAACTTGGTAATAGAAATCAAACCTATTGCTCGTTGAATGCCATTGCTTGTGGAATACCGTACCACCTTAGAAATCGGTATTTGTTTGATTTGTGAATGTGGATTGATGGGGAAGCCTAATCCGGCGACTGTCATTGCGGCTGTTTTGCAAGCGGTGGCTATGCTGAGAAGGTTGGGATTGGTTTCCTGTAAAAAAATATATAGAGATAATTTTTTTAATAAATGAAACAATTTAGATAATAGAAGGCGAGAAGACGAAGAAACAGAAACTGGAAGATGGCGAGAGAGGGGGAATCAGAATATGAAGGATAGAGAGAGAGATCCGAACATTTGGGGGAATGAATTTTGAATACTGAATCCTATCCGGACAGCTTACAAATTAAACAGATCATAGATAAAGCCCGTACATCATCAACCATGCCACGCAGGTACAAGGTGAATGTGTGGCATAGCGAGTCTCTCGCGTTGACTGTAATATACGGACAACCCTATATTACTAACTGTTTATTTTCTTTGACTCCCCACATCCTTAATATAGTCTCTCTTTCTCTAAATTTTCTCTCTTTTTTACTTTCTTTCTAAATAAAACCTTTTGATTTGTTTCTATGGAATTTCTTCCTTCCTCGGATATACTCATGCCTTTAAGGCCAACAAGAAAAGGCACTGAGAGACATGTTATTATGTGTTCTCCAATGCAGGTCTAGGACAAGGCTCCACACATACATATATATATAGAGAGAGAGAGAGAGTGTGTGTCTGGCAAGAAGGAAAATAAAGTTACGATGTTGAAGGAGATGGTCCATCCTTCGGAACAACTTCCCATTGTAAGTACCTTGACCTTCATCACATGTTCTTCTTACATACATTTCTCTATCTGTATATGTTTATATGTATCTACTGTTATATAAAGGAGGGGTTATTAGTACTCCACAAATTCTCCTGACGCTCTATCTTCAAAATGAAATTTCAACTTAGTCCTTCAACTTTTTTAATATATATACAATTTGTGAATTTTATATTTTCGCCAATGTCTGTCACACTTTTACATAAAAATTTCAACTATTTTTTTTTTGTTCAAGTGTATTATAAAATTTCAATAAAATGGAACTTTTAACAAAAAATAGTTGTTCTGTATTGTAAATTTCAACTATTTTTTTTTATCAAATGCAAACATGACTCAATGAAAATTAGATACAACACGAAATATTTTTTAAACTTAACACGAACACAATCCAAATAAAGGAGACACCACATGACACAAAATATTATTTTAATTTATTTATAAAAACATAAACATGACCGAATAAAAAAAATAATTTTGTATTGTGTGGTATTTTAATTTGGTCGTGTTTCTATTTTTGTAAAAAAAAAGATTTGACAACACGACCAAATGTGGTGTTTATGTTTTACTTCGATTGTATTTGTGTTTGTATTTGGTAAAAAAAATTATTATTGTTGTTTGGAAAAAAAATCTTTTTACCTGTGGGCATGTTTGTGTACTCCTGTATACTTGTTTCGCCCATTTTATTTTGGGAAAATAGTTTTTTTCTGTAAATTAAATTTTTTTAATGATTTTTTTAAATAATCAAGACAAAGAAGCCCCACAAAAAAAGTTGGTTCAACTCGAAGATTGATTCAAATCTCTCTTTCTTTTACGAAGATTTTTTACCATATTTTTTATGCTTCTTGAAAATATTTAATTTCATAAATTTTTGCTGGAATGTTTTTGTTCAAATATTGATATTTATGCAAATTTTTAGCAATGTTTGTAGAAAAGTTAACAATGATTGACTCAGGAGGGAGATGGAGGTTTGTATCTGACGACCCTCACTCGAGCTCTGACGACCCTCACCGGAGCTCCGACATTGAGTGGGGGTGAGGGTGAACGTAGGTGGGTATATGGGCTTGTGCGTCTACTTGTTTCGAGTGTTTTTATGTGGTGGGAAATTTTTCGAAACAAAATAAAAATTCTTGGACTAAAAGTGTATTAAAAAATATTGGAGTCGAATTTTTTTTTTCATACCGTTGGCGCAGACTATTTTTAATTATTTTAAAAATAATCTTTTTACTATTTAGAAAAAATGGTCCGCACTAGCGATATGTATAGGTTCTCCGACCAGTTTTTATTTATATAAAACATTTTTTTATGTTTTATTAAACAATTTTTTAATAAAGATTGTAAACAATCTTTCGCCGGCAACATTTTTTTGTCTTGATTATTTAAAAAAATCGTTAAAAAAATTTAATTTACAGAAAATAAAAAAACAATTTTCCCAAAATAAAAAGGACGAAACCCGTATACAGGAGTACACAAACATGCCACAAGTAATTCGATTACAAGATTTTTTTTCCGAACAACACTAATAATTTTTTTTACCAAATACAAACACAATCGAAGTAAAACATAAACACCACATTTGGTCGTGTTGTGAAATCTTTTTTTTTACAAAAACAAAAACACGACTAAATTAAAATGCCACACAATACGAAATCATTTTTTTATTCAGTTGCCGTTTGTTTTTGTAAATAAATTAAAATAATATTTTGTGTCAAGTCGTGTCTCTTTTATTTGGATTGTGTTTGTGTTAAGTTTAAAAAATATTTCGTGTTGTATCCAATTTTCATTGGGTCATGCTTGTATTTGATAAAAAAAATTAGTTGAAATTTACAATACAAACCAATTTTTTTTTTTTGGGTTAAATGTTCCATTTTGTTAGAATTTTATAATACACTCAAACAAAAAAAAAATAGTTGAAATTTTTATGTAAGAGTGGGTCAGACATTGGCATGGGGTTTAAAGTCCAAAAAACCATACAATCCACAAGTTATATATATATTAAAAAAAGTTAAAGGAGAAAGTTAGAATTTTATTTTGAAGATGGAGTGCCAGAGAATTTGTGGAGTGCTAATAGCGCCTCCCTTATATAAAACAAAGACCCATTTCAAATTTGTGAAGCTCCGTCACTATTTTTGCTTCCAACTATAACCCTGAATCACTTGCGCACAGTCATTCAATTAAGCAGTTATATGGGCAAATCTGTCAATTGAGATCAAGTCGATAATCACTTCCCTTTTTAACCCGTTCTCCAGACTTCCAACTCAGTTAAGAATAATATTAAAAGAATAATGATATGTATACCTACTCTTAGTATCAATCAATTACTGAATGTGTTTTAAATGATTATACAAAAATGTAGGTTTCATGTATTAAAGTGTAAGTCCCACGATGATAACCAAAAAAATTACTTATGGTCCGCTCTCTCTCCTCTCCTTGTACATATATATGTGTGGTGTATTATTAGCCATGGATGGTTAATTTTTTAATGCTTATTTAATTATTTGAGGTTTACGTTAAAAATTGGTTTAATTTATATATGTTGTTAAAGAATTATACAATCATGTGAACTTGACAAACTCAAAATTTTTCGTGTGGAACCTTCAAAATTAAAGGATTTGTAGACGCTGTGGAGGATATCTATAATTCATGTTGGTTTTATAAATATAAAAGAATATGTAGAAGATTTAGTTAAATGTAACAATATATAAGTTCATAGATATATTTCACACATGCTAGATATTTGAAAAATGAAGAGGCCATGATGCATAGTCCTAATTACATATGTTTATTATCATTACTCATATTATGAAATATGAAATTAATTGAATACTTATTTTCATGATCTATTTGTTATTTATGATTGCAGGAAGAAATTTCGAGCCCACTTAGTGCTCAAATCTTAGAATTTTGTGAATCAGAATTATTCCCAGAAACACTACAAATCTCTGAAGTTGCCTCTAGCTCCAATGGCTGTTATGAAGACCAATCTTCCTATACCAATAATTTTCCCTATACTCAAGATATAAACAACATTAATGCCTCCACCACCATAAATAACAATGGCCCAATCACCACGCCAGCCACCACCACCACCACCTCTGCCAACCTCTCAATTATCTTCGACTCTCCTGAAGAGATCGAGAATGACATTTCAGCCTCTATAGATTTCACCCCTTCCCCAAACTTTCCTGTTCCTCAATTTCTCACCGCTCAACAAGAACAATTTGACATCTCTTTACTGCAAAATGAGACTGATCATTCTGTTGTCCCTTCTCTCATGGGAGGGCCACCATTACCTTCACTTTGTGAAGATCAAGAGTGTTTATCTTCAATCCCTTCCTACACGCGTTTCAACCCATCATCGCCTAATTGTTCTTTCCCTCCTTTTCTCGATGCCACCATGAATTCCTATCTGCCAAACAATCTTAATACGGCTTCTTTGTCAGCTGAAAATTCTGGGATTTTCACTGGGAATCTGTTTTTGGGCTCTGAGCTACAACCTCAAGACTTGGACTTTCAAGGAGATAGTGGGGGCATTTTCTGCTCAGAGCCTCTGCCGCGCATTTATAACTCTTGCGAGCTTCAGGTAATAGCTTTCACTAATAGGTCCCAAGTAAAACAACAAATATACTTTAAGGTAATAGCTTTCATTAATACTATTTTTTTAATCTAAAAAGTAATAATACTTTTTGTTAATACGATGAGGTCCAACTACCTTAAGATTAAGAGTGGTGCAAGTCTTACCCAAACCAATTTATCAAGAGCAAAACAAAAAATAAAAATAAAAAAGTGTATTATGAAACTTTTGATAGTCGTCTACCAACCCATCTCATTTATTTGTTTGAAGTTCATCTCCCTTTATATGTTTGAAGTTCAAACTTTGAGCCTATATTGAAAATAATTAAAATAAATTAATCGATTCCATTTTAAGTTGTTTTATGAAAATAACAAATGCGTTACGAAAAATAACTAAACTGAAACTGTATATAAATTGTATGTCATATTTAATGTCAATAAAATTGTGTTAGTAAGGGATAATGTCACTATAGACATTAAAATTTTAGATTGATGTAAATTTGATAAATTAAATTAATTAAAATGCCACACAATGCGCAACAGCACAAAACTCTTTTTTCGTCTAACACGAATACGACTCATAAAAAAGTAGCATGGCACAAGACAAAATTTTATTTTCTTACCTAACGCGTTCACAACCCCAAAAAATGTGACACTACATGAAATCTATTTTTTTAGCAAATACGAACACGACTCATTTAAATCATGACACAAAATGACACCTAATATTATTTTACAAAGACAACACACGATTAAAACGCGACATGATATGACACAACGACCAATCTTATTTTTTTCACCTAATTACATGAGCATGGTCAAAATAAAATGCTACATGGCATGAAATCATATTTTTTTAACCAATATACGAACGTTAATATCAATCTAAAATATTTCAACACATGGTCCTAAATTTTTTTATATTGCAGACTTGGGATTCATTTTGACAAATTGACTGCTTGATTATTTGTAAAATCATTTTATTATCCCTTGCTTAAGTTCTAAGTTTGGGTACATATTGTAGCATTGATTCGCCTTGAAAAAAAATAGCTTACACCAAAGTAACAGTAACTAATTGACTTTTCACTAAACACAACACGCGATTAAAACGCGACACAAGACGATACAACTACCAAAATGATACATGATATGAAACTGTATTTTTTATTTTTAAATTTACCACCCTCCATGGCAAGAAATCGTACCCAAAGAAAAATTTATCATTCTAAATTTGCCAAGTTTCGTTTTGCTAAGATAAAAGTTTTTTTTTATATTGTCAAAATCAATGGTTTGTTTTTATATCAGATTTTTTATAACAATCACTTTTTTTAAAAGAAAAATAGTGTTTTATTTTAAAGAAATGTTTATAAAAATAAAATAAAAAACTAATTTTTTGAAAGAAAAAAACGGTTTTGGTTGTTTTAAAAAAATATTTTGTTTTTAAAAGATGTTTTTAAAAAACATCAAAATTATATTAATCCTAAAAACAACAAAATAATAAAACTATTTTTATAAAATAAAAAATTGATATACATTAATCCTAAAAAATAATTTGTAGCCTCAAAAATTAATGCATTAGCTACATCAAATGCAAAAATGCTAGCGTAAAGTCACTATATGGGTAATAACCCAAACAAATATTGGGCTAAAAAGATTGTATCATATTACTACAAATAAATTCTTAATAAAAATACTAATATTAAGTTAAATATTTTTTTGGAGAAAATCATAATTAAATATTAATTTAATGTAAATTTTATTTAACCTTAAAATAAATCATAAGTCTAATTATATATAAATCTAAAGTAAATTAAAAAGTGCAAAACTATGAGCTCGCATTCTTTCAAAAACTGAATGTAAAGATATAATTTTGCTTTGGCAAATGTGATTAATGGTCTGGATGGTTTCAGTATTTGTTCGGTAATTATTTGTCAGAGAGTATATCATTATTCTAAGATTAAACATAAGGTGTTTGATCCGCATTCAAAAGTCCAAAGACCAGATTCAAAAATTTTACTTCACTGAGTGATTTATTGTGAAACAAAAAATATAAGTGCATTTCACTCAGTTGGGAATATTTAAAGGGATCTTTCTCTAATTTTTTTTAGAAAAAATCAGTTTGTCTCATTGTAACCAACGACTTCATATGAAAATCAAATCAGTGTTTTTTATAAGTGTCCCGGCTCAGCCACCGTGGGTCTAGCGATCTCCTTGCTACCTGACCCTAAAAAGTTGTTACCAAGTTTTGAACCTGAGATGTCTAAGTTTAAGTTACACCCGGTAATCAACTTGGACAACCCTCGGGGTTAAATTGGCATGTGAACTTAGTTCAACTCCAGTTATAAGGACCTGGACAAATATATTGTTACATAAAAGTAATTTAAAAGATGAAAAATAAGAGAAATTTTGGTAAAATTTTAGCCCCCCTTTTATTTGGGATAAAATACACTTCCATAATGGTGAAAAAATCAGTTGTTATGATTGTTCAAGTAGAAAACATTTCACCCCAAATAAATTTGAGCCTTCAAGTTAAGTTCACCTTTTGATAAATGTTTCTCTGTATCAGGAGTTTTTCTTGGATTATATTTGTTTTCAAGTGAACAAAGTGCTTATTTGAATTCTTGGTTTGTATTTTTTCATCTTGATTATGTGAAAAGGGACTTACCAATGAGAGCCAACATCTTGTGAATGGGGGTGGTAGTCCTCCTCCTTTGGCATCTGAGATAACAAGCTTGGAAGATTCTACATTTAAGGTTGGCAAACTTTCAGTTGAAGAAAGGAAAGAGAAGATCCACAGATACATGAAGAAAAGGAATGAGAGGAACTTCAGCAAGAAAATTAAGGTCCATCTCTCCTCCCTTCATTTTAAGAACACATCGTTAGGTACTTCGAGAAATTCAGTGTCATTGTTCACGTCATACTTCATATTTACTAGTGATACATGTGTGATATGATCTCCATACTCCCATCATGAGAAATAAATTGATGCGAGACCCATATCACTTTTACATCACCTGCCCATCACGTATAAATTATTACGTAAAAATGACATAATATATGAAGGGTACCAAAATATCTCATACTTTGGGGGGAAACACACACAAAAGTCGTATTCCAATTTTTTTCAATATATATAAGAGGGCTTCGCTCCCTTTGACTTGTGAAACGTTTAAAAGTAATAGTACTATAAATATAAATTGTTCGGGGAAATGGGGTAATTTATTTACAAATCTAACACCTCCCCCCTGTAATATTGAACAAAAACATGGTTAATAGTAGACGTTGATAAAACAAGGTAGAGCGGAAGGGGCTCTTCCAACCTTAACCAAGGTCGGGGGTTCGACTCCCGCCTTGGGCATGGAGAAGCTTTAAATCTCTTGGCCAGCTGTCCCACCCATCGAGGTGCCTACAAATCAGCGATCGGGGATTAGTCGAGGTGCGCGTATAGCTGGCCCGGACACCCCGTGGTATTAACCAAAAAAAAAAAAAAACAATGTTAATAGTAGTCTTTGTCCACATAGAAAGAAGTTCCGACTCCATCCCTATTAACACACACATGCACACGTAAGCATTTTCCGAACTTAATTCCAAAAGTTCCAAAGCTTGGTACCTAAATTTTAGGCTACTGCAACAGGGAAAAAATTCATTCAATTTTTGCAGTATTCTGCTTGAACTATTTTTAAAACAAAAAAACTCTCCGAACTTATGAATTGTTTTTAAAATATTGCTAGAAAGTCCCAAAAAGTGATTTTCAACAAAATCACAAATTAGGACAGTTTCAACTTTAAAAATGAATGGGAGATGATTTCTTGCAAAATATGAATAATTGTGGAATGTTAAGCTAGCGGTGTTTTATGGATGTGAATCATCAATATCTTGCTAACACTAATAATAGTCAATGTGCAGTATGCATGCCGCAAAACTCTAGCAGACAGCAGACCTAGAGTTAGAGGAAGGTTTGCAAAGAACGATGAGTTCGGAGAGACCACTAGAACCACTTGTAGCAACCATGAAGAAGACACTGATGAAGATGCGAGATCTATTCACGTATGTTACATAATTACTTGTACTGTTGCAAATGAACGAGTCTAGCCCAAACGAGCCTAATTCATGAAATCGATTCTTAAACGATCTTAAAATTAAGTTCAACCACGATTCCTTTACTTAAGGAAAGAACAAAAGCTCGAGATTTAAACCAACCAAGCTCTAGCCAGCCTCAACGAGATGAGTTATAAGAGGTCTAGTTAAGCTTCTTTATGCATTAATATACTAAACGAGGCTAAGTCGAGCCGAGCTCATCAAGTTCAATTTTCTAAAAAGTGCTTGAAATTGTTATCAAGCTCATGAGCCGAGCTTTAGCTTTAAAGGATCCTTCGCTCGAGTTGATCATGAACAACTCGGTTCTTTTGTAGCCCTAATAATTTGCTCATGAATCAACTACAATCACTACCATGGTTCAAAGGCTCGCAGATAACAAGTCGACTCCGTTGACTCAACTAATTTTGGAATCCAAAAATCACATAATTGTGTGCATGTGTGAACTTATATATATATATATATATATATAATGCTCCTGTGCGGATTAGTCCGCATTTTAAGAATGCGGACCGGACCCCAAAAAAGAGAGAGAGTGAGTCTATAATTTAGATCCGATTCGCATTCTTAAAATGCGGACTACTCCGCACAAAAACAGGACTGTATATATATATATATATATATATATATATATATATATATATATATATATATATATATACACACACAAAATGTCGCTTAAGCGGACCTTGAAAACGGACCAAGTTTTGAAAATACTATTTTTTCAGTTCAACCATACTTGGTGGAAATTATATCAACCGTGGAGAGATCCTTTACAAAAAAATAATCATAAATAAATTCAATCGGAAGCCGGTGAAATGCAAATTTGAAAACTAGGTGCATCTTATACCACTGAATTTTGTGATAATCACGTCACTTCCGGTTGATTTTTCTGATTTTGTGTATGATCTCCATAGGAGATCATTACCGCACCAAGTTGGCTCAGTTAAACAGTGTGATGCATTTATAGATTCCGAAACTATAACTTGTATTTATATACAACAAAGCTTGACATCATTTGAGGACATATTTTTTCATTTTGAATATATATATATATATATATATATATATATATATATATATATATATACACAGTGGTGGATCCAGGATTTTTAATCAATCGGAGTCAAAGTGCCAGGGTTCGGAGGCGGGAGCCCCCCGAGACAAATTTTTTTTTGGATTATTTCGAGTTTTATACAAATTATAACTTTATTTCGAGGTTTATACAAATTATAGTTCATTCAAATTGGCTACAAATTTTATGTTTCGTGTTTTTTTTGGACATATATGTTTGGGACACAAATTACATAAATTTGACAAGTTTTAAATTTTTAATTATTTACAATCTTAGACCCTCAATTTTGAATATAATTAGAGTTATACCTTAAAGTTTAAAATTTTACCAAAAAAATCTATATATATATATATATATATATATATATATATATATATATATATATATATATATATAATAATGCTCATGTGCGGACTAGTCCGCATTTTAAGAATGCGAACCGGACATGTGTCACCTAACGGTGCGCCTAGAAATTATCGTCTAAATTATAGGCACACTTTCTCTCTCTTCTGGGGTCACCGCCAGGTGACACATGTTCGGTCCGCATTCTTAAAATGCGGATTAGTCCACACAAGAGCAGGACTGTATATATATATATATATATATATATATACATATATATATATATATATATATAGAGAGAGAGAGAGAGAGAGAGGAGAGAGAGAGAAAAAAAAGCTTGACATATTTTAAGTACACTGAGGTGTAAAAGATGTTTGTTTGATAGCTACAAGCCAATTACATGAACTTCACATAACTTCTAGAGTCACCTAGAAGACTCCATAGTGTCTTAGTTGACTTGCGGAGTCAGACTATTTATTTATTTGTTTATTTATTTATTTATTTATATTCTCAATGATATATCTTTTTTATTATTATACTTTATCTATCCATTGTTTGTACTATCCTTATTTTATTAAATGGTACAGGTAGTTGTGAAAGAAGAAGAAGACATGGTTGATTCTTCTGATATCTTTGCGCATATCAGCGGTGTAAATTCCTTTAAGTGCAACTACCCCATTCAATCCTGGATTTGATCAACTTTGTGCATGAAGCTACAGTTAGGATGGATCAATAAGTATAGGGTTAATAATTGGGGTCATTTTTCATTTTCATTGTTTTTAATATAAGGCATAGGCATAGTTTATATATATAGTACTAAATAACATATATGAAGTTCAACTTCATATGTTGTACCAAGAACACTCTTTGGAAATCACTTCCTTGAGAGGTGCGGTTGGACAAAGTCGTCCTTGTTGCATGTTATAATTATGAGTTAAAGCTTTTATATGATGTATTTTAGTTGAAACATCAAGTGCAGACTCTTTGGCTAGGGTGATGGCATCCTTAGGTGAATGAGGCCATGTATATATACAGTTCGGATAGTTTAACTTACACTTGGTGTAAATACAAGAACTTTTACCTTTCTTAATAAATTTTTATTTGTGGTTATTTTATTTCTATTCATTAATTAATAAATTAGTCACCGAATTTCAGCTACTTATTATCCATGCATCCGTGCAATATATCAACGAAACATTTTATTCGTATGTTATCATTCGATCAATATGCTTACACATTTATAATTTTATCACCAATTAATATCATAACAATTAATTTTTAATGTTTACAATCAATCTGAAATTATTATATAATTTGTCTATATTAATGAATTATAATCCCCTGGCACACACACACACACACACACACACACACAAAACAAAATAATTACCAAGTGTTGAATTCTCATACGTATTAGTTGTAAGGGAAAAAATTCAGGTACAACCCTAAATGGAAAAAACAAACAATAAACAACATAAATATGTGACGTGGTCTAGTTGTGCCTACGTCCACTTGTAAGGGAAGGGATTAGTTATTTGTTGAATGATAAGTTCTCGGGTGCTAAAATTGCTATTTGAGATCCAAAAAATTTAGGGTACAAAATTATCAAATTAGCCTCCACAAATGATGGGTCTTTATTTATAAGTACACAAAGTACAGTCATAATTCTTGCTTAGAGTTGTAGCCTTCTTTCAACATTGTTTCATAGTCCTAATAAGAGTCGTCCTCATTGGAACAATCCATCTCGTGTTAAATTGTGATGGTTCTCCATGTTTATCATTATCTCCTATGCAGCAACATACGGAGTTCGCCCGTATTCTGATTTGAATTTATATTTGGTCTTATTGGATGTATTCCCAAGGTTGATGGTTGGTCCGTGCTTACATTTTGAGATTGCCTATTTAAATCGTGACTTTAACTTGGACCATATTAGAGGTTTTATTAAAAAAATATAAGTATCTAATTTGGAATCTTTGTTCATCTCAGGTTTTTTAACAATTTATTAACCATTTTTAAATATCAGTCACGTTGAACTAATTAGAACTAGTAAAGAACAAATAAATGAATCAGCTATAATGAAAGATCGGTTTTGGAATACTCTCAACTCTCTCCAAAAAAAAAAAAATTGTCGGCCCTAGATTTTCAACCATTTCCTCCGGCCATCCCCCCCCCCCCCCCCCCCCCCCCCCTCACTTCCGGTGAGAGTGGGAGATACCCAAATAAGTCCCTCAAATCCAAAAGGTGTATGATCCGCGATAAAAAAAAAATCCAAGCCTGTCTCATGGGTCTTTCCCGGTTTGATCAGTCGTAGTGGTGACTCGAGTATTTCGGGCTACTTGGCTGTGAAAGATCCGCTCATGGAACAGATCGGAAAAGTTGCAACAAGAAATACCCTTCTAGTGGTAGATCGCCTTGTGATTTTGAAGATATGTTGTTTGACTATGTTTTTTATTTTTGTTGTTATCTGAAGTTCCCGTTTGGAGTCTTTTTTTTCATCTCCTTTGTGAGCGATCTATCGCTTTTTAATATGTCTGTCATGTTTTGGGGGCTTTGGTTCAACTGTTATAGTGAGTGTTCCTTTCGGGCTGGGACCTAAATGGACTTTGGTCTTTTGGGGGTTTCTCCCACTTTTACTAAGGTGTATCTATTCTTAGGTCCTTTGGTGTTTGAGCCTCGCTCTTTGGCGCTGGTGCATTTGACATGTTTGTCTTGCATTATTCCACCGTCTGTTTGCTTGTGCATAGATTTTACTATGGGCGGCTCACCCTCTGGTGTCTCCGGCATCTGTCTGTTGTTCTATTTACTGAGATGTGTTGTGACCGAAACCCCAAACCCGTCAGGCCTGTTAAAAGTTTATCTCTAGGCTTTTGTTATAGTTTTCTTTCTTTTTATTTTATGTTTTCTCTCTTCTCCCCCTCTAGCTTAATCCGAGCCTGCTTGAGTTAAGTGATTTCTTGGTTTGTTGTAATCATTGTTTACTTAATGAAATCCTTTGGGATGTTTAAAAAAAAGAACAAATACACTTCGTTGCAATTTTGAAGTGTAACTAACTTGGTTGAGATGTAACCTCATGGGAATAATCTTTCCCTTAAAATAAATATACCCATAAGGAACAATATTAGAAAGAAAAGAGGAAACATGGTCAAGGTTGAGTAATTTGGAAGCTTTGAGTTACACTATTGATTGTAGTGTGGAAAAGTGATTGTTTGAGGCCTCTACATAGGTAATTTTACACATCCCCAAAAGTAGGGCTGTACGAGGGGTACAAGCGATAAAAGTTTTATTTTTTAATATCGAAAATCAAATGTACCGAAACCGAAATTACTACAAAAAATTTGGTTGGTTACAGATTTTAAAAATAAAAAAACGACATATTGAATTTAACGTACTGATTTACCGTACTGAATTTACCGTACCAAAATTGCCATATATTGTCGTACTAATTTACCGAATTAAAAAACCAAAAATTGAAAATTCACTAAAAAATAAAGATTACTAAATAATCAACACCCTTCATTTTAGTTTAATCTTGACCATTCATTTGTGTCATTATAAAACCTAGCAAGCGAAGAAAAAACCCTAACAACTCTACCAAAAATCAACCACCATTCTACAACACAAGCCAATAACAACAAAAGAAGGGTATTTTTCTTCTTCCTCCCTCCCCCCTCTTATCTTCTCCCTCCTCACCTCACCACACACGCACTCACTCACATCATAGACGCACTGTAATATAAGCTTAAGTCCTAATAAATGCGAACATCGCAAATGCACTTCACTTTGTCTTCTGATTAAGAGTACCCCTTCGGCTTATATTGTACTGCGTCTTAGGTGTCTGCAATTTACACTCAAGACCAAACATTTATGAAAGGAAAAGAGGTTAAAATTATCTTCAGTTGTAAAGTTTTAGGAGAAAGGAAAAGAGGTAGGACCTCCATGTTTCCCTTGTTTTAATTAAGTTGTTAAAAAATATTCTAATAAACATTGATGATGATTTCCGTAGCAAAGTTTGTATTGATGTTGTATTCTGTAGCAAAAAAAATATTTCAATAAAAATGTTCCATCCTGAGTTATGTTTTGTATTGCTGAGTTGTAGCAAAGTCTACATTTACTCATATGCATTGCAACGTATGGTTAACAAACCTTATATGTTGTTTGTTATGTTTTTGAGTTCTGACTAATTAGCAAAGCTTATATGCTGTTTGCTTTGTTCCAATAAAAAAGTTCCAAAAATGTTCCATCCTCAATTTGAGAGTTGCGTGTTATTTATTGTTTAGTTTTCATGGTGTTGTTGTTTTATTTAGCCATTGCAAGAAACGATTTCTGATGACCGCATTGTAACTTTTAATTTGGAGTTTTATATGTATGGATATGGACTAGACACAATTAATTATGCAACTTAGTTTATGCTTTATGCTCATTTATTTTCCAGTGCAATTTATATTATATTCTAGTTTTAAGTAAGGCATTTAACCAGATTAAATGATTTTAAAATTTGGTACCAAAACTTATACAAAATTCTACCAGAATCATAATAATGAAATTTGTACCAGATTTACCGAATACATAAATCGACTTGTAATTCTAGTATTTATCGGGAAGAACCAAAATCAAACCGAAATTATCGAAAACAAAAAAAAAATTACCAAAAAAAATGAAAAACGAGCCGGTTTGTTTTTGGATTTTATTTTGATGTACCGGTCGGTAAATTTGTTACAAGCGGTTTTACCATTTAGATTATGGTTTTGGTATTGATAAGGGGTCGATACCGACCAAACCGTACCGATTGCACCCCTATGGTGTACACATATAGGGACCAGGATATAATGATCAATTTGATTTTTTATTCAACTTTAATGTGGATCTTGTATAACACCACATACACTCGTGAAACAAAGTTTAGAGAGAAAGAGAGAGGATGTCTTGGAACTATTTGGGGGAGAGAGAAAATAACATAAATTGGATAGTAGGTGAGAATACACCAAGAAAATGAGACAATCTTTAAAATATTTTTAAACAAAAGTTGTAGATCAATGGCAACTAAACATCATAGGAGTACTTTGGATGTCATTCTGTAATACCTCGTGTTTTCCTACAATTATTTTATGGTTTAATTAATTATAATTTCTTTTATAAATTATATATTTTCTTATGACATGTGATATATCATTTTGTGTGTGTGTATATATATTGCATGTGTAATAATGTTTCGTGATTCTTTTATGTGTTGTATGGACGCACAACGTGTAGAAATTGACGACACACTTTAATTCACTACATAAATATTTAACTGATGTAGTATTATGGGGGAGTATGGAATGGTCAGGGACTAGGTGCCGAGAATTTTCTTAATTGGACTATTCCCTTGACATTAGGTCCCACTGATCGTGAAGTAGGCTCTTATAAATACTGAGTCATGCTTAACCAATTAATAATCAAGATTTAACTTAAGTTACATTTATCGACTATTAAATTAATTTAATGAGATAATTAATTTATAAAATATGTTCCCGTTTAGGTTTGATTCTTGGTATGTTTAAAGTTTATTTTAAGTTTTAAAAAATTGAATATTGGTCCGTTGGGTTAGTATGTGAGTTGGGCCAAGTTTTTGTGACACTAGGCCTATTTTAATCCAAGATGATCAGTCCATTACTAAATTTAACAGGAATTATTAATGGTGTCATTCTAAGTATCATTGTCGAGATCCAATTTATTTTACTAATATCCAAATGGCCCGGTGTCAAAATTTTAATCTTATTATGAACATGAAAATAATTAAAATTAAGTATTCACATTCACCATTCCAATAAACATAGTAATAATGATAAAGTAATGAGATGAATAAATAGGCCTGGAAGAACACTCTAGACAAAATCGAAATACAATTATCCATAATAAAAAAACAAATCCAATACGGAAATAAAATGGAAGAACAATATCTTTGTAATAATAACCAACTAGGAATGGGCGACATGCCCAACTGAAATAGATAAAAGGATAAATAGGAACTAATAAATGTGGAGGCATCTACTACCAAGGAACTCCTAAGCCTGGCGTCCCTGTGGTTGGGCACCTAAAATGTTTTTACAAAAATGAAGTTGAAATGGATCAGAGCCCAAGTAAAACAATATGAAAACGTTTTAGCAAGTATTTAAAATTCATTAAAGAGTGCATATTATATACATGTTAGCTTCACATACTCTCACTTGATATTCTAACTTATTGTGCACGCCTAACGTACTCTTCTAAACCCACCTAGTTACGCTACCCTGCCTATCTAGTTTGACTTAAGCCTTTTCCCATCAATTAATTCACTGTAACCACCCCGTATTGCTCATATAATACATTACTAAATTTTTAATCCCTTTTATTTATTAAGAGTCACCAATTAATTATTAAGTTCACACATATTGAGATCAATTTAGATATCATTATCTATAGTACCTACTAAACACCCGTAGTAGAATAAATCACACGTGTGTGTATATATATATATATATATATAACTCTTATAACATATACGTATACGACACTCCTAGGAGGATACCTGCGATGCGGGCATACTCTGCTATCAAGTCCTGGTACATCACGTACTAAATAAGGACAACGAGTTCAGAATTACTCTCGAACCAGTACATTCAAAAATTTACATAAAGTTGGAGGCAAACATAGTTTTAAGCCTTTGGGCTACGCACACACCTAATGTACCCAAACAACCGGTCACACCCTTATCCACACAAGTGGTGCTTAATCCCTAAGTTCTATGTTCTGAGGTACAAGTCAAAATCACCCCAATGGGCTCATCAGGATAAGACTGTCCATGGCGCAGAACCTCCCGTGATAGCAAGTAGCCTAGGAATGTTCACACATAATTAATCCAATAATAGGTATTCACACCACCTATATTTACATATGTATTCATTATAGGTATACACGTAACCTATAATATATGCTCCATACGCAGTATATACAACTCCCGAATATCATACGTATTATTAAATTTCGATTATACTTCTCATCATACATTTTAGATTATCCCACACTACTCAGAGGGTCCTAACTGTCTATTAAATTATTTCAGTAATTATAATATATCGCTTTTACCAGCCCAGTATAAGGTTCACTCGTATTTACCGTGACCCATTTTAATTCTCAAAAAATTATACAATATCAAGTTATGTCCAGTAATTTCTAGTCTTAATATTCATCATTAAGGGAAAGTTCAAATCCTAACAAAATTCAAACAAACCAAGGTCGGGCTAACAGGTCATCTGAACCAGTTTGAGTGTACATCCTAACCGATTTGAGGTGTACACCTAGGGGTGCAACCGGTATGGGTTTTTAGCGTACTGTACCGTTTTGGTCTGGAAAAAATGGTTTTGGTTTCATATTATGAAATATTGAAAATCGAAAATACCGCAAAAAAAATGGTTGGTTTTGATTTTTAGATATAAAAACCGATTTACCGAATTTATCGTACCGAATTTACCGTACCAATTTATCGAATTTGTCGTACTGAAATACCATATCGACCAAAATTAGCACACAATTAACCCTAAATGAGCCCGTTATAACACGATATCAAGGATTTCAAACCCAATTAGAACCCATTTAAACACGCGCAGTCCCGTGCTCTTTTTGTACACGATCAACTCAACTAGTAAGTTATTAACATAACCTAACCTAAAGTAACCCACATCCACATCTGACATAATACAAAACCCTCTCTCTTTACACTCTACCTCACGCCCATGCCCTACTCAACAAAACCCTCCCTAACACTGGCGTCGTTGCTCAACCATTCTGGCTACGCCGCCGCTGCTCAATTGTTAGTACACCACCGCTGCACATCCATTTCGGTTAGTGATTTTAACCAACTGTTAGATTTTATTTCGAACAACTGTGAATATTTTATTTTAAACAACTGGTATCAACGGCGCCTCCTCCTTCTTCTCTTGCAGATTTTCGATGCCTCCTCTGTCTATCTTCCTCTCACTTTATTTTAGTAACATGGATAGAGAAAAAATGGCATACCCAAATCAAACCTTCATCAAAACTAACCAAAGTAACTGTGAGAAAGAAGGCATTTTTTCTGAAATACCAAACATTTGTGTCTTTTCCTCTTGTATTATGTGTTTAAGGATTTGTGGAGGATATGTTTGTGTTCAATGTTGTATTTTGTTTGTGTTAAATGTTGTGTTAGTTTTTGTGATGTGTTGATGACTATTTTGTAAACTGAAAAACTATATAGTGTTAGAAATATCATTGAAAATGAATTTTTATTATTAAATGATTTTTTCCAACAAATCACAGTAAATGATGTAAAAATAATTTTTTTGAAAGATTTTCACTGTCTCAAATGTCAAAATTAGGATTCATAGTCTAAAAAATAAAGAAAAATATGTTCTAACCGTACCGTACCAGAAAAAACCGAATTGAAACCGAAATTACCGAAACCAAAAAAACCTAAAAATACCGAAAAATCGATCGATTTTGTTTTTGTTTTAATGTACCAGTCGGTAATTTGGTACGGTACGATTTTACCATTTAGATTGTGGTTTTGGTATTGGTAAGGGGTCATTACCGACTGTACCATACTGGTTTCACGCCTATGTACACCGAACCGGTTTGAGGGACAGGACGAACCGATTCGGGGTACCTGGTAGTTCATCTTCTCCACAGCTACGGGTTTCACCATTTTTAAGGCCCAGAACATCCATTACACAATCCCGAACTCCCAACTAAATGTACTAAACATTATAATAACGTGAATACATGATTTATAACGTAATTGAATCATCAAATAAATCCTTTAAATCGAATTAATTTAGTAATTAAATTCCAGAACCCAGGATTATCCTTTTTCTTCAAGAACATCAATAACAATCATAGATTTCTCCCAAGTTTTATTATTTCAATCCTTAATTTCGTGTCACCTAAATGAATTGCACATATCCATCAAGCTTTCTACCCAAGAACATGAATTTACTCTTCCAAATCGAAGCCAACATTTTTTTTTTCCATAAGATTATCCATCCTACACTAGCAAGGATGTTGTATATGCTCAAAAAGTAGCAAGATAAGTACTTGCCTCAAATCGAAGGTCTGATTCTCTGTAGAATAGAGGTATAGTTGTGTTTCTCTCCTCCCGATCTACGCAACGGTGGTGGTGGTGGTGCAAGAATGGGATGGGATGCCTTTGAAACTCCTCTCCTTCCACCTATTGTGGCCTCTCTTTGAGTTTCTAACTTCTAACCCTAGTATCCTCAACCTACCAGATTATATAAACTTAGGAATTTCGTAGGTCTCGATTCTCTAAAAAGTCAAAAGATCAAAATACCCTCCCGAGGTGCCAGCTTGGCCTAAAAATGCCCCAGGACCCAAACTAAACCCCCGAGTATATTTTTTTGACTATTTCGACCCTTCCGAACACACTGGCGCACTCGAAATGACCATTTGAATTATCCAAAATGAAATTATATTTTATTTCATTAAATTAAGTCCCTACACGACTAACACCCGCGTCTCGACTAAATTTAGTGTAACTGTCGTATTTCTCACTCACGATAATCATAATACTTTCTTATCAATTTATTACTCATTCACTAAGTAATATTCAATATAAATAAACATTAACCCTTGTCTCGCTAAGTAATATTTTGATTCGGATTAATTTCCCATTTTAAATTTTATTAATCCCAATATAAAAATCCTTAAAATTACGGGGTGTTGCATACTTTTCCCCTAATAACGAAATTTCGTCCCGCAATTCAGAAAAAGAAATATCTGGAATGAATAACTCTAGATATTTGTCGCGCATATCATCCTCGCGCTCCCAAGTGGACTCATCGGCATTATGATACCCCACTGTACACGTACCAGTGGAACTACCTTCGACCTCAATATCCTTTCACTATGGTCTAAGATAGCAACTGGCCTCTCCTCGTATGAAATATTAGGCTGCAAATTAATCTCCTCCAACGCAATGTGAGTGTGAGCTAACTCATCCCGGAGATATCACCTCAGTGAAGAAATCTGAAATACATCATGAATTCGATGCACGTGCTCTGACAATCCGAGTCTATATGTAACTAGCCCAATCCGCCCAATGATAGGGAATGGTCCCACAAACCTTGGTGCCAACTTGCCTTTCTTACCAAATCTCATTATCCCCTTCATAGGAGATACATGTAGTAACACCTGGTCCCCCACATTAAACTCTAGGAAGAACCACTTGGTAGAAGTTTATCCCGAGCTATCCTTATACGGCTCTGAATCAACTCAATTTTGGTCGAAGTATCCTGAATCAACTCTAGTCTGAGTAGCTTGTTGTCCCCCACATCCAACCAACAAGCAGACGAGCGATAATAGCTATTGTACAATG
Source organism: Sambucus nigra (assembly GCA_949130495.1). Taxonomy (NCBI): domain Eukaryota; kingdom Viridiplantae; phylum Streptophyta; class Magnoliopsida; order Dipsacales; family Adoxaceae; genus Sambucus; species Sambucus nigra. The sequence goes on along the minus strand of OX422221.1, from coordinate 159,418,993 downwards.
CCTCATATGGTGCCATGCCAATCATAAACTGATAGGAGTTATTATATGCAAACACCACTTGTGGAAGATACTACTCCCACCCCCCCTTTAAAATCAAGAATACACATCCGTAGCATATCCTCTAAAATCTTATTCGTCCTCTCTGTCTGTCCGTCCGTTTGTCTGCGGTTGATAGGTCATACTTAATCGCAACTCAGTACCCATGGCCTCCTAAAAACTCTCTAAAAAATGAGACACGAAGATCCTCCCCCTGTCAGACACAATATCAGGTGGCACCCTATGCAATTACTCTATCTCAATGATGAAAATCTGAGCATATTGTCCTATAGTGAAATCCGTACGTACTGGACGAAAGTGAGCTACCTTAGTCAATCGATACACTATCAGCCAAATGGAATCGTGACCCCTCTTTGAAGTAGGCAACCCATTAATAAAATCCATGGAAATGCTCTCCTATTTCCACATCAGAATCTCTAATGGATATAGAACCCCTGTTAGCTTCTAATGGTCCACCTTCACCAGCTGACAAGTGATATACCTGGAGAAAAACTTCGCAATGTCTCTCTCCATCCCACTCCACTAATATTGTCGTCTCATAACTTGGTACATCTTATCCCCTCCAGGATGTACCGCACTTTGCCTTCAAAACTTCAAATACATCCCCCACTGGCATGCGGCTCAATGCGTCTGCCACCACGTTAACCTTCCACGGGTGATACTGGATATCAAACTGATAATCTTTCACAAATTACGACAACCTACTATAATACCCCGTACTTTTATGGGTATTTAAATTACATGAGTGGGTGTAATTTAATACTCGGAGAAATGATTTGAGAATTTAAAGTAAAAGAGAATTTGAAGTGGGGGTTAAATATTAATTGGTGAGTATCGGATTAATATTGATGTGTGTTATATTTACTTATGGGAATAAGTAAATGAGTTGGATAATTTTTATATCACGTCGTAGTTAAACAAAGCGACAAGTAATAATATTTTATTTGAAAAACATGTGCGAAATTGTGTTGGATTTAAAAAGGTAAATTTTTAATAAGTGACTCGGATGGGGATTTTGAGTGCACGGTTGGTCTCGAAGTGGCCGAAATAGTCGAAATAGAGTACCCGGGGGTAGTGTTTGGGTTCTGGGGGCTTTTTGGACTAGTAGGGACTCGCATTTGTGTATACGAGTCAATTTTGGGTTTAATATGTGTAGAACCATTATTTCTCTCTTATAAGCCACGATAAAGAGAGAAAGGAACAAAGGGAAGAAAGAAAAGAAAGAAAGAAAGAAAGGGAAAAAAGGAAGAAGAAAAGGGAGAAGAGGAGGAGAACTCCGGTCAAGCTCCGACGGATCCTGGCACGAGGACGTCAGATATATCCAATGAGGCAAGTGTTTAACTTGCTTTTATGATTTATGTGTGTTTATAGTTCATACTATGATTGGATTAAAAATGTGAATTTTAGGTTTGGGATTCATGTATAAAAATGGGTTTGGGGGTTTGAATTCCTACAAAAATTGATGTGATGATAATCCCATATGAAGTCTAAGTTTGAGCCCATGTTAATGGTGTAGTTTTTGTTGAGAAATTGAGTGAGTTTCAAAATTTGATTTAATTTAGAAAAAGGGTTTAAATCTTAATTAAAAGTATAAATCCCATGAATTTAATTGATGTGTTAGGTAATTATAGAGTGTAGATGATCATATTGATGGTTAGTGATGTTAAAAACCATAAATCTTGGGTTGGATGAGTTTTGGTGTTGGAGAAGATGATGAGATTGTAACAGATTTTGGAACTGAACGAGACGAATCGATAAGGTGAAGTGAGAATCGATTCGGTACAAGGCGAATCGATTCGGACTTATTAGTTATGAAATATTTTCCTTGGTTTTAAGGATTGAAGGAGAATTATTTTGTGGAGATAAATATTAGGGGATCCTAAAAAGAGTGTTAGGACTTATAAATGATTAAAGGAGTAATATATGACCTTTGGTTTAGTAAGGATAAAATTCGGGGTATAAATCTTAGAAGTGTTCGGGACGAACGACACACGGGGAATTATTTCGACAGATTTATATATAAATTCGAATGTGCGAGTATGATGAAATTAGAATACTAGCTAGTTTTGATATGCTAATATTCGGGAAATTATTTATGTGATAATTATATCATAAGTGAGTGAATACTTATGGGATATAAAAATAAGTGCGTGCATACTTATAAATTAATACGAATTGGTTTATTCGGGATTACAGGCTAATGCAACGAGAGATAGGCTGGGATAGCCAAATTTGAAGATATATATATATATATGTGTGTGTGTGTGTGTGTGTGTGTGTATGTGTGTGTGTGTGTGTGTGTGTGTATAGAGACATTATATATATGAAATAATGACAAATATATCTATGTGTGTATGATATATTTATGTGAAAAATAACCTTCTAGTGCTATCATGGAAAGTTGCGTGATGTGGGTGAATCCCATGGCTTGAGGAGCAGAGAGAGTATAGTCCCCAGGTCATAGCGTCAATTATTTATATTATGTGATTTTATCATGGGTGAGACACCTTGGGTATGATTCGTTCTCACTTTCAGGTGAGGAACTATAACCGCTTCCCATACGTAGTGATTTGGATTTTTATCATGTTGGTTTTAGATTCCGATCGGTGGTACCCAGGATGATGTGAGATATTCCTGGAAGATGATAGCATTGTAGAGACTGCATCCATTGAGTTATAACTCTAAGGGATGGTTATTATACTCATATAGTGTGTGATATATAAGTATATATATACTTGATGTGTATAGTATATTGTATATATATATGAAGATGTGAATATATATATATATATATACAAACAAAAATAAATAATGAAATGAGAAATTATTTTTGGTCCATCCTAGAGAATAAAATCCAAAATAAAATATGGTATACGTATATATAGATGAGAAGATTATATACGGGATTAATGATACTCAAATGTGAATAGTGTATAATAACTAGTGAAAGTTAGTTATTATGAACGGATAAATTCTAAGTGAGAATTTATGATGTATAAGCTCGTGCGGAAGCTTAGAATATTATATACGCAGGGTATGATATAATGTATGGTTATTTGGAAGTTTTGAGAGATGCTAGTTAGGCTGGCTAGTGTAACTAGGGTGTTTAAAATACTTGTGTTAGGTGTGCACTGTTAGATGAGAGGTGAGGGGTATCTCATAGGAGTGCGACCTTAGTGCCCTAAAGCGGGTGCGCGTGCGGGTGCGGATGCAGGTGCGAGTGCGCCAATGCGTCGATTTTCAAATTACTAGGATTTGAGTGCGGCACGAGTGCGTCTATATATTTAACATATAAAAATATATTATTAATATATAATTATGATTTTTAATTCATAAATATATATATATATATATATATATATATATATATATATATATATATATATATATCAAATATTTAGAAGGACTTTGTTGAGTTTATAATAGTATCTAAGGTCAATGTGTATTTAAGTATACATTTATGAGAGTAAAATAAAAATAGAAATATATAGGAGTCAAATGTATTTTTATTTTAAACACAAAAAACTATCTAATGTATATTTTTAAAACAACTTGTAAGAATGACCTCCTTTAAGCTGAAATATTTTTAAGCCTAAATAATTATTAAAAGATTTTTTTAGATGGGTGTATTTTTAATATAAATATCAAATCTGTATATATAAATATATACAAAGATGAAGTGCTGTAAAAGTCACAAAGGTTAACAACAAAATGCTTTATCCCACATCGGAGAGAGCATGTCTAAATATATGTTAAAAGGGTGTATATATTGGAGTTTTGAAATTCCATTCCCACATCGGACTAGCAAAACAAAAGCAGTGGGTTAAGGCTCTTTAAATATGACTAATAGCATCCCATGGTTTCTAAGACCCTTTGGTTTGTGAAAAGTTGGGTTATGTCAGTAGCTTAAATCCTTTCTTGGTTTACAGGGAAATTAGCTGGGAATTTACATTAGACGACTTTGACTATTTCAAGTCGCAGTTTTGACTTTTCAAATTCACAATTTTGTCTAAAAATCGCACCGAATTCAGTAATTCACGATTTAAGTGCGCGTGCGTTGGGTGGGTTGGACGAATTAGGGTACTAAGAGTGCGACACCAATTTAAATATGGAGAATATCATATTTTAAATGTTAAAGTATTTTAAACACTTGCTAAATATTTTCAAAACACTTTGGGCTCTGACCTGCTTGTAAATATTTTATAAACCTTTTAGGTGTCTAGAAATAGGGATGCCTAGATGATATTATTCTTTCGAGTTAGACGATGCTATAGATAGGGGTGTGCAAAAAAACCGACCGACCCAAAAATCGAACCGAACCGAACCAAAACTGGCGATTTTTTAGCCCAGTTCGATCTACGGTTTACGAATATAAAAAGTCGACCATGTCAGTTCGGTTGACGATTTCGACATGGGAATAACCGATTCAAGTCGAACCGCCCTGAAACCAATATTTATATTAAAAAAAACCTAAATAACTTATATTTTTATATCCAAAAATCATTAAACACCCTCAAAAAACCCGACCAAAACCGAAAACCGACATTAAAAATCGGCCCAAATAGAAATCCGCCAAAATCGACCTGAAATCGACCCGACCCAAAACCGAAACCATTGTGAACTGAAACCGATGGTTTTTTTCATCGACGGTTCGGTTTCAGTCTGAATTTTTCCAAAACCGAACCGATCGGTTCAGTTTAAATTAAGGTTTAAACCCAACCCGAACCGACCTGTGAACACCCCTAACTGCAACAGTTGTGGTTGCTAGCAAGAATTGTATAGACTCTTTTATCCTTGAGATCTAGATAGGAGATACTGTTGAAATATTCGGGCATGTTGCCCAACTATTGTCATTTATTTTATTTTTTGTATTTTCATTTATGCCGATTCGATATGGTTGTATAAATGTTTTATCGAGAGTTATCGGTTATTATTTTATTTAATTCAATTAATGTGTATATTAATTGTGTGGATGGATTAATTTTGCATTTAAGTTAAAAGATGAGAAAGTTTAAAATTGACACCGGGCCTAATAGGTTATTAGTAATTAATTGGTTTTCGTCAGTGATGTTGAGAATAAACCATATGAGAATCCTGTTTTATTTTGATAAAGGATTGATCAATTGTGATTAACATAGGTGGGGTGTCAAAGATGATATCCGAGTATTAGGTTCTAGTGTCCTTCGGAATCTGTGATGACGTACTATGTTTTTAGCATTTCTTTCTATTTGATATAGAGCCCTATGCTTAGGATTGTTGATTCTTATGGTGACATTTTGTTCTCCTGCTATAATGTATAATTTTAGTGAATCTTATAAACGTTCGAGTGTGTTCGTATGCTGAACAATAGAGGACGATGGATGAGGGCCGTTGGGAGAACAGCAGGAGGCAGGGCTCAGTTGAAGTTGTAGAATATTTTGTGGATAATTACCGTAGTCGAGGTCATCCCTATTGTTGCCCTGGAAGTTGTTGTAAGGACTGCTAAGGTGCGGAATATATTTTCAACTACCACTATAGCAGAAAGTGGTGCCAAATTAGACTCACCCAGCGTGGTTGGGAGAGAGTCCGACGGGTCTTTCAAGAGGACCATTCGTTGGAATTTTAAAAAATGCGGAGATTGTGTGTGTTAGCCAATGGAAGTAGGATATCTAGAGGCTTTGGCATATAGCAAAGAGTCATATACCCAAAAGTGGAAATTGGGGTAAAAAAAATTTAGCTTATGGGAGAAGTTTGAAATGGTGGGAGTCAATCACCACATTTGAAAAGTAAAATATTAGTCCAATGGAAGGATCTTAGGTACGGTTTGACCGCAAGTTCCTTCATCTGTTGTTCAAAAAGAGATGTGAATGAAATTCTAAACTTATCATAGGAGGGCCGTACATAGGATCAATTGTGAAAAAGAATTTATTTATCTAGAAAACTATGTACCCGATGAGGTAGGTACAATGGAGAAAAGAGTCCTTAAGTGGGTGAGGGACTCACGAGATGAGTCGCCAACACTTAAGGTAAATTATGCTTGGACGATTGATGCAGATGGCGACAATGTCGTGTTTTGACAATGAAAATATTAATTCTTCTATGTGAAGGGAGTTAAAAAAGTTGAAGGATTTAGTTAGGGACCAAGACTGGATGTAATGGTGCTAACACAACACCGTAGGGGGACACCCATCAGGGGACCCATTTAAATGATTCAGATAGATGAATTCCTACCAAGTGACGGTGGATTCAGTCAGGTCTATTAAGCTAGCAGTGTGTTCCTTAAGGCCAGCGGAACCAAGGGAACAATAAGGGTGGCCATCAAGGTTGAGGCTACCAGGGTCCAAGAAAAAGACAACCCTAATATGGTCAATATGGCCAGGAATAGGGGATTATATAGAGATATATTTTTATGTGGAGAGTAGGACCACATGCATTGATTTTACCCAAAGCAAGGGATAAGATTTTGGTGCCTAGTAGGGGCAATGAGTAACATAGTTTTTGGTTCAGTTCGGACAAGCGTGTTATGTCCGGGAACCATTTGAACAGCTGGGGCGATTGGCAAGGTAGAAAATATGAGTTTTATCCTTGGGTGAATGAGGTATGTTTTATGTGACGCGAGCGAGTCACATTATTTTGATTAGAGCTATATTCATGTATGAGACGAGTTTAGTGCTAATATAGATAACATTATTATGTTTATATATTTTTCGTTGTGTAGCGGGGTTATCTTTGGTTTCATCTGCAGGGGAGCGGGTGTAGACATATCGGGGATTATTTCGTTGAAATTACTCATTCTAGTGATGTGCTATACGAGTATGATATTATCTAGAGTATAGACTTGTTAGCAATGGTTATAAAGATAGTGGGTTGTTATTGCGAGGCTATCGTGTTCGCTGTTCTAGGGCAGGATGCTTTATTTTGGAGATGTCTCACCTGAAAGAGGGTCGAGCATGCATTTATATTATATTATGATAGAGACTTAGGAGAGTATAGTTGTCTCAAGATATTTGATCCTAGGGACTTTACTGATATCATTCGGGGTATATTGGGTTTAGTGTTGAGCAGAGAGATGTAGCTCGTTATTTTGTTTAGCACTCAGGACTTGGTGATACGGAGAGTGCAACGTTATATCACTCCTTTAGAGATGTGGGAGTTGAGATTTATATTTATATGTATGGTGATAGGATTATTGAGAGTCCCAATTATGTTTTTGAGGTTTATGGAATTCGATTACCACTAATGCTGAGTGATAGTACATTGGGGGGAGTTCCTTGCTTGGGTTTCACTGGGGGGTAAGATACACATGGACCTTGGTAAACGTCATGAGTAGAGAGGCGTCAATGGATGATAGGGCATCAGTTTTGAATGTTAATCAATAAATGTGTGGAGAAAACACTTTGAGTTGAGAACTCTTATACATTATAATGCATGATAAATCGGTAGTGCTGCGACAAAGCACTGAAGTTTTTCTCACCACGAGTTGAAGAATGGGACAATGTCGAGAAGGATTAAATTATGATTTATGGGGTGATTGAGAATACCCATGTGTTATAGCCACATTGAGAGTGTGTGGGGCTGGGGGGGATATTGAGAGAAGCATGTGACTCTTGCAATGTTTATGCAAATATGCATGGGTTAGAGGGTGTATGGGCGCTCTGGTTAGTTTGATTTTCAAAATCGTCCGAGATAGAGTGACGTGGGAATAAATGTGTGGAATATATGCATGTGGGGCAGTTATAAACAAAGACAAAATGGTATAATGGATTGAAAATCATGTGAAAAAGACGATGATCCAAGTATACTTGTGCAATGAGAGTAGCACACCCGAGATGGGTTGAAAGGCTGTAGGAAGCCATTTAAAAAGATATCTCTTGAGAAGAGGAAATACGATTATTGTGGGAAAGTATAGCGTAGTTCTACTCAGTCGAATGTTAAGAGTGGCTTGCAAGTAAATAGAATGTTGATGCCTATAAGGTAAAAAGGTCCTAGAAGGGCACATTGTGGTGAAAAAAAAAGTGCACGGGTCAAGAATTTTGGTACACCCGGGGGGAAGAGGAGGAGTAAAAGTACCACTTAATGTGAGACTCTCTAAGTGGGAATTGGTGTTGGGAGAGACAGTGAGGTTGTCTCCAGGTGCACCACTCATCGATGAAAAAAAGGTTGGTTCGAGACGATCAACCAGAAATTTTGTAACAAGCCGACGATTCCAATGATGAAATGGGCAGACACGCTTGTAAATTTCATTAATGGGTTGCCAACATAGTGATAAGGTAAATATTTCCAATGGGTGTGTGGTATGGATTGACTGAGATGAAGTACTTGTTATTATTTTGGGGTGAGTCACATTATTAGAAGGTGTGCCCAAGCTTTTCTTTGAAAAGAAGGACTGCACCGGTGCAAGGTGCCGCCCAAGATTGTTATGAATCAGGATGAGATTATTGAATCCCACTTCTGATAAGGATTATTAGGAAGCGATGGGAATGAAGTTTTGTTTTAGGCACATTGTGTGACCTATAACCGATGCGTATACGGGAGGTGATTTACAATGTTGGATAATGCAAGTGGTGAACAATATGAACTTAAAGGTAATTGGGAAGGGAAATTATCGTTGGTAGAGTTGTGCATAATAACTCGTACATGTTTGTCAAAGACAAGGCGCCTTTTGAAGTTTTGCGTGGTAAACCTTATCATTCTCCCTCTGGTTATTTAGAGGTGAGCGGATAACTAGACTTTTGAGTCGGATGCGATTAGGAGTCTGTTGTCGAGAGGGGAATTAACATAAACTGTTCTGGGTTGCTTTTGACTATCGTAAGAGTTACATCATCACAAATCGATGTTTTGAGGACTGACATGAGTAGTCAGATGTTCTTGTGGTTTCTCACAGGATGGGAGTTTTGTGTTGGGGTGGATATAAGAAGCTGACACTTAATGATGTGCGATCTTCCAATAATATTGAGGCGATAGAGCCAGTGATGTATAGGCTCATCTTATTCGGATGTCGTTGGTAGAAGCACAATGTGTGATGTGCCGTTATTGAGGCGATACCTTATAGCTGATGGAGTATATCAGTACGAAGAGAATTAAAAAGGCTTTCCGTGAAGCTAGAGAGTGATTTCGAGTAACAGAGGATGTTGTGTTGTTAAAGATCCTGAGTCTTAGTACCTACTGTATTCGAATTTCGAGGAAAAAATTCTTCTGTAAGGGGGGAGTCTGTAATAACCAGTACTTTTATGGGTATTTCAATTACATGAGTGGGTGTAATTTAATACTGGGAGATTTGATTTGAGAATTTAAAGTGAAAGAGAATTTGAAGTGTGGGTTAAATATTAATTGGCGAGTATCGGATTAATATGGATGTGTGTTATATTTACTTAGGGGAATACGTAAATGAGTTGGATTATTTTTATATCATGTCGCAATTGGGAAAAGCGACAAGTAATAATATTTTATTCAAAAAACACATGCAGAGTTGTGTTGGATTTAAAAAGGTAAATTTTTCATAAGTGACTCGAATGCGGATTTCGAGCGCACGATTGGTCTTGGATGGGTCGAAATAGTCATAATAGAGTATCCGAGGGTAGTGTTTGGGTTCCGAGACTTTTTGGACTAGTATGGACTACCATTTGTGTATACGAGTCAATTTTGGGTTTAATAAGTATAGAACCATTATTTCTCTCTTATAAGCCACGAGAAAGAGACAAAGGAACAAAGGAAAGAAAGAAAAGAAAGAAAGAAAGAAAAGGAAGAAAGGAAGAGGAAAAGGGAGAAGAGGAGGAGAACTCCGGCCAAGCTCCAACAGATCCTGGCACGTGGACGTTGAATTTATCCAACGAGGTAAGTGTTTAACTTGCTTTAATGATGTATGTGTGTTTATAGTTCATATTATGATTGGTGATAAAAAAATATGAATTTTGGGTTTGGGATTCTTGTATAAAAATGGGTTTTGGGGAATGAATTCCTACAAAAATTGATGTGATGATAATCCCATATGAAATCTAAGTCTGAACCCCTGTTAATGGTGTAGTTTTTATTGAGAAATTGGATGAGTTGCAAAATTTGATTTAATTAAGAAAAAAGGTTTAAATCTTAATTAAAAGTATGAATCCCGTGAATTTAATTGATGTGTTGGGTAAATTATAGAGTGTAGATGATCATATTGATGGTTGGTGATGTTAGAAACCATAAATCTTGGGTTGGATGAGTTTTGGTGTTGGAGAAGATGATGAACTCGTAACAGATTTTGGAACTGAACGAGGTGAATAAATTCGGTGAAGTGCGAATCGATTCCGTGAAGTGCATATCGATTCGGTACAAGGCGAATCGATTCGGACCTGTCAGTTATGAAAACAATTCCTTAGTTTTTAAGGATTGAAAGAGAATTATTTTTTGAAGATAAATATTAGGGGATCCTAAAAAGAGTGTTAGGACTTATAAATGATTCGAGGAGTAATATATGACCCTTGGGTTAGTAGGGATAAAATCTGGGGAATAAATTTTAGAAGTGTTCGGGACGAACGACACTCGGGGAATTATTTCAGCGGGTTTATATATATATGTATGTATATAGATGCCGATAATATGTATAAGTGAAATCCGAATGTGCGAGTAGGATGAAATCAGAATACTAGCTAGTTGTGAAAAAATAATATTCGGGAAATTATTTATGTGATAATTATATCATAAGTGAGTGAATACTTATGGGATATAAAAATAAGTGCGTGTATACTTATAAATTAATACAAATTGGTATATTCGGGATTATAGGCTAATTCCATGAGAGATAGGCAGGGATAGACGGATTTGAAGATATATATATATATATATATATAGGTAAAGAGACAGTATATATATGAAATGATTATAAATATATATGTGTGTGTATGATATATTTATGTGAACGTTCCACTTTAGTGCTATCATGAGAAGTTGCGCGATGTGGGTGAATTCCATGGCTCAAGGAGCAGGGAGAGTATAGTCCCCAAGTTAAAGCATCCATTATTTATATTGTGTGATTTTATCATGGGTGAGACGTCTTGGGTATGATTCGTATTCTCACATTCAGGTGAAGAACTATTATCGCTTCCCATACGTAGTTATTTGGGTTTTTATCAGGTCGGTGTGAGATTTTGACCGGTGGTACCCAAGATGATGTGAGAAATCCTTGGAAGATGATAGCATTGTAGAGACTGCATCCATTGAGTTATATCTCTAAGGGGTGGTTATTATACTTATATAGTGTGTGATATATAAGTATGTATATACTTTATGTGTATATATATACGGACAAAAAAAGAATGAAATGAGAAATGATTTTTGGTTCATCCGGGAGAATAAAATCCAAAATAAAATATGGTATACATATATATAGATGTGAAAGTTATATACGGGATTAATGACACTAAAATGTGAATAATGTATAATAACTACTGAAATTTTATTATTATGAACGGATAAATTAAAAGTGAGAATTTATGATGCACAAGCTCGTGCGGAAGCTTAAAATATTATATAAGCGGGGTATGAGATATCATTTGGTTATTTGGAAGTTTTGAGAGATGCTAGTTAGGCTGGCTAGTGTAACTAGGATGTTTAAAATACTTGTGTTAGGTGTGCACTGTTACATGAGAGGCGAGGGGTATCTCATGGGAGTGCGACACCAATTTAAATATAGAGAATATCATATTTTAAATGTTAAAGTATTTTAAACACTTGCTAAATACTTTCAAAATGCTTTGGGCTCTGACCCGCTTGTAAATATTTTAAAAACCTTTTAGGTGTCCAGACATAGGGACGCCTGGATGATATTGTTCTTTCGAGTCAGACGATGCTGTAGCAGTTGTGGATGCTAGCAGGGTTTGTATAGATGCTTCTATCCTTGTGATCTATAGATTTATATAGGAGGTACTGTTGAAATATTCAGGTATGTTGCCCAACTGTTGCCATTTTTTTATTTTTTTTGTATTTTCATTTACGACCATTCGATATGGTTATATTAATGTTTTACCGAGAGTTATCGGTTATTATTTTATTTAATTCAATTAATGTGTATATTAATTGTGTGGATGGATTAATTGTGCAATTAAGGTTAAAGGTGAGAAAGTTTAAAATTTGACACTGGTTCTAATAGGTTATTAGTAATTAATTAGTTTTCGTCAAGGATGCTAAGATTGAACCATATGAGAATCCTATTTTATTTTGATAAAGGATTGATCAACCGTGATTAAAATAGGCGAGGTGTCACACCTACGTTGACGTATATTCTGCTCTCTCTGAGTGAACAAGTATTGTAGTGACTTATAATCTGTGAATAGGAAAAATTTCTCACCCAAAAGGTAATGTCTCCAAATTCATAGTGAAAACAAGACTACCTCTAACTCTAAAAATTGGATGGGGTAATTTCTCTCGTGAGGCTTAAGCTTGCGGGAAGCTAAGTTATAGCCTGATCCTCCTGCTGTAGCACACCCCCGAGTCCCTGTAGAGACGCGTCAATAAAGATAAGATACTTCACTCCTGCCCTGGGAAATACAAGTACGGGTGTTGAAGTCAACTTGTCCTTCAGCTAATCCAATGCTAACTGACAAACGTCATCCCAGATAAACAGTACCCCTTTGCGAGTTAAGTTGGTCAACTAATCCGCAATCTTCAAAAATCCCCTTAAAAACCATCTGTAGTACCCTGCTAATCCCAAGAAACTGTGCACCTCCGTCGGTGTCGTGGATGTTCCTACTCTCGCACCGCTGAAACTTTACTAGGATCCACTGATATCCCCCTGGCAGATACGATATGACCCAAAAATTGAACCTTACGCAACCAAAACCCGCATTTCTCTAATTTAGTATACAAATGGTGTTCTCGCAAAGTCTGTGAAACATGACGCAGATGCTCGGCATGCTACTCCTCAGTCTAAAAATAAACCAGGATGTCATCAATAAAGAAAATGACCAACTAATCAAAGAACTCTCTGAACACCCTATTCATCTAGTCCTTAAATACAACTGGCACATTGGTTAGCCCAAATGGTATAACCCAAAACTCGTAAGACCTATATCTAATCATAAAGGCAATCTTAAATACACCATGCTCTCGGATGCGCGACTGCTAATATCCCTACCTCCAGCCTATCTTAGAGAAGTAAGCGACCCCTCTCAATTGGTCGAATAAGTCATCAATTCTGAGCAACGGATACTTATTCCATATTACGACTTTATTCAAGTCCCGATACTCAACCCATAGTCATAAAGATCCATCCCTCTTCTTAAAGAATAGTATTGAGGCACCCTAAAGTAAAGTACTCTGTCGAATAAAGCCCTGCCCCAACAGCTACTCAATTTGATCCTATAGCTCCCTCATTTCCATGAGAGCCATACGATAAGGTTCCGGAGCTATCGATCGACTTCCCGGTGCTAAATTGATAACAAACTCTATCTGTCTACTAGGCAGCAATCCCGGTATCTCCTGAAATATGTATGTGAACTCACACACAACTGGGATCGAAACTAGGTAAATAGCTACTCCTTGAGATGTATCCTCCTCTATATAATGCAGATGGGTCGATGATCCTCCTTTGGGAGGAGTCATCGCCACTAAGAACATCTTTTGTCCCGGAATCGCAAATCTAGGCTCATACAATAACAATCAATCATGGCCCTATACGTTGCTAGCCAATCCATACCAATAATGGCATCATACTCCGACATATCTAACACAAGCATATCGGTGGGCAAAATAAGTCTCCCAATATCTATAGTCACACCCTGATAGATAAAGAATATAAATGCCCTACTACCCAGTGGTGAGTCTACACACGTGACTGTACTATTGGTCGTGTCTAATAACCTTGTGGCTTGTGCAAATCTAGTGTCTATGAACGAGTGTGAATCCCCAGTGTCAAATAAAATGGGCCCCAAAGTCCCATGTATATGAAACATACCGTCTACTGCAGGTGGAGCCTGTGGAATTACAGCATGGTGGATGTTATATATATGCCCATACTGTAACTGTCCCTGCTAAGGTAGGGCTACTGGAATGATTGATGCTGCAGGCAATGCTGGTGCTGGGATGACGGTGGTGAAAATAGGCCTCTAGGGCTCCTAAAGAGAACCCTGCTGCTGCTGAACTCAGCCCTTATCAGGGTAATCCTAATTCTTGTGGCCATTCTTGCCACATATGAAACACCTTCCTGTGAAATCTCCTCCCCTCTGGACCTGTTGGCCTCGGCCTTACTGGCCACTACCACTTCTACCTTGGCCCTACTAAAAATAATGCTGGCCTTGTCTGAATCCACCATGTCCCTGCCTATAATCTCTTGAATGAAAATGCTTAGCAGCATCCCCCTGGTGGTAACCCTGCTCACTCTACCTCATCTGACCCTATGTTGATTGTGTTCCACTAGGAGTGCTACCCCCCGTCCTGCCTTGCTAGCTGGACTCTCCCGAGAATTTGCTTTTCTTAATATGGAAGCGAAGGTCCTGACAGTGTAATAGAGCGACATTCAACACATCCCTATTTGTCTTCAAAGATTGGTTACCCAACAAATGATGTCGGATCCTCCAGGTAAGACCACCCATAAACAACTGTATCCTCTTCTCTTCCATACTCACCTCCTCGGGGATAAAGTTTGCCATCCTAATAAATTCTTCCTCAAACTCCTCTACATTGCTCCTCTCCTATGACACATCTAAGAATTTATGCCCCATCTCAGTCTGAATGGCGGATGGGAAGTATACGTAGTCGAATCGCTCCCAGAACTCCTGAATCATTAAAGTGTCTCTTTCCTGTGAAGTGGTAACAGACTTCCACCACTATAAGGCTGCCCCCACTAGTTTAAAGGTAGCCAGTATCTATCTCTATACATCCGTGCACTCATTCATCCTCAAATGACACTAGATATACTTCTTACATTGGCAAGTCGCAACTACATCGGAGCTCCCCTGAAACTCGGGAGGATATTCCTTCTAAAAGGCATTTATGACTCGCTCCCAGGAAGAACGAAATGAGTGTGTAGGAGCTAGAACAACAAACTGACTGTGGTGCCTACTAGGCAAAAGTAGTCAAGGTCGCATTAACCGCCAGTGCCACAATTACAGCAACCTCGACAACATTCATAGTCCATAGAGCCGAAGCTGGCTGTGGCTTGGGTTCTGCCTCTGTGGTGGCTCGTGGTGCACGCCGAGGAGGCATCTGAAACGAAAAAGAATTTTCCATTTGTCCACAGTCCAATATATCTCAAAATAGCTGAAGACGTAAATGGAATTATGAATACAGCAATCCTAATAATAGGGATTTATATCAAAGAACGCTACACTGGAAACGTAATAAGTTCATACAGATCCTAAGGGCACTAGAACCTGATGCTCTGACTCCCCGCCTATTCTAATCCTGGGTGATCAGTCCATTATTAAATTAAACAATTATCATTAATAGTGTTATTCTTTGCATCACTGTCGAAATGCAATTTATTTTACTAAAACCCTAATGGCCCGGTGTCAAAATTTTAATCTTATTATTAACATGTAAATAATTCACACTCATCGTTCTAATAAACATAGTAATAATGATAAATCATTGAGATGAATAAATAGGTCTAGAAGAACACTCTAGACAAAATCCAAATATAATCATCCATAAGAAAAAACCAAATCCAACACGGAAATAAAATGGAAGTACAATGTCTCTATAATAATAACCATCTAGAAATGGGTGAATGCCCGACTGAAACAGACAAAAGGATAAATAGGAACTGATAAATGTGGAGGCGTCTACTACCAAGGTCCTGCAACTTTCACAGCAGCTGCAACACGTCAAATGAAGGAAGTCCTAAGCCTGGCATCCCTGTGGTAGGGCACCTAAAATGTTTTTACAAAAATGGATTTGAAATGGATCAGAGCCCAAGTAAAACAATTTGAAAACATATTAGCAAGTATTTAAAATGAATTAAAGAGTATATATTATATTCACGTAAGCTTCACGTACTCTCACTTGAGATTCTCACCTCGGAACTATTGTGCATGCCTAACGTACTCTTCTAAACCCACCTAGTTACACTACCCTGCCTATCTTATTTGAATTAAGCCTTTCCCCGTCTCTTAATTCACTGTACCCTCCCATATTGTCCGTACGATACGTTACTAAATTTTCAGCCCCTTTTATTTATTGAGAGTCGCCAATTAATTTTTAAGTTCACACATACTGAGATCAATTTAGATATCATTATCTATAGTATCTACTAAAGCACCCATAGTAGAATAAATCACACGTATATATATATATATATATATATATATATATATATATATATATATATATATATATATATATACACACACACATCACTCTTATAATATATACGTATACGACATTCCTAGGAGGAGACCTGTGATGCAGACGTACTCTGTTATCAAGTCCTGGTACATTACTTACTAAATAAGGACATTGGGTTCGGAATCACTCTCGAACCAATACATTCAAAAAACTACATAAAGTTGGAGGCGAACATAGTTGTAAGCCTTTTGGGCTACGCACGCACCTAACATACCAAAATGATCGGTTACACCCTTATCCACACAAATGGTGCTCAATCCCTAAGTTCTATGTTCGGATGTACAAGTCAAAATCCCCCCAATGGGCTCATCAGGATAAGACTGTCCGCAACGCGGAACCTCCCATGATAGCAAGTACCTAGGTATGTTCACACATAATAAATCAAACAATAGGTATTCACACCACTTATATATACATATGTATTAAGTATAGGTATACACGTAACCTATAATATATATCCCATTCGCAGTATATACAACTCCCAAATATCCTACCTATTATTAAATTTCGTTTATACTTCTCATCGTATATTTCCGAGTATCCACCACTACTCAAAGGGCCCTAACTGTCCATTAAATTATTTCAATAATTATAATACGCCACCTTTACCGGCCTAGTATAAGGTTCACTCGTATTTCCTATGACCCATTTTAATTCTCAAAAAATTATATAATATCAAGTTATGTTTAGTAATTTCCAGTCTTAATTCTTATCATTAAGGGAAAGTTAAAATCCTAAAAGAAAATCAGACAAACCAAGGCCAGACTAAAAAGTCATCCGAATTGGTTTGAGGGTACATCCGAACTGGTTTGAGGTGTACGCCAAACCAGTTTGAGGTGTACACCGAACCGATTTGAGGGACAGACCAAACCGGTTCGGGGTACCTGGTAGTTCATCTTCTCCACAACTACAGGTTTCACCATTTTTAAAGCCAGAACATCCATTACACAATCCCAAACTCCCAACCTAATCTACTAAACATTATAATAATGCGAATACATGATTTTTAACGTAATTGAATCAGTGAATGACCAAAGAAATCCTTTAAATATAATTAATTCAGTAATTAAATTCCAGAACCCTGAATTATCCTTTTTCTTCAAGAACATCAATAACAATCTGAGATTTCTCCCAGGTTTTATTGTTTCAATCCTTAATTTCTTGTTACCTAAATGAATTACACATATACATAAATCTTTCTACCCAAGAACATGAATTTATTCTTCCAAATCGAAGCCAACATTTATTTTTCCATAAGATTATTCATCCTACACTAATATGGATTTTATATATGCTGAAAAAGTTGCAAGATAAATACTTGCCTCAAATCGAAGGTTTGATTCTCTATAGAATAGTGGTATTGTTGTGTTTCTCCTCCCGATCTATGCAATGGTGGTGGTGGTGGTGGTGCATGAATGGTATGGGATGCCTTTAAAACTCCCATCCTTCCTCCTCATGGGGCCTCTCTTTGAGTTTCTAACTTCTAACCCTAGTACCCTCAACCTACCAGATGATATACACTTAGGAATTTCGTAGGTCTCTATTCCCTAAAGAGTCAAAAGACCAAAATACCCTCCCGGGGTGCCGATTTGGACTAAAAATGCCCCAGGACCCAAACTAAACCCCCGAGTAAACTTCTCTGACTATTTTTACCCTTCCGGACATAATGGCGCACTCAAAATGACCATTTGAATTATCCAAAATCAAATTATATTTTATTTTTTTAAATTAAGTCCGGACACGACTAACATGCGCGTCCCGACTAAATTTATCGTAATTGTCGTATTTCTCATTCATGACAATCATAATACTTTATTATCAATTTATTACTCATGTACTAAGTAATATTCAATGAAAATAAATATTAAACCTTGTCTCTCTAATTAATATTTATTTTAATCTGAATTAATTTTCCATTTTAAATTTAATTAATCCCAATATAAAAATCCTTTAAATTACGGGGTGTTACATCATTAGGCTATTTGGAGTGTATTTTGGGCTTGTTGGGTTAAGGTCATTTTAGGGCCTATGACTTAAGTAACTAAACCTAAAACACATAACACTACTGGAGAGGAACCTAGCAGCTAGCGAGAAAGAAGGAGCCCCAAGATTGAAGAATTGGGAATTTTGGGATTTGATTCTTACAATTAATCCAAGACAAGTCTATTTTGATTAAGAATGTAATTAAGTTTGTGTTATAATAATGTTAGTATATTGGAATCTACTAATTAAACTCATATAATCTGATTTGTAATAATAATTTAACATATTTTCATAATTAGATTGATCATATACTTAAACCCTAATTGTACATTGAAGAACTAATATAGTTTTTTTATTGAATCATCAAATTGAACCACGTATTCATGTATTATGAACTTAAATACATCGTATATGAATCTTAGTAGTAATATTTTGTGAAAGCTTTTAGTTTATATTATTTATTTAATTGAATTCCAGGCTAATTTGATTAATCTTGTGTAGAACTTGAAATTAGGGTTAATGTTATAGATTCTTAGATTTAAACCATTTAATGTGGTATTAATAAACTAAAACATGTGGAAACATATTGCTATATATCGTAGGGTGTTTTTTTGTGAAGGAGGTGGGTTATTATTGTTGTGTATAGGCTTTTAGGTTGATTTGGTTTGAGTTTAGGCACCATAAACGAGCTACAACCACCTTAGAAGTTATAGGGGAGAATCAACTTGACGTGGGGGTGAATCTATCCATATTGGTAGGGGAATCAATTAAGTTCGGGGGGCGAATCGATGCGGTTCGTTATAGTTACTTTAAGGATTTTTAGGGACTTTTAAGTAAGGATTTTAAATTGGTTTAAAGTGAGGATTCCTAGATAAATTAAAATACTTAATAACCAGTGGGTTTAGTGATTTATTTTTCTCAACTTAATAACCCTAAGTGTTTGGGTTAAAACTCTTATAGACGATTAATAATTAGTGAGTGCAATAATCAGGAATGAAACATATTACTTGTTGACCTTAGCATATAGTTGATTGTTGGATTTCTTTCTTTATATGAAATCATACTGAGGTTATGTGTATTCTTGTGGGTGACCTAATAGGAGAGATTTGATGGAGAATGTACAAAGTTGACCGTGCTTGGTACCTTGGTGATTGAGACGAGTCTTACCTAGGTCATATTTACCTTGATCCTACTTGTTGAGGTATTTGTCTCCCGAGTGGGACTATGATAAAGATCCTCTCACAAAGCCTTGGGTATGGGGTCATTTATTTATTGTGATGGTGTAGTGATTTCCCTTTAATGTCACTTTGAGGTTATAGGGTTAGGATGTCCTATAACTATACCTAGTGGTGCATGAGTGATCCCCGAAGGCATTAAGAATAGGCATTCGTGCTATTATTTGCAAGCTTAATCATAGCCTATATGATTTGCATGTTAGTGACATACTTAATTGGTTTACTAGATTGTGTGATTCCCTTATTATACACTGTGACTATATCAGAGATGCATCACCGTGATTATAACTTATGACCTGTCAAATAATCGAGTACCTAATTTAAATATGAAATCATATCACATGGGCCTTGTTTGGTTTTAGGAATAGATTCAGATGTTTATTTAGGTTGTTTGGGTTGGGATAAGTTAGAAATAACTATAATACGCGTGGAAGATATATTATTATTGTAGGGAAAAAAACATGGGATTGGCATATAAAACGTGGAAACATTTCAGCACTAATGTCTTTGCTTAATCATGCATTGAAAAAAAATAAAGAACTAGTTTTAAAGATTAAACCTAATATTTAAGGAATACAATACCATGGCAAATCATATTGTGTTTCGTATGAGGAGACAAAGGTTGAAGAAGATAAAAATCTTATTTCCCTCCAAGGTCTCAAAAAACCTTGTTGGAATGCTTTAAATGCCTTGAATATTCTACTATATGATTTACCCATAGTAAGCCTTATGTGTGGGCACTTTTGGAGATGACATCATGGTGAAATATTAGATAACACCTTCACAAAAACATGAAATTTATTTTTTTCTTTCCCTCTATAACTGTTCATAATGGATCATTAACATAAAACCTTAACTTACATCATTATAAATAGGTATAATCCATGAAATTTAGTCAAACTAGTCTTCTAGAGAGTTTAGGATCTACTACTTGGGGAATGGATTATATTGGGGACCTAACACAAATAATTAAATTAGATTCCACAAAAATAATAAAAAATTCCAATTACATGTACCATAATTATTTCCTTTATTTATTTAATCGCAATTAACTCCATTAAACATTCATGATTGAACTCAAATTTAATTATCTTTAAATCATTTGGAATAAAGAGGTCTTATTTGTAAAGTTGATTATGGTACATAATATGATTCCCCACATTATGTTTTCGATACCCGTTTGTCAAATCAATTTATTGCTAATCGATTTTAATCAACCTCTAAGCATTTCAATGATTTTTGGACTTAGCTTATTTTCTACTCCACCAGGATTATAAAACTATCCACCGGTCTGGTTTTACATATACAGGGATTATTATTAATATAATTAACTCTTCAAAACCTTAAAAATTCTAATCATACATGGATCAATTCATTTACTCATCCAAAACCCTAAATTTTAATATCCTCCATTAAAATTCCACATGAACCCAAATTTTATTCATAAATATGACTACCTAGCTTCTGTTATATAATCCTCTAAAGATGATAATCGTTTACATGAAAACATACCCAATCATGCATAAAAATCCCTTCTTTTTGTTCCAAGAAACATAATTAAATCAAGTTTAGTTTACCCTACACATGGGTATTATAACTTCAAAATAATTGCAATAAACACTTGCCTCTAGGTCTGTAGGGTCTAATTTTGTGGATTAGAAGCTGGATTGATTGTGTTTCTCCTCCAATCTTCCTTCTAGAGTGTTTGTGGTGCAAGCATTCCTTTAGTCTCCCAAGAACCCTTCCTTAAGCTCCAAGTTTGGTATCTAATTCCTTCTTTATGTTTTCTAATCTCCAAACCCTATCCCCCAATCCTTATTAGTTTATTAAGTGTTCTCAAACTCGTGGGTCTCTATATCCCATAATGTAAAATGACTAAAATGCCCTCGTATGGTTCCGATCTAGCCCAAAATTGACCAGTGACTCAATCGACATCCCCGGGTATACTCTTTTTACTAATTCTCCCTTTCGGACTCAGTCGTGACCTCGAAATCATCATCTTAGTCAATCTAAATAAAATCCTATCTCGATTCCAATTTAGTCTACACGCCTATTGAGATAAATTCCAATTACGCTCATATCACTCGCTATGACATAATTTTTAATAATTAATCATTTACTATTCACTAAGTAAATATAATTCATAATATTAATCAATATTGCACTCTCGATTAATATTTAATAATCACATTAATTTTCAACTTAATTAAATTACTTCTCTCGCGTAATTTAAAATACAATAATTTAATTACTCAATTAATTAAATCTCAAATATGCAGAAATACGAGGTATTACACTCTTCAAATCGATGGTATGGTTTTCTTCCAAGTGTTTTTAAGATTAAAATCTATTAGGATGCATGCTGGAAGGGTTTATTTTTGAAATAATATTTTCAAGTATATTTATTTAAAGCTTTCTTGCAAAAAATGGGATTCTTGAGAAAACTAAGTATAAACGTGTCTTTGAAGAACAAGTGGTATTTTTAATCTTGAAATATGAGGAAATAAGCACAAAAATGTTTTTTCACGCTAAAATCATATTTGGTTGCATATTTAAGGATTTCTAGGCTTGAAATCCTCTAAGAAAATGTGTAAAATATTGTAGTATGTTGAAGAAGGACTTACAAACATGATATATGGGATTTAAAATTGGTTTCTTGATGAAATAAAGAAGTTGGAAATATTATCCCTACATATTTTGTAAAATCATGGTGAAATGAGGGAGAAATGAAATTTAATATAACATATGTGAATGAGGGCAAAGTAGACATTTTAGTAAAAATGCTCTTGATAACATTAAATATAATTCTTGAAAGGAAATATAAATAGTATAAATTATCGTGGAGAAAAAGGAGAATGTATGAATTTTGGATAAAAATTCTTGAAATATGGTTTTGAACATAAAATGGTGATTTGCAATGCCATAACGCGGAAAAATATGATTTTTCATAAGATTTCAATAAACGAAGGGTAAAAAGGTAATTTTTGTAAAGTTTGATGGTCCTAATGGTTGGACTTCCTCTTTAACCTTGTCGATTGGTTTTGGTAAAAAGCGGATAATAAAATGAAATAGCATGAAAATAGTTAAAGTAAAGGAATAATGTGGACATTGGTAAAAATGTAAACACATTAATATGGACTCGGATGAGACCGAGAAATAATTAAGAAGGGCTTAAAATCACTGGCCATAGAATATGGCACCATAGCTAGCAATGTACATCCTTTTAAAGTATGTGATTATTGAAGGATTCCAAAAAAATGTACTGGAAATGAAAATGCGGTTAGTGATGCCTAAGGAATGTAAATATGGCAACCTAATAACAAGGGATAAAATGGAGACTAAGAAATATAATAAGATTAAATAGTCTCTATAACCGATGAAGGGTGGCATAAAATGGTTAAGTGTAAGTATGAGTACATCGCCCGGGTGCATTGCATAGTGGTTGCATTAATACTAGCTAAGTTGATAAATGTTTTTGGAATTGCTTAAAACACATGTTATATGTATAGTATTTTCATAAAAAATGTATAGATTAGTATTTTCCACCCTGTGAGCATTCGCTCACCCCTACTTTTTATGCTAAAACGCCACCCTCCAGGTACATCGAGTAGGAGCGTTGGTAAGGATGCTGGTAAGGCCCTGAGGGAAATAGTCATCGTTTGAAGCTCTGCCATTATATTCAAAACTTTTCTTTTGAAAATAATGGATTTGGGATATTTAGATTATTTGTATTCGGGCCTCGGGCTAAGTGTTATAATTATACAAGGACAATCATGATTTATTTCCTATATATTTAGCATTGTTGTACTTAAAGGATTTTCATAAATAAACCTTGTTAATCAACCTAGCTACGTAAAGTGATAACTTATTTCTTAAATTAAAATCGACAATTTGACTCCTATTAAATTGTG
This sequence comes from Sambucus nigra, assembly GCA_949130495.1. NCBI lineage: Eukaryota > Viridiplantae > Streptophyta > Magnoliopsida > Dipsacales > Adoxaceae > Sambucus > Sambucus nigra. The sequence continues at coordinate 159,395,508 of OX422221.1, read as the reverse complement.
CAATTATAGGGCTTTTATTAAATATTAGAATTGGACTTTACCCCTCCCCCTATAACTCCTTGAGTCGGTGCGGGTTGACCCTATGGTGACCCAAACCCGGGTCGGGGCATTATAAATGGTATTTTGAGAAATAGGATCCTCGGGTGTGACGGAGTGTTTTACACTTTCTTATTACGCCTCCTTTATACATTTTTGTTTTAGTTACTTCTTTAGTTACTTTTTAAGTTAATTGCTTCCTCTATCTCTTTCATTTCGTACCATTGTATATTGAACTCTCCTTTATTATGTATATGACTACACACCGTGGTGGGACTAGCGGATCGGGGAACAATGAGCTTAGGCGCATGGAACATGCCCTACATCAGTTTTCGACTCCCTCTCGCAGCAACAGAGAGGAAACCGTAGTGGAACGGTTGAGAGAACCACTTCTCCCTCCATTTTGAAGGAGTTCAGGAGGTTGTACCCACCCACCTTTAATGGGGTAGCTCGCCCAGACGTTGTAGAGGAGTGGCTTGATGAGGTTACTCGGGTTATGGAGATTCTTAACGTGCCAACTGGGCACAAAGTCAAGATAGTGACCTTCCCTTCTCATAGAGCAAGCAAAGTGCTGGTGGAGTGCCTACTCTGCTAGTGTGGTAGAGACTGGGACAACTTTAAGGTCGCATTTCTGAATCGTTACTTTCCCTAGGCATTTAAGGATGGAAAGAAGAATGAGTTCATTCATTTGATTCAGGCGAAGATATTAGTGAATGAGTACCAGTTCAGGTTTGAGAGTTCGTGCAAGTACATGGATGCAGTACAGAAGGATGAGGCAAAAAAATAAGGTTATTTGTCAAGGGCCTTAACCTCTGTATTCGGTGGATCATGGTTAGTTTAGATCATCTAAACTTCATAACTTCTATGAATAAGTCCATCAGACTAGAGTTAGAGGCAGAGGAAGGCAGGGTCGTCAAGGAGAATAAGAGGGAGCCTAGTGGATCCCAGAGAAGTGGTAGCTGAAGACCGCTATGGGCGTTAGCTTATCATTCGCCCAGTGTACCAGGGACCATAGTCCCATAGCCCTTACGAAGAGGACTTTCTTTACACGTGGATCCCCTGGTCACTTCAAGAGGGATGGACCACAGTGAGCTTAGGGTAACTATCAGGGTAATTAACAGATTGATAACTATTTATCGGGCAAGAGCTCTTGGTACATGGGCCCTGCGCAGCAACAACAGTTTTCCTCTAGGTAAAATCACTATTTGATTCAAGCACATAACATTCATTTATCTCAAGTTATTTAGCATTCAGCTTGGGGTTAGAGGTAGATGAGTTTTACCCTCCTATCTTCATAGGACTTTCAGTCAGTGGCGGTATAGTTCTTAATAGGTTCTACCATAGTTGTATGGTTATGGCTGGAGATTATATTATGGGGTATGACTTGATTTCCATGGACATGGATGGGTCTAAAGTGATCCTCGATATGGATTGGCTGTCGTGTTTTGATGCTACCATCAAATACCATCGACATAGTGTCTTAGTATCTCTTCTAAATGGGTCTTGCCATTGTTTCAGTATCGAGCAGGATGCTTTCTATCCTTGCAAGCTTTCCACCATGCATGAATAGAAAGGGTACTTAAATTAGTTGAGCAGTATGTTGAGTGAGGATGAGTCTGATGGTATGTTGTTAGACTACCCACTAGTGCGACAATTTCTTGATGTGTTCTCGAATGATCTTCCTGTTTTACCCCCACACCAAGAGGTGGACTTTGCTATAGGGGTGCATCAGGGCATCTCACCTATCTCTATACCACCTATTAGGATGGCTCCGATGAAATTTCAGGAGTTGAGGGTCCAGTTGGAATTGACCAACTAGGGCTTCATTTACCCTAGTGTGTCCCCTTGGGGAGATCCAATCCTCTTTTCCTAGAAGAAGGATAAATCCCTGCGACTTTGCATCGATTATAAGAAGTTGAGTAGGCTGACAGCGAAGAATAATACCATATGCCCTGTATCGATGATTTTTTCAACAAGTTGTGTGGGGCAGGTAGATTTTTAAATATTAACCTCCGGTTCGGGTACAATCAGTTGTGTGTCGGAGAGGAGAAAATTCCCAAAACAACATTCCGAACACAGTATGAGCATTATAATTTTCTAGGAATGCCCTTCGGTTTGACGAATGCCCAGGGCGATGTTCATGGATTTGATGAACCGTATCTATTTCCCTTACTTAGACCGGTTTGTAGTGTTCTTTGTGAATGATATATTGGTCTACTCGACATCATATGTGGACTATAGGGATGTAATATGCTACACCAATAAATTAACTAATTATGTAAAGATTAGAGACTAGGAGAATCGATTATAATTGTAGGAATTTATGGGTAACAAACTGGATTAAGCAAAGAGAATTAATAGATTTTAGATTTATATGGGCTATAGAATTATTGGTTTTTGATTCAATAAATTATATATGCCTTTCCTAAAGGTTGGAAGCTATTAGGGAAAATGTGTAAAGTTTAGAAATATCGGATTCAAAAGAAAAATCAGTCGTTCGAGTGGGTCGATCAAACGACATCCATCGTCGCTCAAATGACATTCAACGTCGCTCCAACGACAGCCTCAGTCGTTCAAGCGACATCCAAGGCGAGTCAGGCATGCGTCAGTTTTTATACGATGTAGAATGCTCAATCACCAAACTCATTTCCAAGTCAGCCTTGGACCTGACCATCTGACGAACTTAGAGATTTTTTTATGTGATTTTTAGATTGTGGGTGATGTTTATGGGACAAGAGAGAAGTTCGTGGTAATGTCAATTTTTTGTCAAGTGGAGAGACCTTGATCAACGCTTGCGTGTCAAACTCATAAAGGTTGATGACTAGAATTGATATGATAGGGGGTTATATGGTCTGGTGGGTTCCCTTGGTCGTGGATAATTACGAGAGAGACATTATCCCACCACTACCATACCCTTAACCCACTTTCTTAAGAAGTTCAAAGTTTTGAAATACACCATACTTTTTTGGGTATTTAAATTACATAAGTGGGTGTAATTCAATACCCGGAGAAATGATTTGAGGGTTTTCTGTAATTTATGATATCAATCTTTGAACTTTGAGTGACATTATCCCACCACTACCATACCCTTAACCCACTTTCTTAAGAAGTTCAAAGTTTTAAAATACCCCATACTTTTTTGGGTATTTAAATTACATAAGTGGGTGTAATTCAATACTCGGAGAAATGATTTGAGGGTTTTCTTCACTTTATGATATCAATCTTTGAACTTTGAGAGACATTATCCCACCACTACCATACCCTTAACCCACGTTGAAGCTCCACCCACAAGAGAGGTACATACGAATGAAATGAGGATGTTGATTTCTACATCGACAACCTCTCAAATTTGGGAATTTGAATTTTTAAGGACATTCTCCATGTTCAAATTCATGTGGGTTCCAACACCTTTTATGATATCCATTTACACCACCTTGACTATCTCAGCAGGACCAACTGTGTCCAACATGAGGACATTTCAAGTTGAATTTGTCTCCGTTTCAGGCATAATGATAACTATGGTGTTCTCCAGCATGAGGATAAATGTTTAGATTAATTTAAGGATTCAACCACCCTTGTCGTCTCTGACTTATCATGAGTAGCGCCGAAAGTTATGATGATATATTGAGCTTATTTTGATACATCAAGAGCAAATGTAGTTATTATGGAATATAATCCTACATCTATCTGGTTACAACGGGGATATAAATGCAAAAAGGTTCTTGATATGAATAAAAAAATTTGTCACAACATAAACTCCCTATCATTTTATTTATAATTCTCATTATCAATATTCACATGTTATTTTGGGCATACGATAAAGTTGTCGTTAAAAAAATCCATGTCTAACCAATTACATTTGTTTTTATGTGAATAAGATATGGGTGGCCTTAAACACCAAACTAATGAAGGTGTAAATCACACACTTAGGGACTGAAAGTATGGAAAAATGGAGATAAGGCAAACTCCACACGGAGCCATTTTTCATAGTTAAATGGTCATTACCAAATTTAATAATGGAGTTAAATTTAGTCACTCTGTCATTTTTTTGCCTTTAAGTGACAGTTAAATCCGATTCTTATACATTAATACCAACCATTTATGAATGCCATTTATAATAGAGATAACTTATAAAAAAGGTGGTCAATTTCCAAACATAATGTTGGTTAAAATTAAAATAGACTATATATTGGACAACTAAACAATCTCATATTATTAAAAACAATTCACTTATAAAGATTATTGGTCAATTTAAATTTGTGATATACCTGCATCTTCCTCTCATCCCCAATCTATCATATGTGTGGAATACGTTATATTTATTAGAAAGACCATGAAGTTATGTCCAGAGAAAGAATTCAACACCAATGTATATAATAATAAAATGTATCATACAATCGAATGTCAATATTGAGTTATTGAAATTTTCATTCCATGGCGGAGATTTTATTTTTACTTGATCAATTAAATTAATGATGATTAATAGGGAAAATAAAATATAGTGGAGAACGAAGTCTATAGTTCAAGTCATAAACACAATAGATATAAATTATATATTATGTAAATATTAGGAAACTGGATGGCTTTATAAACAACAAACAAAAAACTCTTCGTGCCTTATGAAACAGTTAAAAGCAAACATGATATCCAACTTCCAACTGAGCAAAAAGGTTTTACAAATAATGACCCACATGAGTAATGCTGGCACGAACATCATAAGTGGACAAATTAAACATGAAGGGTATGGAAAATAAAAGTAATCCCATTTATTCCAGAAAATTTTAACATCAATGGTGCTGGCCACCAAAATCATAAAGTGAATATATTATTACAATTCGCAGAAAAAGGGTTTTCTAGTTATATAAGTTTTATTTTCCTTGTGGATAGTTAAATTGTTATATCTACTATTTATAAATAACAATTGTACAGAATTAATAATTATTATATAATTCGGAATTAAAACAGAATTACAGAAATGAAACACTTACTTGAATTTGCAGAAACAATAATAAAAATAGAAAGATAATCTGAGCCCTGTGAATCTCACAGTGTCCTTAAGACAATTTATTCCCTCAAATGTGCTCCAAGGTTGATGAATCTTATCTCCCAATTTATTCCCTCCCAAGTCAAAAACAGTTAAACGAATTAACTGTTGACTGTTGGCAATAACTGCCAACAATTTATTAATTAATTAATTAATTTCGTAATTAATTAATAATTAAAGCCCAGAAAGTTAAATAAATTCGGCCAAAAAATGTAGGATATTTTTATAAGCCCGAGCCCGAGCCGAGCCGGCCGAATGGACGGACGCGCGCGCGCGCGTGTGGACTTTTGACCGAAAGTCAACCCGTGCATAGCTTAGGTCATCTCCCTTTCAAAGAGTTGGGATACCCCCAAGGCATCCAAGCCTTAGTCAATACTTGGGGTGTTATTAACTCATCAAAATTCCACTACTCTTCCAATGTGGGACAAGAGTTAAAACATACCCAATTCATTAACTTTCATTGCTTTGTGAGTCACTTTGGGGACATATTTATCATTCATAACTTATTGAAATTGGACATATGAATATACTACGTTAATCTCCTTGCGGAGGTGAACGCATTCGTATATGGTCCCATAATTTTCGTAGTGTGGGTCCCACCTAAATTTGAGCTCAAAGTTGCTTAAAAATCTGTCCAGAAAAATCTGGACAGCTTTATAATACCCATTCAATTCCAATTTTCCAATAATCCCCCACATGAATGATATATCGCTATAAATAAAACAAAACAGATGCTTATGCAGATGCAAACATAAGTTGAGTAAAACTGAAGACTTATTGCATCAAGAGAAGTAGCCTAGTGGCCTTGAACTTTCCTTAGTGATATACTATCGGATTTACTTAGTTAATCAGTAGACTTCACGTCCTTGAACCGTCAACCGTTTTTGTAAACCTAGACAACAGTATTCACACAACAATTCTTCAACACAATTGGTTCTCACGTTTGTGTTCATTTTGGCCGTGAACACCACTTGGTTCCGCAAGTATTTTAGAGAATATGCCTTTCATTATTCTCATATAAGTGGCCCCCTTCTTACTCACGTAGGTGACTTCCATAAAGAGTATTCTGCAATACCCCACTTAGACGTACTAAGATATAGATGTCATTAAAAGCATAACTTATCTTAATTTCGCGGCAGATGTGCACTGTCTCATCTTTGGAATGGATAGGATTAAATATCCTCCAGTGCTTACTAAATACAATGTAGTTCGGTTTGCCCATTGAACCTAGATCTTGGGATCTCCAGTCAGCTAGGTTGGGTTTCCACTATATTAATTCTTATTTATTTATAGGCTTTAGACCCATTCCTCTCGATGATCTTTCAACTTGCTCTCGGTTTAAACCTTTCGTTAGTGGATCCGATATATTATCTTTTGACTTTACATAGTCAATTGAGATAATTCCATTTGAGAGAAGTTGTCTAACGGTATTGTGTCGACGACGAGTATGTCGTGACTTTCCGTTATACATGTGATTTTGTGCCCTTTCTATCGCTGATTGGCTATCGCAATGTATACATATTACGGGCACAGGTTTAGACCAATTTGGAACATCCTCTAAGAAATTTCGAAGCCATTCAGCTTCTTCTCCAACTTTATCTAGTGCAATGAATTCAGATTCCATTGTCGATCTAGCAATGCACATTTGTTTTGAGGATTTCCAAGATACGGCTGCACCTCCGAGGGTAAACACATACCCACTCGTAGACTTAGAGTCTTTTGTATCAGATATCCAATTTGCATCGCAATGTCCTTCAAGAACAGCTGGATATTTTGAGTAATGCAATCCATAGATTTGAGTAAATTTTAAATAACCCAAAACTCTCAATATTGCTTTCCAGTGATCTCTTCCTGGATTACTCGTAAATCGACTTAGCTTACTTATTGAGTATGCTATGTCCGGTCGCGTACAGTTCATGATATACATTAAACTACCGATAATACGAGAATATTCTAGTTGAGATATGCTTTCACCATTATTTCTTGCTAGATGTAAATTTACATCTACAGGTGTCTTGGTAGGACTAATATCATACTTCTTGAATTTTTCAAGTACTTTCTCTATGTAATGAGATTGAGATAATATAAGTCCATCCGATGTTCTAGAAATTTTAATTCCTAATATAACATCGGCGATTCCCATATCTTTCATGTCAAATCTACTACTCAACATTTGTTTTGTAGTTTTGACAATTTCCAAGTTACTACCCATGATAAGCATATCATCAACATAGAGGCATACAATGACATATCCATTATGAATGTATTTAAAATAAATACATTTATCGCATTCATTAATTTTGAAACCATTTGATAACATTGCATTATCAATTTTTTCATGCCATTGCTTAGGTGCTTGTTTTAATCCATATAGTGATTTAACAAGCTTACATACTTTTCCTTCTTGTCCGGGAGCTTTGAACCCTTCAGGTTGCTCCATATAAATTTCCTCGTCTAGTTCACCATTTAAGAATGCAATTTTTACATCCATTTGATGTATTTCAAGTCCATTAATAGCAGCTATTGCTATTAACATCCGAATGGACGTTATTCTTGTTACCGGTGAATATGTGTCGAAGTAATCCAACCCTTCCTTTTGCCTATAGCCTTTAGCTACAAGTCTAGCTTTATATTTATCAATTGATCCATCGGCCTTCAATTTCTTTTTGAAGATCCATTTATAACCTAACGATTTTGAACCTGGTGGAAGATCCACTAGTTCCCATGTATGATTTTGTAATATGGATTCAATTTCACTATTAATTGCTTCTTTCCAATTGGAAGCATCGGGTAAGGATATAGCTTCTTTATACGATTGAGGTTCATTTTCTAACAAATATGTTAGAAAATCCGGACCGAAAGAAGTTGAGGTTTTTGCTCTTTTACTACGTCTCGGTTCATCCTCTATTGATTCAATAGGTTGATGAGTACCACTTGTAGTAGCTTGATTTGTCCTTTGAGAAGGACCAGATTCTCGGGTCATGTTATACGGGAATTCATTTTCAAAAAATGAAGCATCCCTCGATTCAATAACTGTATTTACATGAATGTCCGAAATCTCAGATTTACAAACTAGAAATCGATATGCACTGCTATTAGTAGCATAACCGATGAATACACAATCCACGGTTTTTGGCCCTATTCTCACCTTTTTAGGTTTAGGAACCATCACTTTGGCTAAGCACCCCCACACTCGTAAATATTTATAGGAAGGTCTTCGACCTTTCCATAATTCATAAGGTGTCTTGTGAGTCTTTTTGTGAGGTACTTTATTGAGAATGTAATTAGCAGAAAGTAAGGCTTCCCCCCACAAATTTTGTGGAGCTCCTGAACCTAATAACATTGAGTTCATCATTTCTTTCAAAGTACGGTTTTTGCGTTCAGCAACACCATTCGATTGAGAAGAATAAGGAGCGGTTGTTTGATGAATAATCCCATTTTCAGAACAAAATTCCTCAAATGGATATTCATATTCACCTCCTCTATCACTTCTAATAGCCTTTATCGTTTTGCTTAATTGATTCTCAACTTCATTCTTATATTGTTTAAATGCATTAATAGCCTCATCTTTACTATGTAACAAATATACATAGCAATATTTTGTGCAATCGTCAATAAAAGTAATAAAATACTTTTTCCCACCTCTAGTTTGAACAAATTTTAAATCACAAATATCGGTGTGAATTAAATCCAAAGGTTCAGTTATCCTTTCAATAGGATGGAAAGGTAATCTAGCTAATTTAGATTCCACACAAATTTCACATTTATGATTTTTATCAATATTAAATTTTGGCAAAAATTCCAAGTTAATTAATCTACGCAATGTATCCAAATTAACATGTCCCAATCTAGCATGCCAAATATTAGATGACTCAATCAAATAAGAAGAACTAGCAATTTCATTCATTGAAATAGATGTTTTAGGGGTTACAGTAAGAACATTGAGTTTAAAGAGCTCCTCATTTAGGTAGCCCTTTCCTACATACATGTCATTTTTAGACAACACAAAGCGATCAGACACAAACACAAGCTTGAAACCATTTTCAGTAAGGAGAGATCCAGAAATCAGATTCTTTCGGATATCAGGCACGTGAAGAACATTGTTGAGAGTAAGTTCCTTTCCAGAAATCATTTTCAAAGCAATCTTTCCTTGTCCCACCACCTTAGAAGTGGAAGAATTTCCCATAAAAATTTCTCCTCATTTTCCAAAGGCTTATAGGTGGAGAACATCCATTTGTTTGCACAAATGTGTCGTGTGGCTTCAGTGTCCACCCACCATTCCTTGGTATTTCCATCCAAGTTACATTCAGAGACAACGGCAGAAAGATTCATATTCGCCAAATCATTGACGATATTCACACCCTCAGTTACATTTGATTAAGGATTGTTTTGATTTTGCTTTTTCGGCTTACGACACTCGCTTGAGCGGTGTCCAGGTTTACCACAATTGTAGCATTTGCCTTTGAACTTTTTCTTGTTATGTTTGGAAGTGCCTTCCCCATCATACTTTCGTTTGTTCTTCTTAGGACCTTCAACGACATGGACCTTTGTTTCCATCGGATTCTTCCCATTTTTCTTTTGAGACTCACGGTTGTCTTCTTCGATTCTTAGCCTGACCACCAACTCCTCCACATTCATCTCCTTACGCTTGTGCTTGAGATAGTTTTTGAACAAAGTCCAAGATGGTGGCAACTTTTCAACAATTGCAGCAACTTGGAAAGTTTCACTAATTGACATTCCTTCAGCATGAATGTCGTGGAGGATCACTTGGAATTCTTGCACTTGCGAGATCACAGATTTAGAATCAACCATTGTGAAGTCCAGAAAACGCCCAACGATGAATTTCTTCATCCCAGCATCTTCAGTTTTATACTTCTTTTGCAAAGAATTCCATAATTCTTTGGATGTCTTGATAGTGAAGTAGACATGATACAGAGTCTTGTCCAAGTATGCCAAAATATAATTTCGGCATAGGTAGTCCGAATGCTTCCAAGCATCGACAACAGCAACCTTTTCAGCGTCATCTCCCTCTTGAATAGAGCGCAGTTGGCAGGTAGTGAGATAGAAGTACATTTGTCCTTGCCAATGTTTGAAGTCAGCCCCAATGAACTTTTTCGATTTCTCCCCGTGTGGCATAGATACGGGTGCAGTCACATTTGTGTTGGTAACAATCAGTTTCGTAGGAGTAGTGTTCGTACTTTGTGATTCCATTTCTGTTACAAAAACAGAATTTTTATCAATGATAAAATTCATATATAATGAATTAATCAAAACAGAATACAAAATTCTGTGCACCAATTTCCTCCAAATATAATTCACAATAAATGAATTCCAAAAGAATTCAAATAATAATTCAGAATTAAACTATAATATAAACAGAATTCCGTACAAAACAGAATTAAATTATAAAATCTGTGTCACACAAATTTTTTTAATAATAAAAAGAATTCTGTACAAAACAGAATTATAATTTAAGATTAAAAAAAATTTAGATAAACAGATTTTAACAAGAATACACAAATAAAATTTTATTTTCTAAAACAGAACCTAAAAACAGTATAGAAATTAATTTCTGTACCAAAACTGTTTTTACTAATTTCTACAATAAAGCATTAACTTAATTCATTTTAATCTGTCAAAATAGATTTATTTTCAACAAATAAATTTCTGTAATAAAAAAAATTCTGTACACTAAAAAACAGTAGAACGATAAATTGTCTTAAGATTGTTATATCTATTATTTATAAATAACAATTGTACAGAATTAATAATTAATATATAATTCGGAATTATAACAAAATTACAGAAATGAAACACTTACTTGAATTTGCAGAAACAATAATAAAAATAGAAAGATAATCCGAGCCCTGTGAATCTCACAGTGTCCTTAAGACAATTTATTCCCTCCAATGTGCTCCGAGGTTGATGAATATTGTCTCCCAAGATAGAACGGATTTTTCCAATTAATTATATAGCACAACAATAATTAATTTCAACGAACTCAAATCTGTGGCTTTTACTCAACAACTATGCAAGATATGGTATGCAGAAAAAATTATTTTTGGAACAGACATGACAGGAATAAAATAACAGCAATTCTGGAGGAGGGAATTTTTCATTAATTTAAAAACGGAGGGAGGCATCTGTATTTATAGCAAAGTAGTTGACGGTTGGCACAACTGTCAAAAACAGTTAAACGAATTAACTGTTGACTGTTGGCAATAACTGCCAACAGTTTATTAATTAATTAATTAATTAATTTCATAATTAATTAATAATTAAAGCCCAGAAAGTTAAATGAATTCGGCCAAAAGCCGAGCCGACCGGACGGACGGACGCGCGCGCGCGCGTGTGGACTTTTGACCGAAAGTCAACCCGTGCATAGCTTAGGTCATCTCCCCTTCAAAGAGTTGGGATTCCCCCCAAGGCATCCAAGCCTTAGTCCATACTTGGAGTGTTATTAACTCATCAAAATTCCACTACTCTTCCAATGTGGGACAAGAGTTAAAACATACCCAATTCATTAACTTTCATTGCTTTGTGAGTCACTTTGGGGACATATTTATCATTCATAACTTATTGAAATTGTACATATGAATATACTACGTTAATCTCCTTGCGGAGGTGAACGCATTCGTATATGGTCCCACAATTTTTGTAGTGTGGGTCCCACCTAAATTTGAGCTCAAAGTTGCTCAAAAATCTGTCCAGAAAAATCTGGACAGCTTTATAATACCCATTCAATTCCAATTTTCCAACAGAAATGTCATTATATAAAAGCGCATGGATTTACAAATATTATAAGTAATAAAAGAAGTGAATATCTTTAGATTTAACCTTAAATTAAAACTAGGTAACATAGTAGTATATTAACCTTAAATATTCTAAGTAAGAAAATTTTAATCATGTACTTGGTATCTCTCCTCAAATACACAACCTAAAAAATGAGACACTCACAAAAAATGTAAACATCACACCCAGTTCTTACTCTGCATATAATGCCACAATTACATCTTAATTGTAAAATGAAGAGATATGGTAGCGTGGTTATACGTAGGTGAGGACCATTGGAAGTGTTGCAAGGTGCTGTATTTGAGTTGCATGGTTGTGAATGATTCGAGCCCATCATTTTATCACCTCAGATGGCTTTTTTAATAAAAAAATACACTACTAGTATTTTTTCATCTGGATAACAAATCCGAGCAGTAAAATATCTTTCTTAACTTGTGTTGCATAACATCAGGTGATCATGTGTTCATAGGTTAAGGTTAATACATTTTTTACAAATTAAGCATACATTAGTTCCAAGGAAGTTCGTATTCCTTTCATGAGAAAAGAATTTTATTACTTAATAAATGCAGTTCATAACTGATAAAAGTAACCTACTACAAAAAATATGGTTTAAATGTCGATATGTTAGGATTTTAGATTTGGAAACGAATTAAAAAGGAAGGTATTCTATAATTAACATAATATTTATAAAAAATAAAATATCCAATTGTTTTTAATTTAAAATTTTCAATTAATGTAAACATCAGCAACCTAGGTGACAATAAATGAATTGTTTATTAAACATAATAACAGTAGGCGAAATATAGAGGATTGTTACATTCAATTGGTTACGGTCTAGAGTTGACCACGTGACCATGGTTCAAGACATTAACCCCATCCAAAACCCGTGACGAATCATGTGACTAATTGAACGTGTTACATTAGCAAGTGCATAGTAGTAGTTATAGATCGTGACCACATTGATATTGGTTTTATACCGTGACAAACGCATGACCATTTAAGCCTAAAAGTTCCCACTATAAATACCACGTTGATGGTCACATTTTTGGACCGTGACCCATCCTTGACCATATCCGACTGAATTATGGTCTCGGTCCAAAATTCTGACCATAAAATTTAGTTTAAAAATTTCACACCCACATGGTCGCGATTTGAAAAGGTGACCATGTTTGGAATTATCATTGGTCACGATGGGTGGTCAAAGAATGTAAGTGCGACCATGCATCAGTTTTCCATTTATCACTCGAGGGATCACATTCCAGAACCGTGACCTATTTTTTTCTATAAATAAAACGAGCTAGGTTGTTTTTCATTTACCATAACAAATATCTTTTCCCCCAACCCACCAACCGGCACTCTCTCCATCCCTCCGACCACCACCACCGTTGATCCTCTCTCTCGCTCTCTCTATCTATCTATGTGTACATATATGTGTGTATTTATGTGTCTGCGTTTATATCTATATGTGTGGTTATGGGTGGTAGGGTGTATGCGTATGTTTATATATATATATATATTGAAAGTGGTCTCGTATACACACAGATTAACATGTGCCCAAATATATATGACATACACAAACATATAAAACTTGGTATACATGCATATATCCCCCATAAGGGCATACGGGCACATTTGAATCTTAAACGCGCATATGAATTTGGCACACACAAAGACTCAAACGTGCGACATATGAATGTTACAAGCGCATATGAATTGGCATAGTCAAACACACACTCACAGATCCACATGTATAAGTCTTATGCCCATATATGAAATTTGTTATCCTCTCACATATAAATTAGGCCCATATACAAACACTCGCAATCGCACACATGTAGACATACACACACATATACTTTTACCGAATCGCACATATAGATGCAGACAATTTCCCACTGGTCTGTACATATATACACCCATACTCTCACTAGCCCATACACCAGTACTCGCACATGCACATATATATACCCATAAAAAACCATAGACATATAAACATTGAAAAAAGAATCAATTGGTAGAATTTTAGACTGAATAAAATGTTAACACATTTTCTTCTTATCCCATGTGCATGTGAAACTGTAAAAACAATTATTGAAGCCCAACTGATTCAAGGTGATTTTGTTTTTTAGGTAATTTTAGATATCTATTTTTTTTATGTAAGTCTTATATTTAGCTCTAACTTCTTGGTTGCCAAGTTATGGTCATGTTCACTGATGATACTAGAAACAACACCACCAGGTAAGGTGTTGATAAACTCAAGTCAGTAGTAACAATGGGAGAATAAGAGTATATAAAATATAAGAGAGTGGGATGAGTAAAAGAGGATGGACACCAGTATATAAGTGGTTCAGCTAATCTGGCCTACGTCCGCTATGCAAATGAGTGAGTAATGTCACTGAAATAAGGTACTAATGGCCATGGATACAATCTATTAAGTTTTCTCTCTCTCTCTCTACTATGTAAAATGATAGAGTTTCAGTTAGGATTGCAATTTTGGATCCTTTTGAAAGGTAGATGTAAGGACACAAGTATCCGATTGAGTCTTAATGTAGTGTTTACTCAATTACAGACAAAAATACTTGAGTCATAGGATAGAGTTCTTCAGCGTTTTTCAAGCCTATGACCTGTTACAGTTGAAGATGTTTCGGCCCGTGTTTCAAGAAAATATCTTTGCCGCATTTCAGTGCCTCGTTTCACGTCATCAACATGAGGATTTCATAATCTCCAAAAGGTATGAATGCATTAATATATATATATATAGGAGCTTGGAAATTTATTTTGGGTGTTAGTATTTTTTTGTAATTTTTTTTTTGAATTCATAGTTCTAAAGATTTTGTTCTCGGTCACCTTTCCGTATAAAAATCATATCAAATCCAAAAAAAATAAAAAAAATACAAAACTGGCGGCCACGCGTTCATATTGAAATTATCTAGAAGTATGGCCTAAATTATCGTTAGAAAAGTTGTTCGAACGACCTCGTTCGAATGAATTTCTAACGAGATACAAATTTTTTTCTGTTTTCTCTTTAGAAGTTTCGTTCGAACGAACCTCCTACGAAATTTCAGTTTCGATCAGTTTTTTTGACATTGTAAGGACACAAATTTCCAATTGAGTCCATATATAGTTTTGGCTCAATTCCGGACAAAAACATTTATTCATAGGTTAGTGATTTATTGTAATACTCTCAAGCCTATGAAGTGTGTGTTGAAGACGTAGCGGCAAAGAATATAAAGCTTCATCAAAATGCCGGTTTGCGTGCCTCGTTTCTACGTCATCATCTAAGGTTCCATGCTCCCAAGGTATGAATTTAATTATATTTATCTAGGAGCTTGGAACAATATTTATTGGGTGTTAGGTTTAATAAAAACCATGTTTTACTTTCAGAATAATTTAATTGAAACTTTAAAATAAAGTACATAAAAGTTTCTGGGCCAAAAATTGAATTTATCAAAAATTTCTGGAAGTCGTTCGAAGTCTCGTTCGAACGAGTTTTTCATTCGAAACAGGTTTCGTTCGAACGAGTTTGCCAATGAACCTAAACTGGTCAGTCGTTCGAAGTTTCGTTTCTAACGAGTTTTTCGTTCGAACCAGGTTTCGTTCGAACGAGTTTGCCAACGAACCTAAACTGGTCAGTCGTTCGATATGTCGTTCGAATGAGTTTGTTCGTTCTAACGGGGTATCTAACGAGTTTCTAACGAGCCCAGTCTGGTCGCTCGTTAGAAGTCTCGTTCGAACGAGAGTCAAGTTCGTTCGAACGAGATGCCAGGCGGGAACAATTTTGAGCAGTTTTTGGCAGTTTTTACCCACTTTCCCCACTTGGTTTTTAACCAACTTTTTCAGACTTAATAATGTGCGGGAATGACTTTTTCCAAATTATCTTTTTCATACCATACAAACTCCTAGAGAGTGTCTTGATAGAAAATTTGTTTAAGGAAAAATATCAAGTTTTGAGTGTTATTTTTTTAATGAAAAATCCTACACACTCTAGTGTTTACACCCAATAGTTGTTTATCCAAGTTCTATATACATATCTTTACTTGGAGTTTTGGCACCGGTTTATCTCTACCGAATTCAAGAAGAGAAGTTTTGGTTTGCTTCTACATCCATCAAAGAAGAAGACTTTTTGTTATGATTCTACCCACACGAAGAAAGGCTCCATGCTAGGGTGACGGTGACCATATACAGTCCCATCGGTGGATTCCGAGACCGCGGTGGTGTTCCGAGGTTGTCCGCTAGGAAGAGGTGTCTACGAGAAGAAGCGTCGAGGCTTGCGAGGGATCGAGTCAGTCGTTGTAAGTCTATCTGTCTTGTAATTGTAATTCCGTATCTAGTGGACTTGTGGCTAGGGCCGTCCGAGGTTGTTTCCCGTCTTGGGTTTTTCCTCGTACATCGCGGCGTAGTGTGATATTGTTTATTTTATCTTGCACAATAATTTAGAAAACATGCTTAGAATTAATTCAAGATAAAATTTGGTTTTATTATCACACTCATTTAATTTGGGACTAAATTAAATATTGGGTAAATTTGGTTTATTCAAGTCATTTGCTAAAATTGGTTTCGCCTAACTTTAGATAATTGAAAATTATGACTTAGGCAAATTCTAGGACTTGGATCTAATTAATTGGACTTAAACGGTTTAAGTGAGTAATAATTAATTTGGTGTGTTTCATTAATTATTCACTTTTGTTTATGTTAATTTTTGGAAGTTGAACCATCTCCTTTATATCGCTTCCGCATCTTTTGAGTTTAAATAAAAAGGAAATTTATTTTGTTTTTAATTGAGAAAATCACCATCCGGGGGTTCCAGCTTTTCAAACTGGTATCAGAGCCAAAAACGATAAATTATTTCGTTAATATCTTTTAATTTTTTGGCTAAAATGGATTTTTCCCCATTTTCAAAATTTCCTATTTTCGATGGTTCAAACTACGCGTATTGGAAAGCGCAAATGAAATCGGCACTAAAATCTATCGACGAGAGAGTTTGGATGTCTGTTGTTAACGGGTACTCCCCACCAACCTATTTAGTTGAAAATCAACGTGTTATCAAACCCACCGATAGATGGACTGAAAATGAGTTTAAACTTGCTAATTTTAATTTCCGTGGTTTAAATGCCTTATTTAGCGCTGTCGCACCGGATGAATTCCGACGTATTATGACGTGTGAAACCGCTAAAGAAGCTTGGGATATTTTACAATTAACTCATGAAGGAACTAGTGTCATTAAAGCTTCAAAACTCCAAAACCTCACCACTCAATTTGAAACTATCAAAATGGATGAAAAAGAAACTTTTGATAAATTTTATGCTAGACTTTCTGATATTGTTAATTCATCCTTTAACTTGGGAGAGAAAATACTTGACGACCGTGTTGTAAAGAAAATTTTAAGGTCCCTACCCGATAGATTTATTCCAAAGGTGACCGTTTTAAATTCTTTACCCACTTTAGCCTCTACGAAATTAGAAGAGCTTGTAGGTGATTTACAAACCTATGAACTAGATATGTTTCCCTCTAAAACTGAAAAGAAAATTGAAAAGGGTGTTGCTTTAAAAGCCCGAAAAGAGGTCAAACAAGTAGTAGAGAGCGATAGGGAAAGTGACTCGGAAGATATGGCCTTGTTTGCTCGCAAATTTAGAAAATTTCTTAAATTTAACAAAGATAAATTTAAAAATGATTTTAAGAAATTTGATACTTCTAAACATGATAAAAGCGAGAAGATTTCTAAAGCCGAGAGGATCCCTAAACCTAGTAATGACAATTTAGATAGGGACGAGTCTAACAAGTGTTTTGGTTGTGAAGGTTATGGCCATCGAGCTTATGAGTGCCCCACTAAACTAAGGAAAGAGGGTAAACGACCCACTGCATATAATGCAACCCTTAGTGATAGTGATAAGGAAGAAAAGCCCGATTCCCCCACTAAGAAAAATTTTGTGGCTTTTATGGCTAGTCATGTGAGTGATAATGAGAACTCATTGATTGATGACACGATAGCACATGTCACTTCCAAGGTCATTGTTCATGATTCCCTTGTTTTTAATGATAGTGAGAGTGGAGAAGAAAGAGAGAGTGAAAATGAAGAAGATGTTGATGTGAGTGAACTTCAAAATGATTTTCATGAATTATATAAAGAATCTATTAATTTGAAAAGAACTAATTTGAAGTTAGAAGCTTGTTTAAGAAAGAGTGTCAAGGTCGTTGATGATAGTGCCTTAATATAAGACATTAGGACACGTGAGAGGACTCTTCAAGAGAAGCTTGAATATGTAGAAGGCGAAAGAGATAGCCTTAGGGGTTTAATGGAATCCTTGAAAAAGGAGCTTCTTGCTTTTGAAGAGAGAAATATTTTACTAGAATCTAACATTTTAGAATTGGAAATTAAATTAAAAGATTCTAGTAATGTCAAATTTGATTTGGAATGTCGTTCACAAAAACTAGATAAAATGTTAGGAACGGTCCAAATTAAAAATGACACATGTGGTTTAGGCTTCAATACTTGTAATGAATTTACTCATAATGCCCAAACCAATGTTTTAGGAGAATCTACTAGGAATACATTTAAAGATCACTCCTTAAGTAAATCTTTTCGACATATTCTCTCTTGTACACATTGTGGTCGAAAAGGTCATCTTAGGAAATTTTGTTTTGATCTTAAACGAATTCCTAGAAAATCCCATAGTAAAGTAACCACGGTAGTTAAAGCTCCTACACCCCAAGATAATCATTCTTCATTAATTTGGGTTAGGAAATCCGACTTGGTTGCCTTGCAAAATAGGGTTGTTGATTCTCATTTACTTTCACATGTTTCCTTCCTTGCTAAATCTAAAGGATGAATGTGTTAGTGTTTGCATACTTTAGCTTTTGTCCTTCATGCTATATTCACATGCTAAATGTATGCTTGTTTAGTCAATTTTCTAGTCATTACTTTATTTGATATCACATGCTAGAAATTATGACTTGTCTATCTTTTTGTATTATATTTTTGTTTGAATTTATTGAAAAATATAAAAAGATTTTTGTTTATCATTTGTGTTTTATTTATTTCATTTAAGCTTAATGAAAAATACAAATGATCTTTGTTTGTCCTTTTGAGTAAATATTTATTTTTGATTAAAATGTTAAAAACTCAAAATGATCTTATTTTGTGTGTATTTTAGTTTGACACACTTTATGTGGCATATACTTGTGTTTGAATCCCATCTTTTACGCTTCCACGTGGCTAGAATTTTTGGTTTAGATTTTCAATCCTTAAAATGTTCTTTACCATGCTTTATATGGAGTAGTTGGATTTTGTGTTGTTTAAATGGATTTTATTTTTATATGCCTCTTTTCACACATGCACGAGATCTTTTGAAATCTTAATGTCACATGTTATATTTGAGCTTTTTGAGGTGTTCTCCTATCAATCTAGTCATCTACATATCTATGACCTAGGAGGACTAGTGCATGTCAAAATCCGTTGCATGTGAGATTTGTGTGAAAATGAAAACATGATAAATAAATATGCACGGGGAAGGGCTCCGAAAGGACTAAGTGATCCTTTGCGATAGTAAGCCACCGTTTATTGGATCTAAAAGAAATACGTGATCCAAAGGCCTAAAAACAGAATATTTGGCATTAAACAGAAAGCAATTGCCAAGGCCTATGTTTGTTTGATAAATTCATTCAAAAACAAAAGAATATATATGCTCATTGAGGGAGAATTGGATGGTATATCAACGGTTTGCACAATGTCCGTTTATCCTAGTTGTCTTTAATGTCATGACTCTATTTGGTTTGTAGAATCATCATCATGCTAGGCTTGTATGCATTGTGTATGTTTGTTCATTGAGTTCAATCTTTATATTGTCACATGAGGTTATATTTACCTGTGATGAAGTTTGCAATCAAATGAGAACTCCGTGAATGTTTCTTAAGTGTTTGGGTCTAAATTTAATTGTTGCTAGTACACACCCCTACACTTCCGTTTTCATATGACACATTTTTGCCATACGAGTGTGCAAACTTATTGTATTTTGTGTCATGTGTGTGTTTATATCTATATATATATGCAAGTGCTCTATTGGTATATCTTTAGTATCTATATATATGATATTTATTTGTCTTTGCCTTGCTTTTATTGCCCATATGCTTTCATGTCTTTTCACTTTAAGCTTCCACATGCTGTTTATTAGTTCTTTATCCTTTGCCTATTCCCGAACAAAAAGGGGGAGAATGATGATAGGGGGAGAAATGGTATCTAATCCTATAATTATCGTATCTTAGTTTGGGGAAGATTTATCTTAGGGGGAGACGTCTTTCTAAGTAGGTCATGTGTCTTGATAAAGAGGAGAATTAATTTAAGGAGTAATGAATTAATTGCATTTAATATTTTGATATTCCCTATGCATTTGATGAGTTTGCTTAAGTGTGCAGGAATTATTCTAAAGCGGCATCTTTCAATGGCAAAGCGTTTGATCCTTGGGTTGAGTCAAGTTTGGGCGGGTTATGTTTTGAGTCTAGTGAGCTTGACGGCCCTTTAGGATTTTTTGTTTGGTTTTTGTCCCGGAATAGCCAAAGGCGGAGATTTGTAAGGACACAAATTTCCAATTGAGTCCATATATAGTTTTGGCTCAATTCCGGACAAAAACATTTATTCATAGATTAGTGATTTATTGTAATACTCTCAAGCCTATGAAGTGTGTGTTGAAGACGTAGCGGCAAAGAATATAAAGCTTCATCAAAATGCCGGTTTGCGTGCCTCGTTTCTACGTCATCATCTAAGGTTCCATGCTCCCAAGGTATGAATGTAATTATATTTATATAGGAGCTTGGAACAATATTTATTGGGTGTGAGGTTTAATAAAAACCATCGTTTACTTTCAGAATAATTTAATTGAAACTTTAAAATAAAGTACATAAAAGTTTATGGGCCAAAAATTGAATTTATCAAAAATTTCTGGAAGTCGTTCGAAGTCTCATTCGAACGAGTTTTTCGTTCGAACCAGGTTTCGTTCGAACGAGTTTGCCAATGAACCTAAACTGGTCAGTCGTTCGAAGTTTCGTTCGAAGTTTCGTTCGAACGAGTTTTTCCTTCGAACCAGGTTTCGTTCGAACGAGTTTGCCAACGAACCTAAACTGGTCAGTCGTTCGATATGTCGTTCGAACGAGTTTGTTCATTCTAACGAGGTATCTAACGAGTTTCTAACGAGCCTAGTCTGGTCGCTCGTTAGAAGCCTCGTTCGAACGAGAGTCAAGTTCGTTCGAACGAGATGCCAGGCGGGAACAGTTTTGAGCAGTTTTTGGCAGTTTTTACCCACTTTTCCCACTTGGTTTTTAACCAACTTTTTCAGACTTAATAATGTGCGGGAATGACTTTTTCCAAATTATCTTTTTCATACCATACAAACTCCTAGAGAGTGTCTTGATAGAAAATTTGTTTAAGAAAAAAGATCAAGTTTTGAGTGTTATTTTTTTAATGAAAAATCCTACACACTCTAGTGTTTACACCCAATAGTTGTTTATCCAAGTTCTATATACATATCTTTACTTGGAGTTTTGGCACGGGTTTATCTCTACCGAATTCAAGAAGAGAAGTTTTGGTTTGCTTCTACATCCATCAAAGAAGAAGACTTTTTGTTGTGATTCTACCCACACGGAGAAAGGCTCCATGCTAGGGTGACGGTGACCATATACAGTCCCATCGGTGGATTCCGAGACCGCGGTGGTGTTCCGAGGTTGTCTGCTAGGAAGAGGTGTCTACGAGAAGAAGCGTCGAGGCTTGAGAGGGATCGAGTCAGTCGTTGTAAGTCTATCTGTCTTGTAATTGTAATTCCGTATCTAGTGGACTTGTGGTTGGGGCCATCCGAGGTTGTTTCCCGTCTTGGGTTTTTCCTCGTACATTGCGGCGTAGTGTGATATTGTTTATTTTATCTTGCACAATAATTTAGAAAACATGCTTAGAATTAATTCAAGATAAAATTTGGTTTTATTATCACACTCATTTAATTTGGGACTAAATTAAATATTGGGTAAATTTGGTTTATTCAAGTCATTTGCTAAAATTGGTTTCGCCTAACTTTAGATAATTGAAAATTATGACTTAGGCAAATTCTAGGACTTGGATCTAATTAATTGGACTTAAACGGTTTAAGTGAGTAATAATTAATTTGGTGTGTTTCATTAATTATTCACTTTTGTTTATGTTAATTTTTGGAAGTTGAACCATCTCCTTTATATCGCTTCCGCATCTTTTGAGTTTAAATAAAAAGGAAATTTATTTTGTTTTTAATTGAGAAAATCACCATCCGGGGGTTCCAGCTTTTCAGACAGTTTTTTTGTAACTTCCCACTTTTCCCACTAAATTTTACCACCTTTACATAGTGAGGGAAAGACAGTTTCTAAGATAACTTTTTCACATTCTAAGAGTCTTTTGAGAGAAAAACTTTTAAGAAAAAGTTCCATGTTTTGTGTTTGATTTT
Source organism: Sambucus nigra (assembly GCA_949130495.1). NCBI lineage: Eukaryota > Viridiplantae > Streptophyta > Magnoliopsida > Dipsacales > Adoxaceae > Sambucus > Sambucus nigra. Next base: position 159,373,182 of record OX422221.1, on the reverse strand, counting down.
TATGGATTAAATTCACCAAAAAACACATACACACCCATTTGCTTAGTATATTCAAAGTACCTATTGATATATCATTACTTGGAGAGTTTTGGCGCCTGGTTTTCTCTACACCAACAAGAAGAGAGTTTGGGTTCTTCTCTACCCCAAAAAGGAGAAAAGTTTGTTGCGGTGTTCTCACTCGAAGAAGGGCTTCGCGTGCAGGTTGACAGTGACCATAGCCCCATCGGTAGAGTTCGAGATTATGGAGGAGTCCACGGTTATTCACTAGGCGGAGATTGAAGACCGAAGGAGTGCGTCAAGACTTGGACGGACTCATGTCAGTTTGTGTAAGTCCTCTTGTGTCGAGTCTATGTAAAAACTACCATACTTAGTGAATTCGTGGCTAGGGCCGTCCGAGGTTTTTCCCATTTGGGTTTTCCTCGTACATCGGCGCGTCGTGTGATATTTTTTAATTTTATCTTTCTAAAATCACGTAATGCATGCTTAGGTAATTCAAGATAAAGTTTGGTTTAATTATCACACTTATGTTCTTTGGTGTTAAAATATATTTGGGTGAAATTGAAATTAATTCAATTCAAAGATAATTTATTTTGGCAAAATTTGGTTTGGCCTAATTTGCAAAAATGGATTGATTTTGTTAGGCAAATGTCTTGGACTTGAATTGAAATATTTGGTTTAAGTGAAAAATCCATTTGTCGTTTAATTTATTCACTTTGTGTTTCGTTTAATTTTAAATTGAAAGAAATTAAAATTTGTTGTAAGTTTTTTTGTGTTTGAACCACCTTTATTCCACAATTTAAGAAAATTGATTTTGAAAAATTTAAAATTGGGGGCCAATCGCACTTTTAAATTGGTATCAGAGCCAGAGTGCTAATTTATCGCGCCAAAGATCCGTTTTTCAACTTTTATACGTTTTGAGCTCCTTGTATTTTTTTTGGTGGTTGGTTTTGTTACTCACTCTCATTTGTTTTTCTTTTCTCTCTCGATGGGACGTCTTAATGATAATTTGTCCATTTCTAATGATAATGAAATTTTTTACTATGCGAGAGGAATTTAATGAGCTTAATAAGTGTAATGAAAAATTAAGAGAATTAAATTTGAGATTTGCAAAAAGAATTAAATTTGTTGAAAATGAAAATTCTTCTTTTAAAGCTAAAGTTGAATTTTTGCAAACCTCACTTTCTCAAAAAGATATTTTTCATGAAAAGCTCATGGACATAAATCACAATTTTAATATTTAAGAAATGTCCAAGAAATAGAGTGATAGTCGAGAAAAGACTCTTAGGGACATGTTTACTCACATTGAGGGGGAGCGTGATAACCTTCTAGGAGTTATAGAAAATTTAAAGAAGGAGTCCCATAAAATTAAGAAGTCTAATTTATTACTTGAGTCCAATATTTAAAAATGAAAAATAACTTACATGACTCGAGTAGTAGTTGTAATGGTTATAGCCCATCTAATTCAAATACTTCTGTACCTAAAGCTAAAACCATTGTTTGTTTTAGAGGGTCAACTTTATCCAAGGACTTTATGAAAGGTCACTCCTTAGGTAACTTTCCTTGTGTTTACACATGCTTGCATTGTGGTAGGAAAGGTCACCTTAGGTAATTTTGTTTTGATCTTAAAAGGAGTCCTAGGAAGTCTATGTCTAGCATTTCATTTGTTTCCAAATCCCATCATTTTAAATATACATCTATATGGGTTAGGGAATCTTTTTTAGACGCGCTAGATATTAGATTTGTTGATTCTCATTTGCTTTCACATGAAACCTCCCTTGCTAAATTTAAAGGTTGAATGTGTTAGTTTTGTTTGCATATTTTAGCTTTTTGTGCTTCATATTATATATCATTGCTAGGTGTATGCATGTTTAGTCATTTTCTAGTCATTGCTTTATTTCATATCTCATGCTAGAAATCATGACTTGTTCATCTTTTGTATTTTACTTCTTTCATTTTGCTTGCATTAAATGAAAAATACAAAAAGATTTTTTTTATCATTTGTGTTTCACCTTTTAATAATTTAGGCTTAATGAAAAATACAAATGATTCTTTGTTTGTTTTTTGAGTAAATATTTCTATTTTTGGTCAAAAATTTGAAAAACTCAAAAAGATTTAATTTTGTGTGTATTTTGGTTTTACACACATTTTGTGGCATATGTTTGTGTTTAAATCCTCATTTTGCTTCCATGTGACTAGAACTTTTAGTTAGAATTTTAATCCTTAAAATGTTCTTTATCATGCATACATGGAGTATCTTAAGTTTGACTTGCTTAATGGATTCACTTTTATATGCCTTTACACACATGCTTGAGATTTTTGAACCTTAACGTCACATGTTATATTTGAGCTTTGTGAGGTGTTCTCCTACCAATCTTGTCATGAACATGTTATGTGACTTAGGAGGACTAGTGCATGTCAAAATCCGCTGCATGTGAGATATAAAAAATGATATATATGAATGTGCACGGGGAAGGGCTCCGAAAGGAATTATTATCCTTTGCGAATAGTAAGCCACCATTTGGTTGGACCTAAAAGAAATACGTGGTCCAAAGGATTAAAAGAAAATATGGCATTAAAAGAAAAATAATTTTCCAAGGCCTAATTTTTTTAGTTGATTTACTCATTCAAAAGATTAGAATAATATGTTTGAATTGAGGGAGTTTGGATGGTATATCAACGGTTTGCACAATGTCCGTTTATCCTAGTTGCGTTTTCAATGTCATGACTCTATAGTTTTGTAGAATCATCAACATTCTAGGATTTCATGCATTGTGTTTGTTTGTTTGTTCATTAGTTAACTTTATCCTGCCACATAAAGGCTAAGTTCTAGTTGATAAAGTTTTACAATCAAATGTGAACTACATGAGCACGTTTAAGTTATTGGGTTTTAATTCATTGGTATCTAGTTCACACCCCAACACTTCCATTTTCATATGACACATTTATGTTGTAAGAGTGTGGAAGACTCATATTTTACCTTGTGTGTGTCATTTTGGTGTTTATATCTATATATGTGTACTCGTGTCTATTTGGTATATATTATGTATACATATATTTGATATTTTTTTTTGTCTTTGCCTTGCTATCTAATCCATTTACGCTTCAATTCATAATTGGTACCTAGTTTGTTGCATAATTTGTTTGATATCACATGCTTAGAATCTTATTTGCCAATTTGGTATCATTTGTTTTCGCATCATAGTTGATATTCATTTGTATGGATTAGTTATGTTATTGTTGCCCATATGCTTAAATGTTCTTATCACTCTAAACTTCATCTTTAAATTAGTTTTTATCCTTTATCTATTCCTGAACAAAAAGGGGGAGAATGATAGGGGGAGAAATGGTATCTAATCCTATAATAATCGTATCTTAGTTTGGGTGATTTAACTTTGGGGGGACGTCTTTCTAAGTAAGTCATTTATTTGATAAAGGGGAGAGTTAATTTAGGGGGAGTATTTATTTTAATTACATTTGATATTTGGATATTCCCTATGCGTTTAATGTTTTGCTTAAGTGTGCAGGTTTTATTCTAAACGACAACTTTCATTCAGCAAATATAGTGTTCCTTGGGTCTTCGAGTCAAGCTTGTAATTTTATTTTATTTGGTGGGATGTATTTGAGTCTAGTAAGAGCTTGACGGCCCTTTAGGATTTTGTTTTGGTTTTTGTCCCGGAATAACCAAGGGGGGAGATTTGTAAGGACACAAGTCTCCGATTGAGTCTTAATGTAGTGTTGGCTCAATTCTGAACAAAAACACTTAAGTCATAGGATAGAGTTCTTGAGCGTCCTTCAAGCCTATGACCTGTTACAGTTGAAGACGTTATGGCCCGCGTTTCAATAAATATCTTTGCCGCATTTCAGTGCCTCATTTCACGTCATCAACATGAGGATTTCATATTCTCTAAAAGGTATGAATGCATTAATATATATATATATATATATATATATATAGGAGCTTTGAAATTTATTTTGGGTGTTAGTATTTTTTTTGTTAATTTTTTTTTGAATTCATAGTTCTAAAGATTTTGTTCTCGAACACCTTTCCATTGAAAAATCATATCAAATCCAAAAAAAATCAGAAAACTACGAAACTGGCGGCCACGTGTTCGTGTGGAAATTATCTAGAAGCATGGCTTAAAATCTCATTAAAAAAGTCGTTCGAACGACCTCATTCGAACGAACTTCTAACGAGATTCCGATTTTTTTTCTATTTTCTCCTTAGAAATTTCGTTCGAACGAACTCAAACTCGTTCGAACGAACTTCTAACGAAATTTCAGTTTCGAGCAGTTTTTTTGTAACTTCCCACTTTGCCCATTAACTTTTACCGATTTTACATTGTGCGGGAAAGATATTTTCTAAGATAACATTTTCACATTCTAAGAGTCTTTTGAGAGAAAAACTTTTAAGAAAAAGTTCCATGTTTTGTGTTTGATTTCATGGATTAAATTCACAAAAAAACACATACACATCCATTTGTTTAGTTTATTCCAAGTAACTATTGATATATCATTGCTTGAAGAGTTTTACCTATTGATATATCATTGCTTGAAGAGTTTTGGCACCTGGTTTTCTCTACACCAATAAGAAGAGAGTTTGGGTTCTTCTCTACCCCAAAAAGGAGAAAAGTTTGTTGCGTTGTTCTCACTCGAAGAAGGGCTTCGCGTACGGGTTGACAGTGACCATATCCCCATCGGTGGAGTACGAGACTGTCGAGGAGTCCACGGTTATTCACTAGGTGGAGGTTGAAGACCGAAGGAGCGCGTCAAGGCTTAGACAGACTCATGTCAGTTTGTGTAAGTCCTCTTGTGTCGAGTCTTTGTAAAAACTACCATACTGTAACAACCCAGGTTTTCGAGCGACTATTTTATACTATTTTGCCTAATGGGCTAATTTTATAAAATCGAGAATGCTGGAGTAAATATTATTTCCCGTGAGACTTAGGGATTTTATTTACTATGTTCTGACTATTTACCGTTATGGGAAGGTAAATAGTGTTATATTGCGTATTATTGCGTCGTTATATGTAAAACGACGGTTATGACCTATATTTAAACTTGGGTATAAGTAATGAATTAAAATGGATTTGGAACGTAAAAATAGTTCACACTTTCCCGAATGCCAAAATAGGGGGTGCGGTTGTTTTTAGAATAGTCGAGATAGTCGAGATAAGTGCCCAGTGGTAATTTTTGAGACTTAGGCATTTTAAGGGGTTATGACTCAATTAAGTGGTTACGAGTCATTTTAGTGGTGTATTAACAATTAAAAGTGGGGATTCATGTTTTAAGACCCGTATAAGTTCCCCCACCCCTTTTCTTTCTTCATTTGTGTGAGAAACCAAAGGAGAGAGAGAGAGAAGAGAGAGTTGGGAGAAATGGAGAGAAAGAGAGAAATGGAAGATTTGGGCCGGAATCCGTCGCTACCGGAGGTGTTCCGAGACTACGAACCTCGAGGCAAGTTTCTTACTTGCTAGATATTGATTTAATGTGATAAATTGCATGTGTAGTTAAGTTTTGGGAGGTTTAAACCATAAATGGGTTTTGGGTGATTTTGGGTGTTTAATCCTTAAATCTTAGTTTTAATTTGATTTGAGGATAAATTATTAGTTGTACATGGTGTAGGAATGATTTGGTAGAATTAGATGTTGTTGATGATGGTTAAAAGCATAGAATGGAGGTTTTGGGATTTTAGGGTTTATGTAACCCGTCGCCCAAACTGGGAAAAATTCCAGGACCGAATCGATTCGGCCCTTAGGGCGAATCGATTCGGATAAGGAGAGGGTTACAGGTCTTGCAGACCGAATCGATTCGGATTGAAACCAAATCGATTCGGCAATTGCAGAAGGTCAGTCTTTGCTCACCGAATCGATTCGGCTGTTTAAGCGAATCGATTCGCAAGGGCGAATCGATTCGGCCCAAGGGGCGAATCGATTCGGTTCCCCTGTTTTTGTGAGATTTTCTTATTTTGATTTTTAGCCCTTTTTCTTTTAGGTCCAAGGTTTAGGAACCTTCCTTTGGGAAGTAATTAAGAGTCCTAGAGGGTGGTTTTGGGTGGACTAATGCCCTAAGATGATAATGGGATATTTAGGCTTACCGAGGGCTAAGTGGCGTAGGTTGATATCCGAATGATTTAGGAGATTAACCTAGAAATGAAATTTGGAAGTTAAATATTTCGGTTGAGCTTATGAGAGACACTCCATTATGGGGACTCACTTTGAGGGTTCATGAATTATATAACCTATTCGAGGCTATTTTGAGGTTAGAGGCACTTTGGGTCTTAGGTCATTAATAAAATATATGACTTAATAAGAGTAGTATGCACCTTCTAAAACTTGGTGCTTAATGACTAAATGAATGATTTTTTGGAAATATAAAATATGAGTTTTCAAAAATGGAAAAAGCAATGATTTTCATAAATGATAATTTATGGATACACACCTCTCTAAATCGCTATCATAAGGGAAGTCGCGCGCGTTGTGGTGAAGCCCCCTGGCTAATGATGCAGGGTGGATATAGTCCCGAGGCCATGGGAGCGCTTATGGTTGTATATTTTCTGCGGGGGTAGGGAGATTTCAGGTGTGGTCTTGGCTACCACGTAGGCTCATGGCCGCTTCCCGACGTTTCGATAGGATCCCAGGTGGTCTTGGAGGCCCTGGAAGATGATAGCCATTTAGGGGCGCGCTCAGTGGGGAAACCCGGACGGGCGGTCTTAGAATCGTTATATATATATATATGAATATAACTATTCTAAATCAAGTTGGACTTGATGTTTGATGGGTGCCATAAAGAGCACATTAAAATGCCTTATAGAGCATGATGAAAGTGCCATAAAGAGCACGATGTAAGGCCATAAAGAGCCTATGATGATGATCATATTCCTGATAAGGAAGATATTTTTATAAAGTGAACAATGGTGATAAATGCCAATAGAGCATAAAAAGTATGATTATATTTCCTAATAAGGAATAAATTCATGAAATGAATTAGTTTACGATGAAAATAATTTGGTAAACATTTGATAAAGTGTTGTACCATTTATATGTATATTCCTAAAGATAGAATTAGGAATTTTTCCATTAGATGATGGATGAGTTTTACTTCTTTTTCTTTGTGTAGTTGTAGATGTGATTTCCCACACTTATGCACACACATGTAATTATTTATTATTTCGTGCTTAGGGTCAATGTATCTCGACGATCAACCTTGCCTAAGTAGTAGTGTATCGGGGGGGTTCCTTGTTTGGATTTCGCTTTGCGAGACACCCCACGCACGAATAAGGCATAGTGTTGAGACTGGGGAGAAGTTAACCTTTAGTACTTAAATTAATTAGGACAGAGTCTAATGTATCTCGATGATCAACCTTGCCTAAGTAGTAGTGTATCGGGGGGGTTCCTTGTTTGGATTTCGCTTTGCGAGACACCCCACGCACGAATAGGGCTTAGTGTTGAGACTGGGGAGAAGTTAGCCTTCTGTTCTTTCTATAACCTGAGCATCATTTTTATTGCGCTAGGTTACTGCTAGATTGAGAGGTGAGAAATATTATTGTTATCTGCGAGAGATTTACGCACTTACCTGCCATGCATTTTAGTCTCATGGTAATCATATCAAACCCGGCCCTGACCGGTTTCTCTATTTCTTTGTGCTGCATATTCCTTGCCGTTACAGGTGCTCCTCCGCATGGACACCCGTATTTACATATTCCATTCAAGTTGTCTTGGAGCTACAGCATATTGCGGATGTTGTAGGATACTTGTAGTAGACGCTCCCTTCTATTGTACTCTAATTATGTTTAGTACTTTCATTCGGGCGTGTTTGCCCAAGGTATTGCACTCATTTATTATATGGTAAATATTGATTGTAATACTTAATGTATTATTTGTATTGGTCTGTGCACCGACAGCTTATTCGGTGATTATTTATTGTATTGTCATACTTTATTCATCGATTTTTGATACCCACCGTTTTTACAAATGGGATTGTCTAAGTGTTTCTCTTTTACTTTTAAAATTTTTATATATGACAATCCGTTTTCTGAAATGATTGGTGGTTATCTCATACTATTATGTTAATCGACAGTGATGCTAAGAATGGACCATCTATGATTCCTGTATTTATTGGAGTATTGGGCTGGCCACCTATTATTTTAGTAGGCGGGTTGTCACAGATGGTATCAGAGCATTAGGTTCTAGAGTCCTTAGGAATCTGTGCGGATGTTTTACGTTTTTTGCGTTTCTCTCTATTTGATGTAGAGCCTTAAGAATAAGGTCGTTGAGTTCTCTTGTGAGATTTCGTTCTCCTGCTATGGTATGAGGACCCCGAAGATCTTCTACGCGTTCGTGTGAGACTTGTAAGTCGCTGGGTGTAGGGCGTTGAGGAAGGCCGTGGTGGAGGCGTCGTGGGATGGGATTACTATAAGCTGTGGGCTGTGGTCGGGAATAAGGATCGCTTTGGAGGTCCTTCCCTTTGTAGCATTATTTTATAATGCTGCCGTGACTACTAAGTGCGGTGAAAATAGTTTTCCCACGTACCGCTGCCGGTAGAGAGTGGTACTATGCTTGGGACTCCGAGCAATGTCAATTCGGAGTTGAGAGGTTCTTTATTAGGACCACATGTTGAAGTACGGTTGGTTAGAGGAAGTGTAACTTCGTTCGGTAAGAACGTAAGGCCCGAGAGTTTTGGCCTAGAGTTGGGATAGGAGTGCCCAGGTGTGAGGGTTTGAGGAAAACCTTTCACCCTTTGGAGTAAGGTTGAAGTGGAGGATATGATAGTCGCCTCGTTATGGTGGGGCAGAATGTTTTGCCCATAGAGAGAGCCTCTCAGTGGAAATGCTAGGCTCATAAGTAAGTGTCGGAAACACTTTTGGAGAAGTAGTGTTCATGAGACCCCTCTTGTGGACATCCACCTGGGGAAGGCTCGTGGAGCTAAGGTCAGGGAGGCTGGTAGGATGTTCTTCTTGGTGAAGAAGTCAAGGGAAGTATGCGTTCTGATCTTGTCGATTGAGGATAACCGGCAAGAATAGGACTCCTAGTTGAGTCTTTGATGGAAGTGGGTTGGTTCGGGTAAAACTAGAATGTTGTGTCTTAGAACTATCGGTAGCAGCCCCGGGAGGGTGGCTAGTATGTTGGTGGGACTTTCTAACTAGTGTGCGAGTAGTGCATTCCTTAGGTAAGATGGGAGTATATTGGTGCTAGCCCTAGATTCGGGTGCGTATATCGAGCTTGTGATGGTATCGGTATGTATTTCTATATATAGTAGTAAGTATGTTTGTATGGCTCCCATGATAGGGGAGTTCTGTATTTTCCTTCTCACTCGTTATGGGGCGAGTGGTGATATATGTGGTACGTGCTATTTGTATTATATATTATACGAGTAGAGATATTTTTAGATTGGTTGGGGTGATAGCAAGTGAATATATCGCGAGGCTATCCTAGTTCTAATTCTAGGAGGAGGACTAGTTGATCTGTAATATCTCTCCTGGATCCGGGTTGAGACTTTATAGAGGTGGTTTACGGTGTGTAGATAGTTTCCTTTATTTCTATTTTTATTTTTTATTTTTTCTCCTTGCTTGCTTTGTTTGCCTTGCTTGTGTATGCCATTGCCTTATCTCCATGACTGGCTAGTTAAGGTGACTGTGTGGAGGGGTTCCTTGTTTGGATTTTGCTTCGGCGAGACGCTCCACGCATGAACCTTAACGACGTTGGGAGTGGAGAGATGTGCATTTTCTTTTTGTTCTTCCCTTCTTTCTTTTCTTTTCTGTTGGTTAAGTGCTGGGTTGGAAGGTTTAGCCAAGAATCACGTATATGAGTGATTAAGGGCTTAGTTCATGTGCGATATATGAGCACTATGATAGTTTTCCTCTGACTAACGTGGGGGAAGACTAAGATTATGAAGGTCCGATAGGGACTTATGGTTGTGCCTTATTGAGAAGGCCATTTGTTTAGAGATATATATGTCTCTTGGGGTCAGGTATTGGTGGCATCTTACTGGAAGTAAATGCCTCAGTCGATAGTTATGGTAGGACGTAGATGTTTATATGTAGTAGTAGAGTTTTGAACTAGGATTCCATCGATCCCGATGATGTGTCTTCGACCGCCACTTCTCGACGACTGACAATGCGAGGTAGTAGTGTAACGGGAGGGTTCCTTGTTTGGATTTCGCTTCGGCGAGACGTCCCACGCATGAAACCGAGCTAATGTCAGAAGTCGGGAAAGGTCTTGGACACTAGGGATATTTAGCATTATGCTTATACGACTAGGATAGAATAGATAGATTGACCTTAGGATTCTTAGGATGCTAGGCCCTTAGGGCATGCGGCGTTAGTTTAGGAGATGGTTGGGAGTTGACCACAATAAGTTGTGGGTTAACTCTAAGTAGGATTTGGTCCCTAGACGACAAGTATGGGATTTTGAGCTCGTTAGGATGTTTCCTTTAGCTAAGGCAATGCGGATGGGAGTAGTATAGGCGCCGAGTAGATACCGTCTTAGAGTTTATTCGTGGCATAGAATGCCAAGTGGAGTGAGATTCACCGAGACGAGACATTCGTATCAAGGTATATCCTACCACCCGTAAGTGGGAGAGTGGATCTGATTTAAAGGAGAGATCGGAGTAATAGTTTTTATGGATCGAATTTCCTTGCAATAGTTCGGATCGTCTTCGATAAATGTTAGGCCGTGTATAGCCTAGTGTAGATGGCAATATGCCTTGTCTACTCGTTGGAATGGAAACAGCGAATAGTATATTCCTGGGACTGGGAGTGGTCCGGGAACCTTCCTTTAGATTGGGCCCAGTGAGCAAGTAGACCTTTGAGGAGTACACCAATGCGAATAAAAGTTAGTAGTGTTGGGATTAGCGATTGTAAGTTAGTGTAGTTATTCCCTAGTAGGGGTGTAACGTGTTTAGGAAGTAAGGCAATTAGTGCCGAGCTTGTGCGGGTATCTCCTCCCGTAGTAGAAGGGTAGGATCGATAGTTTCTGAGATCGATAGTGATGACCTTAGTCTGAGTCCTATGGGGACCTCTCTATTCGGGGGTTTGCTAGTATAATAGCACGGTTTTATTATAGTGTACCCTTTATATGGATATGGGTTACGCCTGAATTTTGAGGGCAAAATTCCCCTTTAAGGGGGGGAGTATGTAACAACCCAGGTTTTCGAGCGACTATTTTATACTATTTTGCCTAATGGGCTAATTTTATAAAATCGGGAATGCTGGAGTAAATATTATTTCCCGTGAGACTTAGGGATTTTATTTACTATGTTCTGACTATTTACCGTTATGGGAAGGTAAATAGTGTTATATTGCGTATTGTTGCGTCGTTATATGTAAAACGACGGTTATGACCTATATTTAAACTTGGGTATAAGTAATGAATTAAAATGGATTTGGAACGTAAAAATAGTTCACACTTTCCCGAATGCCAAAATAGGGGGTGCGATTGTTTTTAGAATAGTCGAGATAGTCGAGATAAGTGCCCAGTGGTAATTTTTGAGACTTAGGCATTTTAAGGGGTTATGACTCAATTAAGTGGTTTCGAGTCATTTTAGTGGTGTATTAACAATTAAAAGTGGGGATTCATGTTTTAAGGCCCGTATAAGTTCCCCCACCCCTTTTCTTTCTTCATTTATGTGAGAAACCAAAGGAGAGAGAGAGAGAGAAGAGAGAGTTGGGAGAAATGGAGAGAAAGAGAGAAATGGAAGATTTGGGCCGGAATCCGTCGCTACCGGAGGTGTTCCGAGACTACGAACCTCGAGGCAAGTTGCTTACTTGCTAGATATTGCTTTAATGTGATAAATTGCATGTGTAGTTAAGTTTTGGGAGGTTTAAACCATAAATGGGTTTTGGGTGATTTTGGGTGTTTAATCCTTAAATCTTAGTTTTAATTTGATTTGAGGATAAATTATTAGTTGTACATGGTGTAGGAATGATTTGGTAGAATTAGATGTTGTTGATGATGGTTAAAAGCAAAGAATGGAGGTTTTGGGATTTTAGGGTTTATGTAACCCGTCGCCCAAACTGGGCAAAATTTCAGGACCGAATCGATTCGGCCCTTAGGGCGAATCGATTCGGATAAGGAGAGGGTTACAGGTCTTGCAGACCGAATCGATTCGGATTGAAACCGAATCGATTCGGCAATTGCAGAAGGTCAGTCTTTGCTCACCGAATCGATTCGGCTGTTTAAGCGAATCGATTCGCAAGGGCGAATCGATTCGGCCCAAGGGGCGAATCGATTCGGTTCCCCTGTTTTTGTGAGATTTTCTTATTTTGATTTTTAGCCCTTTTTCTTTTAGGTCCAAGGTTTAGGAACCTTCCTTTGGGAAGTAATTAAGAGTCCTAGAGGGTGGTTTTGGGTAGACTAATGCCCTAAGATGATAATGGGATATTTAGGCTTACCGAGGGCTAAGTGGCGTAGGTTGATATCCGAATGATTTAGGAGATTAACCTAGAAATGAAATTTGGAAGTTAAATATTTCGGTTGAGCTTATGAGAGACACTCCATTATGGGGAGTCACTTTGAGGGTTCATGAATTATATAACCTATTCGAGGCTATTTTGAGGTTAGAGGCACTTTGGGTCTTAGGTCATTAATAAAATATATGACTTAATAAGAGTAGTATGCACCTTCTAAAACTTGGTGCTTAATGACTAAATGAATGATTTTTTGGAAATATAAAATATGAGTTTTCAAAAATGGAAAAAGCAATGATTTTCATAAATGATAATTTATGGATACACACCTCTCTAAATCGCTATCATAAGGGAAGTCGCGCGCGTTGTGGTGAAGCCCCCTGGCTAATGATACAGGGTGGATATAGTCCCGAGGCCATGGGAGCGCTTATGGTTGTATATTTTATGCGGGGGTAGGGAGATTTCAGGTGTGGTCTTGGCTACCACGTAGGCTCATGGCCGCTTCCCGACGTTTCGATAGGATCCCAGGTGGTCTTGGAGGCCCTGGAAGATGATAGCCATTTAGGGGCGCGCTCAGTGGGGAAACCCGGACGGGCGGTCTTAGAATCGTTATATATATATATATGAATATAACTATTCTAAATCAAGTTGGACTTGATGTTTGATGGGTGCCATAAAGAGCACAGTAAAATGCCTTATAGAGCATGATGAAAGTGCCATAAAGAGCACGATGTAAGGCCATAAAGAGCCTATGATGATGATCATATTCCTGATAAGGAAGATATTTTTATAAAGTGAACAATGGTGATAAATGCCAATAGAGCATAAAAAGTATGATTATATTTCCTAATAAGGAATAAATTCATGAAATGAATTAGTTTACGATGAAAATAATTTGGTAAACATTTGATAAAGTGTTGTACCATTTATATGTATATTCCTAAAGATAGAATTAGGAATTTTTCCATTAGATGATGGATGAGTTTTACTTCTTTTTCTTTGTGTAGTTGTAGATGTGATTTCCCACACTTATGCACACACATGTAATTATTTATTATTTCGTGCTTAGGGTCAATGTATCTCGACGATCAACCTTGCCTAAGTAGTAGTGTATCGGGGGGGTTCCTTGTTTGGATTTCGCTTTGCGAGACACCCCACGTACGAATAGGGCATAGTGTTGAGACTGGGGAGAAGTTAACCTTTAGTACTTAAATTAATTAGGACAGAGTCTAATGTATCTCGATGATCAACCTTGCCTAAGTAGTAGTGTATCGGGGGGGTTCCTTGTTTGGATTTCGCTTTGCGAGACACCCCACGCACGAATAGGGCTTAGTGTTGAGACTGGGGAGAAGTTAGCCTTCTGTTCTTTCTATAACCTGAGCATCATTTTTATTGCGCTAGGTTACTGCTAGATTGAGAGGTGAGAAATATTATTGTTATCTGCGAGAGATTTACGCACTTACCTGCCATGCATTTTAGTCACATGGTAATCATATCAAACCCGGCCCTGACCGGTTTCTCTATTTCTTTGTGCTGCATATTCCTTGCCGTTACAGGTGCTCCTCCACATGGACACCCGTATTTACATATTCCATTCCAGTTGTCTTGGAGCTACAGCATATTGCGGATGTTGTAGGATACTTGTAGTAGACGCTCCCTTCTATTGTACTCTAATTATGTTTAGTACTTTCATTCGGGCGTGTTTGCCCAAGGTATTGCACTCATTTATTATATGGTAAATATTGATAGTAATACTTAATGTATTATTTGTATTGGTCTGTGCACCGAAAGCTTATTCGGTGATTATTTATTGTATTGTCATACTTTATTCATCGATTTTTGATACCCACCGTTTTTACAAATGGGATTGTCTAAGTGTTTCTCTTTTACTTTTAAAATTTTTATATATGACAATCCGTTTTCTGAAATGATTGGTGGTTATCTCATACTATTATGTTAATCGACAGTGATACTAAGAATGGACCATCTATGATTCCTGTATTTATTGGAGTATTGGGCTGGCCACCTATTATTTTTGTAGGCGGGTTGTCACACATACTTAGTGTATTCGTGGCTAGGGCCGGCCGAGGTTTTTCCCATTTGGGTTTTCCTCGTACATCGGCGCGTCGTGTGACATTGTTTAATTTTATCTTGCTTAAACCACGTAGATGCATTCTTAGGTAATTCAAGATAAATTTTGGTTTAATTATCACACTTATGTTCTTTGGTGTTAAAATATATTTGGGTGAAATTGAAATTAATTCAATTCAAAGATAATTTATTTTGGCAAAATTTGGTTTGGCCTAATTTGCAAAAATGGATTGATTTTGTTAGGCAAATGTCTTGGACTTGAATTGAAATATTTGGTTTAAGTGAAAAATCCATTTGTCGTTTAATTTATTCACTTTGTGTTTCGTTTAATTTTAATTTGAAAGAAATTAAAATTTGTTGTAAGTTTTTTTGTGTTCGAACCACCTTTATTCCGCACTTTAAGAAAATTCATTTTGAAAAATTTAAAATTGGGGGCCTATCGCACTTTGAAATTAGTATCAGAGATGGAGCGCTAATTTATCGCGCCAAAGATCCGTTTTTCAGCTTTTATACGTTTTGAGCTCCTTGTATTTTTTTTTGTGGTTGGTTTTGTTACTCACTCTCATTTGTTTTTCTTTTCTCTCTCGATGGGACGTCTTGATGATAATCTGTCCATTTATAATGATAATGAAGTTTTTACTGTTCGAGAGGAATTTAATGAGCTTAATAAGTGTAATGAAAAACTAAGAGAATTAAATTTGAGATTTGCAAAAAGATTTAAATTTCTTGAAAATGAAAATTCTTATTTTAAAGCTAAAGTTGAATTTTTGCAAACCTCACTTTCTCAAAAAGATATTTTTCGTGAAAAGCTCATGGACATAAATCACAATTTTAATATTTTAGAAATTTCCAAGAAAGAGAGTGATAGTCGAGAAAAGACTCTTAGGGACATGTTTACTCACATTGAGGGGGCGCGTGATAACCTTCTAGGAGTTATAGAAATTTTAAAGAAGGAGTCCCGTAAAATTAAGGAGTCTAATTTATTACTTGAGTCCAATATTTTAAAAATGAAAAATGACTTACATGACTTGAGTAGTAGTTGTAATGGTTCTAACTCATCTATTTCAAATACTTATGTTGCTAAAGATAAAACCGTTGTTTGTTTTAGAGGGTCAACTTTATCCAAGGACTTTATAAAAGGTCACACCTTAGGTAACATTCCTCGTGTTTCACATGCTTGCATTGTGGTAGGAAAGGTCACCTTAGGTAATTTTGTTTTGATCTTAGAAGGAGTCATAGGAAGTCTATGTCTAGCATTTCATTTGTTTTCAAATCCCATCATTTTAAATATACATCTATATGGGTTAGGAAATCATTTTTAGACGCGCTAGATATTAGATTTGTTAATTCTCATTTTTTTTTCACTTGAAACCTCCCTTGCTAAATTTAAAGATTGAATGTGTTAGTTTTGTTTGCATACTCTAGCTTTTTGTGCTTCATATTATATATCATTGCTAGGTGTATGCATGTTTAGTCATTTTCTAGTCATTTCTTTATTTCATATCTCATGCTAGAAATCATTACTTGTTTATCTTTTGTATTTTACTTCTTTCATTTTTCTTGCATTAAATGAAAAATACAAAAATATTTGTGTTTATCATTTGTGTTTCACCTTTTACTAATTTAGGCCTAATAAAAAATACAAATGATTCTTTGTTTGTCTCTTGAGTAAATATCTCTATTTTTGGTTAAAAATTTGAAAAACTCAAAAAGATTTTATTTTGTGTGTATTTTGGTTTTACACACATTTTGTGGCATATGTTTGTGTTTGAATCCTCATTTCTCTTCCATGTGACTAGAACTTTTAGTTAGAATTTTAATCCTTAAAAATTTCTTTATCATGCTTACATGAAATAGCTTAAGTTTGACTTGCTTAATGGATTCACTTTTATATGCCTTTACACACATGCATGAGCTTTTTGAACCTTAACGTCACCTGTTATATTTGAGATTTGTGAGGTGTTCTCCTACCAATCTTGTCATGTACATGTTATGTGACTTAGGAGGACTAGTGCATGTCAAAATCCGCTGCATGTGAGATTTGTGAGATATAAAAAATGATATATATGAATGTGCACGGGGTAGGGCTTCGAAAGGAATTATTATCCTTTGTGAATAGTAAGCCACCGTTTGCTTGGACCTAAAAGAAATTAGTGATCCAAAGGCTTAAAAGAAAACATGGCATTAAAAGAAAAATAATTTGCCAAGGCCTAATTTGTTTAGTTGATTTACTCATTCAAAAGATTAGAATAATATTCTTGAATTGAGGGAGTTTGGATGGTATATCAACGGTTTGCACAATGTCCGTTTATTCTAGTTGCATTTTCAATGTCATGACTCTATTGGTTTGTAGAATCATCAACATTCTAGGCATGTATGCATTGTGTTTGTTTGTTTATTAGTTCACTTTATCCTGCCACACAAAGGCTAAGTTCTAGTTGATAAAGTTTTACAATCAAATGCAAACTACGTGAAGTATCTAGTTCACACCCCAACACTTCCGTTTCCATATGACACATTTATGCTCTAAGAGTGTGGAAGACTCATATTTTACCTTGTGTGTGTCATTTTGGTGTTTATATCTATATATGTGTACTCGTGTCTATTTGGTATATATTATGTATACATATATTTGATATTTGTTTTGGTCTTTGCCTTGCTATCTAGTCCAGTTACGCTTCAAATTATAATTGGTACCTAATTTGTTGCGTAATTTGTTTGATATCACATGGTTAGAATCTTATTTGCCAATTTGGTATCATTTGTTTTCGCATCATAGTTGATATTCATTTGTATGGGTTAGTTATGTTATTGTTGCCCATATGCTTAAATGTTCTGATCACTCTAAACTTCATGTTTAAATTAGTTTTTATCCTTATTCTATTCCTGAACAAAAAGCGGGAGAATGATAGGGGGAGAAATGGTATCTAATCCTATAATAATCATATCTTAGTTTGGGTGATTTAACTTAGGGGGAGACGTCTTTCTAAGTAGGTCATTTATTTGATAAAGGGGAGAATTAATTTATGGGGACTATTTATTTTAATTACATTTGATATTTGGATATTCCCTATGCGTTTAATATTTTTCTTAATTGTGCAGGTTTTATTCCAAACGACAACTTTCATTCGACAAATATAGTGTTCCTTGGGTTTTCGAGTCAAGCTTGTAATTTTATTTTATTTGGTGGGATGTTTTTGAGTCTAGTAAGAGCTTGGCGGCCCTTTAGGATTTTGTTTTGGTTTTTGTCCCGGAATAGCCAAAGGGGGAGATTTGTAAGGACACAAGTCTCCGATTGAGTCTTAATGTAGTGTTGGCTCAATTCCGAACAAAAACACTTGAGTCATAGGATAGAGTTCTTGAGCGTCCTTCAAGCCTATGACCTGTTACAGTTGAAGACGTTGCGACCCGCGTTTCAAGAAAATATCCTTGCCGCATTTTAGTGCCTCGTTTCACGTTATCAACATGAGGATTTCATAATCTCCAAAAGGTATGAATGCATTAATATATATATAGGAGCTTGGAAATTTATTTTGGGTGTTAGTATTTTTTTATTATTTTTTTTTTTGAATTCATAGTTCTAAAGATTTTGTTCTCGGACACCTTTCCGTAGAAAAATCATATGAAATCCAAAAAAAATCAGAAAAATACGAAACTGGCGGCCACACGTTCGTATTGAAATTATCTAGAAGGATGGTCTGAAATCTCATTAGAAAAGCCACTCGAATGACCTCATTTGAACAAACTTCTAACGAGATTTAGATTTTTTTTTGTTTTCTCGTTAGAAGTTTCGTTCGAACGAACGAACTTCTAACGAAATTTCAGTTTCGAGCAGTTTTTTTGACAGTTTTTTTGTAACTTTCCACTTTGCCCACTAGCTTTTACCACCTTTACATAGTGCGGGAAATAGATTTTCTAAGATAAAATTTTCACATTCTAAGAGTCTTTCGAGAGCAAAATTTCTAAGAAAAAGTTCCATGTTTTGTGTTTGATTTTTATGGATTAAATTCACAAAAAAACACATTCACACCCATTTGTTTAGTTTATTCCAAGTACCTATTGATATATCATTTCTTGGAGAGTTTTGGCACCTGGTTTTCTCTACCCCAACAAGAAGAGAGTTTGAGTTCTTCTCTACCCCCAAAAGGAGAAAAGTTTGTTGCGGTGTTCTCACTCGAAGAAGGGCTTCGCGTGCAGGTTGACGGTGACCATAGCCCCATCGGTGGAGTTCGAGACTGTGGAGGAGTCCACGGTTATTCACTAGGAGGAGGTTGAAGAGAGAAGGAGCGCATCAAGGCTTGAATGGACTCATATCAGTTTGTGTAAGTCCTCTTGTGTTGAGTCTTTGTAAAAACTACCATACTTAGTGAATTCGTGGCTAGGGCCATCCGAGATTTTTCCCATTTGGGTTTTCCTCGTACATCAGCGCGTCGTGTGATATTGTTTAATTTTATCTTGCTTAAATCACGTAGATGCATGCTTAGATATTTCAAGATAAAATTTGGTTTAATTATCACACTTATGTTCTTTAGTGTTAAAATATATTTGGGTGAAATTGAAATTAATTCAATTCAAAGATAATTTATTTTGGTAAAATTTGGTTTGGCCTAATTTGCAAAAATGGATTGACCTTGTTAGACAAATGTCTAGGACTTGAATTGAAATATTTGGTTTAAGTGAAAAATCCATTTGTCATTTAATTTATTCACTTTGTGTTTCATTTAATTTTAATTTGAAAGAAAATAAAATTTGTTGTAAGTTGTCTATGTGTTTGAACCATCTTTATTCCGCACTTTAAGGAAATTCATTTTGAAAATTTTAAAATTGGGGGCTTATCGCACTTTCAGTAGAGGATGACCTCTATATATTGTGTTTGGGGGGTGTAATGTACCCCCCAAGAATACAATGAGCATGTGCATGGAGATCTAGCCAGTGAAAGGATGACACCTGACTGATCTTCAACTAAGAAATGATGTCCTAAATATTCCTTCATGTGGAGGGAATGATTAAGTTGTAATGGATTTGTCCACGTGCTCTAAGCCATACATATACGTGTAGAAGCTCGACTTGTCTTTGCTTGGTACCAACCTCGGCCTAGGTGAGTATGAGGTTGGTGAGGTACAACCCTTGCCTTGGCTGGGAATTATATGATAACCTTCGCTGGGATGTCAACCGAGGTTAGATATGTGGAACATCGTCCAGGGCCGATGTTGACCTAACAATTGATGCTGGGCCTATAGAGCTGCTGATTCTCATATGGTTCTTGTAACTTCGGTTGGGGTCGATGATGATGTTGAAGGGTGGTTGAACCCATGAGTCCTTGCTGGCCTCGGCTGATGCCTAACCGAGGTTGATGTATGAGGTAGATGTTATGTTGGCTGTGTACGACCTGATGGATATCTGACCTTGTGAGTTATGCGGACCTCGGCTGTTGCCTAATTGAGGGTTTATTACTAACGTCAGCCGTGGCCGACCTTATGATGGACGAGATTGTTGATCGTCTATGTTGTGCCCTTGTTACCTCGGTCGCCATGTTGGCCAAGGTTGGTGCCTCCGAGCTAGAAGGTACACTTTGGGCATATCAATAACCCCTAGCCCCTAGTAACCTATGTGAGTAGGTGACTATGGGGTATACATGTCCGAGGCTGTATTTTCCTTGTGTACCAACATTTATTTAACAAGTGTCAACTTTTGATGTAGGTTGCGTTCCTAGTAAGTGCAATGATATTAATTACCTTTTGGGCTCCCAAGGCAATGATGGGCCTTGGGATTTATGCCAACACGATTTGGGGGTTTAAACCCTTTTTCCTTCTCTTTCTTACTCATTTCTTTCCATCTTTCCCGCCCGTGCTTTCCTTTGTAATTTCTCTCTCTTCAAGAGTTCTTGCTGCGTTTTGGGGGTTTCCTCATTTCTGATCGTCCTCTCCTTCATTTCACACTCAGACAGGTATTGTCTTCACCCTATTTCATCATTTTCAGCCTTTAATCATCATTTTTACTTTTTTGATGAATATTTAGTTTTTTCGGTTAGGATTTTAAGGTTTTTCGATTGCACTTTGCATTTTCTGGTGAGGCTATTCTTGGTTGCTCTTGGTTTAAAATCATTCAAAAATCAAGTTTGATACTTAGCTTGAGTTGTTCCTAATTGTTTATGGTTTAGAATCTTAACTGTAGGGTCGTCTGACTTATGCTCAGACCTTTTTATCAAATTCTAGAGGATTTCCCCTCTCTTAGAGAGAAGACCCTTACCAAAATCAGGAAAATAGAGCTAGCCCAAGAGGAAGCTCTTAGGGCCGAAGCCTTTCCCCCCAAACCTATTTTTCCTCCACCTCTGAAGGTGATATACCCTGATCCAACTGAGAGTACTGAGCCGTCAGAGGATCAGATTTATCCCTCTCCCATGTCTGAGTCTGAGTCTTCCTCCTTAAATCCTATGTCTATAGACTCTTTCCAAGAGGCTATGGATTTCTCCATTAGGCAAGATCCGGTCCCTGATCAGGATGAGGTCCAGAGTCGTGCCTCGTCCCATAATGGTGGGAGAACATCACGAACTTCTTCCAATGTTAAAGTTATGGGGACGAGTGTTGCTATTCCTACACCCCTTGATGCTATTCCCCCGTCGACTTCCATAGGGGTTGAGTTCGCTCAAAGGTTCCCTGATGGTGTTCCTACGCCTTCCCAGGCCGACGTTGCCAGGGATGAGGATGATGGTCATGAGAGTGACGTTGATACCTCGGAGGCAGCCGAGATAGAGAGTACTGTGAATGAATACGACCTCTTAGCCTTTAGGCACCTTTATTCGATAGGTCCTTCTATCAAGCTTAGGAGACCTCTGAGGGATGAGAGGGCCTTTGATGGCCGAGATGGGGAAATTTGTGTATATAAGCAGATATTTAAATTAGGATTCCGTCTCCCCATCCATCCAATAATTAGAGTTATATTATCACATATTAACCTAGCCCCTTCCTAATTATCCCCCAATGCTTGGAGGGTGATGATTGGAGCTATCGTCCTTTGGAGGGCAGTCCATCACTCAGACCTTCCTGTCAGGGTTTTCACAGGGTGATAAGTGCCATCCTCTACCAGAAACCACCCCAGCTACTACCACTTCTTATCTAGGAAGTCTGATAAGAAAATGCTGGTGGTTAATAAGACCTCAAATCATAACTGGAAACCACGGTACTTCTTCGTCTTAGGGGCATGGGAATTTGGTACTTGTGCCCCCTCTTCATCGCTAGAGCCGAGGACCCCTCTAAGGTGGGGAAAATTGTCATTAGCTACCAAAGTCGACCCTGTATTAAGCCAGGATAACCTAAAATAGGTCAAAGAGCTTTAAGATTAGGGGGAGCTTAGTTAGCTAGTCAAGTATGAGCATCTGATAACCCCTTACTATCTCTCTGAGATTGTCTTGGGGGGAGTCCTCTAGCCGAGCTTCGTAAGTGCTTATTTTACGAAGTTGTATCTATGATTTTTTAATGTCTCTGATATACTAACTCAGATATATATTTTTTGCAGAATGCCCAGAAGGTATCTCAGACGACCTCTGGGAGATGTCTGCACTAAGCCTTATCAAGTTGGTGAAGGAATCTGGGTTTAATGCACCTCCTCCTCCACCACCTAAGCAGAACGTCGGCACCTCTAAGGCCGACGCTACAGAAAAGAGGAAATCCACCACTGATGCCTCAGAGGATCAGTGTAATACACCGTATTTTTATGACTTTTAATTTTGTGGATTTACTAAATTTAATTAGAGATATTAAATTAATATTAATCCGAAAAATCATTTAAATACTTACTAACGTGATAAGAGTTAGTAATTATTGGAATTTTGTTGTAAGTTACTTTATGGGTAAAGTAAGTGGTGTAATTAAATTTGGTAAAATTATCACGAGAATCTAATTTGATAATTTTGGAAATTTATCGGGACGCGCCTGTGTCGTGTCGAGATTAAATTTGAACTAATTAAAGTGAATAAATTATAAGTCACCCGTATGGCCATTTTGAGTGCGTCAATGTGTCCGTAAGGGTCGAGATAGTCAAAATAATGTACCCGAGAGTTTTGTTTGGGTCTCGGGGCAATTCTAGGCCTAATTAACATCCCAGGAGGGCATTTTAGGCATTTTATATTTTTGGGCATGGAAACCCACTATTTTTCTAAGGTTATATCAGATGGTAGGAGTCATCTTCTAGGGTTAGAAGAACCATAAACCTTAGACGGCCATTGGAGAGGAAGAGGAAGAGCATTCCAAGGAGTTCTAGGCCAAGAACTCCACTGTTTGCACCGCCGTCGCCACCGAACGTTAGATCGCGCAACGAGGATCACAACCACACCAATATCTCCACAAATCTGAACCAAGAATTCCCAGGCAAGTATCTATCTTGTTATATTTCAGTTAATTCTTCAAAGATATTAATCTAGGATTGATTAGGACTAGTTTTTATGCAAGAAAAACCTATTTTGGAGACTTGAATTTGTATGATGTATAGGTAAAAGATGTACTCTGGAAATCAAATTAACATGTAGAGATTTAACCACGAAATGACAGTAAATTGGGAGTATGAAATCTGGTAAAAGAATGGCAAGAAACTAAATAAAGAAAATATTAGGGTTCTTGATATTTTTATGGATTATGCCCCATTTAATTCGTTATTCATGATGAAAATTCGCATCCCTTACGTAGAATACCACTTATTTGATAATAAAATACTTGTAGTACAAATTGTTGGGAGTTTGGAAGTCAAACATATTGATTTGGATGATTTTGGAAGAAGAAACCCGTAACTGAAAATTCTGCAGTTTCGTTATACCTGCTTGTTCGATCGATCGACCCAGGATCATCGATCGATCGACGCATCGATCGATCGAGCACCTGCCATCGATCGATCGACCCCTCCTGTAAAACTCAAATTCCTTTTTTTAAATAGTCGGTTCCAACTTAAAAGAATATAAATTCTTGGACATTATTGTTAGAATATTGTGGGAGATAAATAAGACTAGTGGGACTTTATAAAAATGGAACCCTTATTGTAAGACGAGATTAAAATTTAACAAAGGTGTTTTACACTTAAGAAAATGGGAACGTGTGTTTAAAGGGTGAGACTCGAAAGAAAGTTACGTTGTAAAATAAATGAGTACCTACTGAAATTATACTTGGGGAAAAATAGGAATTTACGAGTGTTACGTAGTAAGTTGGAATAATCCCATAAATAAGTAAAAGGGTCGAACCGTTATTCGGGAAAATTTAGTAATGTTCAATAAGAATGAATATCATAAGTAGGGGTCGTGGGTGTACCTAAATTTGAAATGGGAATACTAGTATACATATATGACTGTGTTTGTGTATATACTATGTACGTGTAAAAATCATGCCCGCGCTACTTGCTATCCCTGACGTTACCGTGCTAGGATAGTCTTATCTCGATGGGACCTTTATGGGGGATATTGACTCGTACCCTAGAACATAAGAATCCTTGGTACAGGCTATCGGATCGATAGTCAGACGGTCCTAAGAGACGTGAGGGTATGTGCTGACCTCTTAGTGACTTGGAACTATGCTTCGCCTAAATTTGTATGTGTTTTGTGTTAATATAGTTCAAGAGTGATTCCGAACTAGTATTTCCCTTAGTACGAGTGATACGGGGACTGGATAGCAGAGTATGCCAGCACCATAAATGTTATGTGGGGTGCCGTTGTTATATATATATATATTATATGAGTAGTTAATATATATTTAAACTTGAAATTTGGAAACTACCTACTGTGACTATGGTAAGTAAGAAATGAATAATGATTTCAACTTGGGAATAAGTGTTTGAAAAGTATGATGCGTTACTGGGAAACTTTATAATCAAATGAGGGTTATGTGAGAACTTTGCTTTTAAATAAAAGTAACTTTCTTAACATTAGAAATTATCGGCATGAAATCTTATGAGTAACTTAAGATAAGTTAAACTGTTGGGAGTATTAGTGCGATAGGTGTGAACATTAGACGAGAGGTGAGAATTACTCAATGGAGTCCCGCACTAATATGACTATTGCATTAGCCGGTAAGCATTTTAAATACTTCCTAAACTAATTTTAAACTGTTTTACAATTGGGCTCTGACCCGTTTCCTATTTTCTCTTCTCTCTTGTATATATATGTATATATTACAGGTGCCCAGCCACAGGGGCGTCTTGCATAGGATCCTTTGGAAGGAACGCACTGCAGCTTAGGTGGGAGTTGCGGGCCTCTTGCTTAGACGATCTCATCATTGATTCCACTTCTAATTTTACTTTATCCAGTTGGGCATGTGTCGCCCTATTTCATTTATTCAGTCGGTTTTATAAGAGATTGTGATTCATCCAATTCCAGCATTTATACTTTGGGATTTTTACGGTCAGGATGTCTTTCCTTTAAAGTTTTAATGTTGGACTTATTTAGTTGAATGTTTAAATTGCTTGGATTATATTTTCCAGTCAGATTTTTGTGTGATTTTTAAACCATGGATTATGTAAGGTTTTAAATATTGGTTTTAAATTAAAATTGGAAATTGAAGTTTAAAAACGGTTTTGTCACTTAGCTTAACTATTTAGGGTGTTTAATTGGAAAATTTATGTATGCGACAGTGATGCTAAGAATGAACCAACCGTTCACCTTGGTTATAATTTAATAAAGGATTGATCACCCGATATTTAATTAGGCGGGGTGTCACAGGTGGTATCAGAGCATCAGGTTCTATTGTCCTTTAGGATCTATACGAATTATTTCACTTTTAGCTTAGCGTTCTTACTATAGAGCCCTATTTTAGGATTGTTGTATTCTTGCTTTTACGATTACATCTTCAGCTATTTGATATTTGATAATAACTGTAGACTAATATAACCTTCTGTACGTTTCAGATGCCTCCAAAACGCGCACCTAAGGATAGGCGTACCCAAGTCGAGCAACTAGTAGCTTCGGCTCAGGAAATGATGAACGCAACCGAGGTAGCCTCTATCTTTGCTTAGGCGGTGAATGCCACACTAGCGGTAGTACAACAGGCTCCATCCCAGGTTCAGGCAGTGGCGCCAGTACCGACACAGCTTCCTTCTACATGGGAGCGAGTTAGGGATGCCTTCCAGAAGGCGCATCCCCCAGAGTTTGCGGGTAGTTCAGATATTATTGTATCCAGCCAATGGAAGAAAGATATCCAGAGGCATCTGCGCGTGTACGAGTGCACGGACGTGCAGAAACAGCTGTTGTCTTCCTTTAAACTAGTGGGGGCCGCTTTACATTTGTGGGAATCCACTACCACCTTGGAGGAGAGGGATATTATCACTATTCAGTTATTTTGGACGCGGTTTGACAGTAAATACTTCCCATCCGCCGTGGAAACTGAGATGAGGCAGAAGTTACTGAATTTGAAACAGGAGAATTCGACTGTTGCTGAGTACGAAGAGGAGTTCACAAGACTTCTCACTATAGTGCCAGATGAGGCACCCACTGAGGGGAAGAAGATACTGTTGTTTGTAGACGGGTTGGCTTGGAGGATCCGTCAGCATCTTATAGGCAATCTTTCACTGAGTACCTACACGGACATACTCAATGATGATTTATTACACTTCCAGGATCACCGCTTCCACCTACTGGGAAGCAAGCGAGAAGGAGAGTCTAGCCAGCAGGGCAGGACAGGGGGTAGTGGTGCTAGTGGAGCACCGACATCTTAGGGGCAGACTCATCAGCATGAGCAGAGTTCCCATCAGGGGGACCCTGCCAAGAAGTTTTGATCAGGTGACTCCAGGCAGGGATTTGGGGGATTCAGGTAGGGCCAGTCTAATCAGCAGGGCCAGCAGGGCCAACATCGTCACCCGTAGGGTCAGCAGCAGGGCCATCAGGGCCAACAGCATTTTCAGCAGGGCCAACAGGGCCAATGGCGGGGTGGTAATGGCCAACAGGGTCATAATTAGCAGGGACAGAGGGGAGGAAATTTCAAGGGCCGATGCTTCGGGTGTGGTAAAAATGGCCACAGAGGGAGATAGGGCCCCACAGCAACAGGGTTCCCGTAATGAGCCACAGAGGCCACCTTTTCTAGCCGACCTCCCAACACCAGCTCAGGCACCAGCCCTACCATCCATTCCAACAGCTCCAGTGCAGTAGGGGCAATTACAGTACGAACGTGTCTATAACGTCCACCAGGCAGTAGATCCACAGGCGCCACCCGCGATTAAGGGTACTTTTCCTGTACATGGTACTATGGGTCGAGTTTTATTTGATACTGGGGCGACACACTGTTTTATAGCTACTCAGTTTGTAAAGGCCTTAGGGTTGTTAGCCACAGCAGAGAGCACTATGACATGTGTAGACTCACCACTGGGAAATGGATCGTTAATCTTCTTTATATACCGAGGTGTGGGAGTAGAGATTGGTAGCTTAATCTTACCTGCAGACATGTTAGTCTTAGATATGCATGAGCACGACGTCATTATTGGTATGGATTGGCTCGCAGCATACAGAGCCATGATAGATTGTTTCGGTGGGAGTATTGTCTTTGCCATTCCGGGACAGGAGATGTTTGTAGTGGCGATGCCTCGCCCTGAGGGAGGCTCTACCGCTTATTTGTATTACATAGAGGAGGATACCTCTAAGGAGGTCGTGATTCCCTTAGACTCGATCCCACTTCGTGAGTATTCTGATGTATTTTAAGAGATACCAGGCCTACCCCCCAGTCGAGAGATAGATTTTGTCATAGATTTATTACCGAATACTCGACCGATAGAACACGCTCCATATCGTATGGCTCCGGTAGAGATGCGAGAGTTACGAGATCAGATAGAGCAGCTGTTAGGTCAGGGCTTCAGTCGTAGGAGTACCTCACCTTGGGGCGCTCCATCTTTGTTTGTGAAAAAGAGAGATGGTTCACTGAGATTATGTGTCGACTACCGGGAACTGAACAAGGTCACGGTACGGAACAAATATCCGTTGCCTCGAATCGATGATCGGTTCGACTAGCTTAGGGGAGCAACTTTCTTTTCGAAGATATATTTGAGGTCAGGATACCATCAACTACGTATTAGGGAGCATGATGTTTCGAAGACTGCTTTCTTGACGAGATATGGGTCCTATGAGTTTAGAGTGATGCCATTTGGACTCACAAATGCTCCAGCCGTATTCATGGACTTGATGAACCGAGTGTTCAGAGAGTTCTTGGATCAGTTTGTCATCATCTTCATAGATGACATCCTGATATATTCGCACACTAAGGAAGAGCATGCTGAGCACTTGAGGCAGGTTCTTCAGACTCTACCAGAGCATAAGTTGTATGCTAAGTACGAGAAGTACGGATTCTGGTAACGGGAAGTAAAATTCTTGGAACATGTTGTTTCTGAAATGGGGATAGCGGTTGACCCGAGTAAAGTGTTAGCGGTGAGGGAGTGGGGACAACCCACGACACCGACGAAAGTGCATAGTTTCTTAGGGTTAGCCGGGTACTATAGGAGATTCATTCGAGGGTTCTCCAAGATAGCGGGCCCATTGATGAACCTGACTCGCAAGGAGGTACCATATGTGTAACAACTCTCACTTTTGAGAGCCTATTTTATATTTCTTTACTATGTGTAGTAATTAATTATAAAATGATGGATGTTGAGTAAATATTTATTTAATATGGAAAAGTTTAATATTTACTGAAATGTTGTATGATTACCTGATCAGTAGGTAAAAATATTCATGTGGTGACTTGTTGTGTCATAAGAATTAAAATGACATTTTGGTTTAATATGAAACCAGAACTTAAAATGAGTTATAAAATCTCCAAATGATAATTTGGAGGGTGTAGTTAGTCCCGGTAGGTGCGAGATAGTCAAAATAAGTGCCATATTGTATTTTGGCATTTCGAGCACTTTTGACTGGTTATAGCTTAAATGTGCAGTTGCGATTTATTATATCGCGTATTGATCATTTAAGTGGGCTTTTAGACTTAAGCCCCATTTTATTTTCCCCACCCCCATTTCTATTCTTCCATTTTACACAATTGAGCCTTAGAGAGAGTAGAGAGAGGAAGAGAACTTTGGGAGAAAAAGAGAAATTTGGAGATTCAAGCTTGGATCATTGCCTACACCAAATCCAATCAGCATTTGCATGATCAAGGCAAGTTATCTACTTGCTATTATATGATTTAAGGAGAATAATTAGTTGTGATAGTTATGAATTTGTTGTGTTTAAATCATTTAAGGATTTGTTGGATTTTTGGGTATTAACCCTTGGAAATTGATTTGGATGATAAATGTTGCAAATGATGGTAGTTGGGTGTATTTATGGAGTTTTAGTTCCATTATATAAGCTTGGTGTGGTTGGTTTGGGGTTTGGGAGAAAATTTGGAGTTTAGAACTCCATAGCCAAACTTGGCATTTTCGCAGGGGTGAATCGATTCGCATAGAAGCAGTTTCCCAGATCTGTGTACCCGAATCAATTCGGGTTAAGGCCGAATCGATTCGGCAAATGCAGAATGTTGTTTTTGTCTTTCGAACCGATTCGCTTTCAGGGCGAATCGATTCGGCCCCTAGGACGAATCGATTCGGTCCCTACAGTTTTGAGTTATTTTCTTGTTAAAATTTTGATCTTTTTCTTTAGGCTTAGGACCTAGGAACCTTCTTGAATGAAGTAAACTTAGAGTCCTAGAATAGTAGTTGAGTTTGGTCGCTACCCTAGACTAAAATTTGGGTCATCTGGGGTTTATTTTGGGGGTGTTTAAAGTAATGCTAAGGCATTATTTCTTTTATTGAAATTTTTTTTAGAAGTTAGGAAGTTAAATGCCCATGCTTGGAGACTTAGGGGCTTATCGGAATCCTATGAACTTTGGGAATTGTAGGATCATAATGTCTATTTGGAGACAAAGCCGAAACTTGAAATTTGAGGAATATCAATGATAATATTCAACGGGAATAGGTTCGCATAATATGAACCCAAATTTGTTTAAAGATGATAGGTTCAAATAAAATGAACCCAGTTGTTTAATGACGTTAGGTTTGAATAAAAAGAACCAATCACATGGATAATGGAAATGGAAATTGGTAATGAATATTGAAAATGAAAATGAGATTTAAAATGGTAAATGTTAATTTACTTAAACACACCTCTCTAAATGACATCATAAGGGAAGTTCGCGTACTTGGTGATGCCCCCTGGCTAATGAATGCAGTGTGGATATAGTCCTAGGCCATATGCGGGGTTTTTATATGTTTTCTGCGCTGGTGAGGGGATTTCGGGTGTGGTCCTGACTCTCCCGCATGCATATGGACGCTTCCCGACGTATCGCGATAGGTGCCCAGGTTATCTTGTATAGATAGGCCCTGGAAGATGATGGTCATTTAGGGGCGCACCCAGTGGGGAAACTCGGAGGGGCGGTCTTAGAATCATTATATGTATGAGAATATAATTTTTCTGCATCAAGTGGGACTTGATGGATATATATGCCATAAAGAGCATGGATACGTGCCATAAAGAGCATATGATTGAGATATGTGCCATAAAGAGTACTTGGTATAAATGGTATTCCTATTAAGGAATGGAAAGATAAAAATGGAAAGTTTTAATTAATGAAGGGAAATTATATCTTCTTGATTAAACCGGATAAATGGTTTTATTCCTAATAAGGAATGTAAAGGGATATGGTAATTGGATTAATGAGCAAAGGTTTTAAATTAAAGTTATTTACTTTTAAATTTTCTTTTGTAATTGTGTTACATTTCATAATTAGTTAAAATATCTTAATTTGAAATTGTAGTTTAACATGCTAGTTATCATACCATTTTATCATCCTTATCATTCATGCATAACTGTTCATTTCTATCATGCTTTTTATTTCTTCTGGTGATCATATAGAACCCGGCCCTGACCGATTCATTTTCCTTGTTGTGCATATGATTGTATCCGCTCAGGTGCTCCACCGCAAGGGCGCCCGGTTTAACATTCCTATTCCTTTGCTTTTGACGAGCTGTAAGATCTTGCGAATTATTACAGGTCATTGAATTAGACCCCCTCGTCTTTGTGCTCTAGATATGATTGGGTCTTACACTCGGGCGTGTGGCCCAAACTTTTGTATTTGATTAATGAATGTATTACGTAAGATATTAAACTGTTGTACTGTGTTGTGTGTAGTTGTGGACCGACAGCCTATACGGTCCTTTTGTATACATTCGTGTTAGATTTATTATATATATTCTTGTGGAATTCCACTTGCTTATCAGATTGGGTTGTTTAAATTTAATTTTCTTAACTGGTTTGAAATTCTAAATTTTTTGGCAGCCCGTTTTCTGATTTATTGGGTGGTTTTCCCGTATACTCAGTTTATTTTTGTGATGCTGAGAATGATATCCATCCATGATTCCTATTACGTTTGAGTATCGGGCTGGCCACCCCTTATCTCGGATCGCGGGTTGTCACAGATGGTATCAGAGCATCAGGTTCTAGAGTCCTTAGGAATCTGTGTGAACGCTTTACGTTTTCAGCGTTGCTTTTGATTTGACATAGAGCCTTAGGATTAAGATCGTTGATTTCTCTAGTGAGATTTCATTCTTCTGCCATGAGGTAGAACTCATAGAATCTGTTGTACGTTCGTGTGAGAATATTAGGTTGATTGAAGAAGGGCGCCAGGGAAGGTTGTGGTGAAGGCGTCATTTGATGGGATTAGGAGGAACTGTAATTTATGGTCGGGGATGAGGACCGCTTTGGAAGTCGCTCCCCTTTTGTAGCATTTTCATATTTTGCTACTGCGACTACTAATTACGGTAAATCTAGTTTTCCAAGTACTTCTAGAAGTAGAGGGTGGTACTAAGCTTGAGATTTCAAGTGATGTTAAACGAAAGCTGGAAAGTGCACAGAAGTAGGATGGAGGAAAATCCTTCACCCGTAGGAGTAGTGTTGAAATGGTGGGAATGTAGTCACCATATTTCTGGGAGAAGAAAGTTTTTCCAAGGAGGAACCCGGTATATACATTCTATAGAAAGTTTATCTGGGACAACTGAAAGTTAGAGAAGGTGGATCCTCAAACGTTCACGCGAGGTTCGATCAGAGACTGACATGTGAATAAAGAGTTGTACGGTTAGGGAGGCCGTGCACCAAAATAAAGTTAGCATAAGGAAGGAAGAGTCCTTTGATGGAAGGATAAGCTCCCGAATAAGTGTCGTTAACACTTCTGAAGGAACAATGTTCATGAAACCCTATTGGTGGGCATCCACCTGAAGAGGTTTCATTGAACTGAGGAAAAGGAGGCCGAGATGCGTGTTCTCTTTTATTGAGAAAGTAAGATGGACTATGTGGACAAATGTTTGGCAGCTAGGGGCGAAACAATGGTTATAACATGAAAGAACCACGCATATTCATTATGTTGATTGGAGAAAGGGAAACGAAAAAGCGCCTAGTTGGGTAATTAATGGAAGTACTGTTGGATCGTATAAGACTCGAATATGGAGTCTGAGAATCATTGGTATGAACCCGGAGTGATTGGCAAATATGTTGGCGAGAATTCCACCTTATTAGTAGGTGGTGTATTCCTTAGGATAAGATTTTTTAGTATCGTATCTACGATAGTTTCGAGTGCGTACCTCGAGCTTGTGGGAATATTGACGATATCATAGATAGAGTAATTATATGACTTTCGTGGTAGGGAAGTTTCATATTTTCCTTCAGTCGTTATAAAGTGAGTGATGTTATGTTTTCCTTTAACTACTATGTACATTATGTGCTACTTGTATGATGGGTACTATACAAGTAAAGATATCTTGGGTTGATTGGGGGTGATAGCAAGCAAATAGATTGCGAGGCTATCTTATTTCTAGTTTCAGGACGGAATTAGTTATTCTATAATGTCTCTCCTGGATACAGGTTGAGATTTTATAGGGGTGGTTGAGGTAAGTAGGAGGTTTTTATTACTTGTTGTATTATTGGGTTGGTGTGATTGAGTGCTTATTTGCATTGTATGTGATTGGTATGCCTTATCCCCACGACCGACAAAGTTGAGTAGTAGCGTATAGGAGGAATTCCTTGTTTGGATTCCGCTTTTGCGGGACGCTCCACGCGTGAACCTAGATGAAGTTGAGAATGGGGAGATGTTATTCTTTCTTCTTTTAGTTCATTTCATTTCATTCTATTTTATTTTATTTTGCTGGTTGAAAGGTTTAGCCGAGAATCACGTAGAAGAGTGATTAATGGCTAATAAAGTGCGAAATAGAAGCACTGTATACAGTCTCTCCTCTGAACGATGCGAGGGAGACTGGGATACGAATTCCAATTAAGACTTCGGGTTATGCCTTGATAAGAAGGCTATTTAAAAAGGTATATATATGTTGTGGGGTAAATAATTATAAGGCTTTGTGGAAAGTGAATGTTTGATTTGTTAACTCTTCAGTTATTTAAATGGTAATGTATATAAGTAGAATCTTTTCGGTCCCGAACATGTGTCTTAGACCTGTATATCTTGATGAAAACGCGAGGTAGTAGTGTAACGGGAGGGTTCCTTATTTGGATTTTGCTTCGGCGAGACGTCCCACGCACGAAACCGAGCAAATGTCGGGAGTTGAGAAAGGTCTTGGGCACTAGGGATATACTTAGTATTAGGTGTATACGACTTAGATAGGATATAGGTAGGTAGACCTTAGGATTGTTTGGACATAAGGCCTTTTGTTTATGTGACATTAGTTTAGGAGGGCTGTCGGGAGTTGACCACAAATAAGTTGTGTGTTAACTTTAAGAGGGATTGGTTCCCTGATAACGAGAAGTGGTGGATTTCGAGAGGTTTGGTAGATAAGGCCGAAGGAGATAAGGCCTCTCGTAGTTAGAGGTTACAGAGGTAACTTAACTTTCGGGATGAATAGGGTGAATTGATTCTCACTCCTGAGCTCATGTTGTTAAGCTCAAGGGTGAATTCCGTTAACAAGTCTCTGCCATAATGGGAAGTAATAATACTGAAGCATCGACTTATTGTCTATGCGCCTCATAAGTTTAAACTTGTGGGAAGTATTATCCCATGCTTGAATTAAAATTCATCGTGGGGGTGATCACCATACGGGAAAGAAGGTACTACTTCCTGGGCAGAATTTAGTCTTTCGTGCGAGAAACATTTCATTGCAAGATGTCGTAGGAAAGACAGGGGTGGTTAAGACCACATATACAAGCTGTTGATTGAGGGAACAATATCCTGCTCTATTGACTCTGAGGGCGGGGTGTGTTTCCACAGGAGATTTTTGTCCCAGATGAGAAGGACTTAAGAAAGGCAGAAATGGTGGAATCTCGCGGTTCTAAGGTTGCGGTGCATAGGGTAACGACTTATGTGTCAAGTTGTGCGCTGCCAGTATTGGTGGTCGGGCATGAAGGGTTAGTTGGACTGCATGGGGTGCCTTTGATTATAGTTTCCGACTGAGACGAGAGTTTCATTTCCCACTTGTGGCAAGTTTCCAAGAAGCCATGGGAATCAAATTGTGGTTAAGCACTTCTTATCATCCTCCACAGATGGACAGACCAAAGGGGTAAACCACATGTTGGAGGATATGCTCCTTATGTGCATGCTTGACTTCGAGAATAGTCAGGAACAGTGTCTCCCACTAGTTGAATTCGCTTATAATTATTTGTATCGATTCACTATCGGGATGGAGCTTTAAAAAAAAAAGCCTGTTATGGTAGGCCTTGTGGATCTCCCTCTTGTTGGTTAGGGGTGCGAGATGATAAGTCTCTCGGACCTGGAATGATCCGGGATACTTCTTCGAAAATCGAACTCATTCAGAATCGCATTCGTATAACGAAGATCGACGAAAGAGCTAAGTCGATGCGAGAAGAAGTCATGTGGAGTTTGAGGTCGATGGACCAAGTGTTGGTGCGAGTATCGCCTATGAAGGGCATTAAGCGGTTCGAGTAGAAAAGGAAAACGTGCACTGCGTTACGTTGGACCTTTCCTATATATGTTAAGGTGGGTCCGGTAACCTATTAACTTGCTTTATCGAAATATTTGCAGCAAGTTCATGACGTGTTCCATATCTCTCATGTAAAGTAGTACAAGAGATGTGATGGTGCCTTTAGGCACTTTTCTTTCGAAAATATTGAGTTACAACTTGACGTTCCTTATGAGGAGTAGTCGGTTGCTATTTTAGAGCGTGGAGAGCGGAGATTGAGATCGCAGGTAGTACCTTTAGTTATGATGCAAGGTAGTCAGCACAGTGTCGAGGAATCGACATGGGATCGCGAGGACGACATGCGGGAAAAGTATCCGCATTTCTTCTTACGAGGTATGCCTGAATTTTGGGGGCAAAATTCAGTCATAAGGGGGGAGTATGTAACAACCCTCACTTTTGAGAGCCTATTTTATATTTATTTACTATGTGTAGTAATTAATTATAAAATGATGTATGTTGAGTAAATATTCATTTAATATGGAAAAGGTTAATATTTACTGAAATGTTGTATGATTACCTGATGAGTAGGTAAAAATATCCATGTGGTGACTTGTTGTGTCATAAGAATTAAAATGACATTTTGGTTTAATATGAAATCGGAACTTAAAATGAGTTATAAAATCTCCAAATGATAATTTGGAGGGTGTAGTTAGTCCCGGTAGGTGCGAGACAGTCAAAATAAGTGCCATATTGTATTTTGGCATTTCGGGCACTTTTGACTGGTTATAGCTTAAATGTGTAGTTGCGATTTATTATATTGCGTATTGATCATTTAAGTGGGCTTTTAGACTTAAGCTCCGTTTTATTTTCCCCATCCCCATTTCTATTCTTCCATTTTACACAATTGAGCCTTAGAGAGAGTAGAGAGAGGAAGATAACTTTGGGAGAAAAAGAGAAATTTGGAGATTCAAGCTTGGATCATTTCCTACACCAAATCAAATCAGCACTTGCATGATCAAGGCAAGTTATCTACTTGCTATTATATGATTTAAGGAGAATAATTAGTTGTGATAGTTATGAATTTGTTGTGTTTAAATCATTTAGGGTTTTGTTGGATTTTTGGGTATTAACCCTTGGAAATTGATTTGGATGATAAATGTTGCAAATGATGGTAGTTGGGTGTATTTATGGAGTTTTAGTTCCACTATATAAGCTTGTTTTGGTTAGTTTTGGGTTTGGGAGAAAATTTGGAGTTTAGAACTCCATAGCCAAACTTGGCATTTTCGCAGGGGCGAATCGAATCGGCCTC
Organism: Sambucus nigra; assembly: GCA_949130495.1. Taxonomy (NCBI): domain Eukaryota; kingdom Viridiplantae; phylum Streptophyta; class Magnoliopsida; order Dipsacales; family Adoxaceae; genus Sambucus; species Sambucus nigra. The sequence goes on along the minus strand of OX422221.1, from coordinate 159,337,537 downwards.
TTGGGCGAATCGATTTGCATAGAAGCAGTTTCCCAGGTCTGTGTACCCGAATCGATTCGGGTTAAGGCCGAATCGATTCGGCAAATGCAGAATTTGGGTTTTGTCTTCCGAACCGATTCTCTTTCAGGGCGAATCGATTCGGCAGGGCGAATCGATTCGTCCCCTAGGGCGAATCGATTCGGTCCCTGCAGTTTTGAGTTATTTTCTTGTTAAAATTTTGATCTTTTTGTTAAGGCTTAGGACCTAGGAACCTTCTTGAATGAAGTAAACTTAGAGTCCTAGAATATTAGTTGAGTTTGGTCGCTACCCTAGACTAAAATTTGGGTCATCTGGGGTTTATTTTGGGGGTGTTTAAAGTAATGCTAAGGCATTACTTCTTTTATTGAATTTTTTTTTAGAAGTTAGGAAGTTAAATGCCCATGCTTGGAGACTTAGGGGCTTATCGGAATCCTATGAACTTTGGGAATTGTAGGATCATAATGTCTATTTGGAGACTAAGCCGGAACTTGAAATTTGAGGAATATCAATGATAATATTCAACGGGAATAGGTTCGCATAATATGAACCCAAATTTGTTTAAAGATGATAGGTTCAAATAAAATGAACCTAGTTGTTTAATGATGTTAGGTTCGAATAAAAAGAACCAATCACATGGATAATGAAAATAGAAATTGGTAATGAATATTGAAAATGAAAATGAGATTTAAAATGGTAAATGTTAATTTACTTAAACACACCTCTCTAAATGACATCATAAGGGAAGTTCGCGCGCTTGGTGATGCCCCCTGGCTAATGAATACAGGGTGGATATAGTCCTAGGCCATATGCGGGGTTTTATATGTTTTCTGCGCTGGTGAGGGGATTCCGGGTGTGGTCCTGACTCTCCTGCATGCATATGGCCGCTTCCCGACGTATCGCGATAGGTGCCCAGGTTATCTTGTATAGATAGGCCCTGGAAGATGATGGTCATTTAGGGGCGCACCCAGTGGGGAAACTCGGAGGGGCGGTCTTAGAATCGTTATATGTATGAGAATATAATTTTTCTGCATCAAGTGGGACTTGATGGATATGTATGCCATAAAGAGCATGGATACATGCCATAAAGAGCATGTGATTGAGATATGTGCCATAAAGAGCACTTGGTATAAATGGTATTCCTATTAAGGAATGGAAAGATAAAAATGGAAAGTTTTAATTAATGAAGGTAAATTGTATCTTCTTGATTAAACCGGATAAATGGTTTTATTCCTAATAAGGAATGTAAAGGGATATGGTAATTGGATTAATGAGCAAAGGTTTTAAATTAAAGTTATTTACTTTTAAATTTTCTTTTGTAATTGTGTTACATTTCATAATTAGTTAAAATATCTTAATTTGAAATTGTAGTTTAACATGATAGTTATCATACCATTTTATCATCCTTATCATTCATGCATAACGGTTCATTTCTATCATGCTTTTTATTTCTTCCGGTGATCATATAGAACCCGGCCCTGACCGATTCATTTTCCTTGTTGTGCATACGATTGTATCCGCTCAGGTGCTCCACCGCAAGGGCGCCTGGTTTGACATTCCTATTCCTTTGCTTTTTACGAGCTATAAGATCTTGCGGATTATTACAGGTTATTGAATTAGACGCCCTCATCTTTGTGTTCTAGATATGATCGGGTCTTACACTCGGGCATGTGGCCCAAACTTTTGTATTTGATTAATGAATGTATTACGTAAGATATTAAACTGTTGTACTGTGTTGTGTGTAGTTGTGGACCGACAGCCTATACGGTCCTTTTATATACATTCTTGTTAGATTTATTATATATCTTGTGGAATTCCACTTGCTTATCAGATTGGGTTATTTAAATTTAATTTTCTTGACTGGTTTTAAATTCTAAAACTTTTGGCAACCCGTTTTCTAATTTATTGGGTGATTTTCCCGTATACTCAGTTTATTTTTGTGATGATGAGAATGATATCCATCCATGATTTCTATTACGTTTGAGTATCGGGCTGGCCACCCCTTATCTCGGATCGCGGGTTATCACAATATGTTTGGGACGATACTTGTCAATTAGCTTTCGATGAGCTGAAAGACAAGCTAACTTCGGCACCAGTCCTTGCTTTACCCAATCCAGGGGTGGAGTATCTGGTTTACACTGACGCCTCCTTATGGGGACTTGTGGGAGTACTTCAGCAGAAGGAGAAGGCTATAGCTTTTACCTCCCACAAGCTTAAGCCGCACGAGAATTACTACCCCACACATGACCTAGAGTTAGCAACGGTCATCTTTGCATTGAGGATATGGAGACACTACTTATTGGGGGAGAAATTTTGCTTGTTCACAGACCACAAGTCACTGCAGTATCTGTTCACTCAACGAGAGTTGAATATGCGTCAGCACAGGTGGTTAGAGTTTGTGAAAGACTATCAGTTAGATATACTGTACCATCCGAGTAAGGCCAACGTAGTTGCTGATGCATTGAGACGGAGACCGGTAGACGATGTAACGGACGTCTGTAAAGTAAAGTGGAAAGAGTTGGGTCACCAGGATGTGGTAGCCCGTTCATTCATATCTTCCATGATGGTGACACCTGAGATTGTTACGAGAGTAATACAGACACAGACAACAGACTCATTTTTCCAGGAGAAAATCGTACGACTTTTAGCCGAGGGTGCCGAGTCCTTTTCAATTAGTTTCGATGGAGGTTTCAGGTTTAATGGGAGATTGGTGGTCCCAAAAGGAGCAGACTTACGTCATGCAGTGATGACCCAGTCACACGGGTCCCGATTTGCGGTGAATCCTATGAGAGATAAGATGTACCAGGATATGAGGTGACAATACTGGTGGAGTGGGATGAAGAAGGACATTACTGAGTTCGTGCCCAAGTGTTCTACTTTCCAGATGGTAAAAGTGGACCACCAGAGACCATCGGAGTTGCTTCAGCCGTTGTAAATACCCACGTGGAAGTGGGAGAGTATTTCCATGGATTTCATTACGGGGTTGCCTACATAACAGCGGGGCCACGACTCCATCTGGGTGATTGTGGACCATTTGACCAAGGTGGATCATTTTCTTCCAGTAAGGACAGACTATACCACGGGCCATTATGCTCAGTTGTTCATTGCTGAGATTGTTAGGCTACATGGGGTGACCTTGGATATTGTGTCAGATAGAGACAAGATTTTCGTGTCGCATTTCTGGGAGAGTTTTCAGGAGGCCACGGGTACAGAGTTGAGATTGAGTTCAGCTTACCACCCACAGACAAATGAACAAACAGAGCGTACCAACCAGATGTTGGAAGATATGCTACGCATGTGTGACCTTGATTTTGGGGGAGGATGGGAGCCACATCTTCCACTAGTGGAGTTTGCTTATAATAACTCTTATCAGTTCACGATTGGCATGGCTCCATTTGAGGCATTGTATGGCAAGCCTTGTCGTTCTCCCACTTGTTGGTTAGAGGTGGGGGACAACAAGTTTCTCAGACCAGAGGTGATTTAGGAAACTTCTATGAGGATTGATATTATCAGGAGTCGCATTCGGGTAGCCTAGGATATGCAGAAAAGCTACGCCGATGCAAAACGGTTATTTCGTGAATTTAATATGGGGGACCATTTATTACTACGTGTATCTCCTATGAAAGGAGTGATGAGGTTTGGGAAGAAAAGGAAATTGGCCTCGAGGTACATGGGACCATTTCCCATTATCGAGAGGATTGGGCCGATAGCATACAGATTGGGACTGCTAGAGCACTTACACCGCATTCACCATGTATTCCACATCTCGTCATTGAGACGATACCTTCGGGATGACATGGCCCACACCCACATTGTGATTGAGGAGATTGACTTACAACCTGACAGCTCTTACGAGTAGAGGCCAGTGGCTATTCTAGACCATAGCGAAAGAAGATTGAGGTCGAAAGTAGTCCAACTTGTACGGGTCCAGTGGGAACATCATAATGTGGAGGAATCCACTTGGGAGCGTGAGGCGGACATGCATGAGAAGTACCCAGAGTTATTCTTACCAAGTACACCTTATTTTTCGAATTTCGGGACGAAATTCCGTTATTAGGGATGACTTTTAATTTTGGGGATTTACTAAATTTAATTAGAGATTTTAAATTAATATTAATCCAAAAAATCATTTAAATACTTACTAGCGTGGTAAGAGTTAGAAATTATCGGAATTTTGTTGTAAGCTACTTTATGGGTAAAGTAAGTGGTGTAATTAAATTTAGTAAAATTATCACGAGAATCTAATTTGATAATTTTGGAAATTTATCGGGACGCGCCAGTGTCGTGTCGAGATTAAATTTAAACTAATTAAAGTGAATAAATTATAAGTCACCCATATGGCCATTTTCAGTGCATCAATGTGTCCGTAAGGGTCGAGATAGTCAAAATAATGTACCCGAGAGTTTTGTTTGGGTCTCGGGGCAATTCTAGGCCTAATTAACATCCCGGGAGGGCGTTTTAGGCATTTTATATTTTTGGGCATGGAAACCCACGATTTTTCTAAGGTTATATCAGATGGTAGGAGTCATCTTCTAGGGTTAGAAGAACCATAAACCTTAGACGGCCATTGGAGAGGAAGAGGAAGAGCATTCCAAGGAGTTCTAGGCCAAGAACTCCACTGTTTGCACCGCCGTCGCCACCGAACGTTAGATCGCGCAACGAGGATCACAACCACACCAATATCTCCACAAATCTGAACCAAGAATTCCCAGGCAAGTATCTATCTTGTTATATTTCAGTTAATGCTTCAAAGATATTAGTTTAGGATTGATTAGGACTAGTTTTTATGCAAGAAAAACCTATTTTGGAGACTTGAATTTGTATGATGTATAGGTAAAAGATGTACTCTGGAAATCAAATTAACATGTAGAGATTTAACCACGAAATGATAGTAAATTGGGAGTATGAAATCTGGTAAAAGAATGGCAAGAAACTAAATAAAGAAAATATTAGGGTTCTTGATATTTTTATGGATTATGCCCCATTTAATTCGTTATTCATGATGAAAATTCGCATGCCTTACGTAGAATACCACTTATTTGAGAATAAAATACTTGTAGTACAAATTGTTGGGAGTTTGGAAGTCAAACATATTGATTTGTATGATTTTGGAAGAAGAAACCTGTAACTGAAAATTCTGCAGTTTCGTTATACCTGCTTGATCGACCGATCGACCCAGGATCATTGATCGATCGACGCATCGATCGATCGAGCACCTGCCATCGATCGATCGACCCCTCCTGGAAAACTCAAATTCCTTTTTTTTTAATAGTCGGTTCCAACTTAAAAGAATATAAATTCTTGGACATTATTGTTAGAATATTGTGGGAGATAAATAAGACAAGTAGGACTCTATAAAAATGGAACCCTTATTGTAAGACGAGATTAAAATTTAACAAAGGTGTTTTACACTTAAGATAATGGGAACATGTGTTTAAAGGGTGAGACTCGAAAGAAAGTTACGTTGTAAAATAAATGAGTACCTACTGAAATTATACTTGGGGAAAAATAGGAATTTACGAGTGTTACGTAGTAAGTTGGAATAATCCCATAAATAAGTAAAAGGGTCGAACCGTTATTCGGGAAAATTTAGTAATGTGCAATAAGAATGAATATCATAAGTAGGGGTCGTGGGTGTACCTAAATTTGAAATGGGAATAGTAGTATACATATATGACTGTGTTTGTGTATATACTATATACGTGTAAAAATCATGCCCGCGCTACTTGCTATCCCTGGGGTTACCGTGCAAGGATAGTCTTATCTCGATGGGACCTTTATGGGGGATATTGACTCATACCCTTGAACATAGGAATCCTTTGTACAGGCTATCAAATCGATATTCAGACGGTCCTAAGAGACGTGAGGGTATGTGCTGACCTCTTAGTGACTTGGAACTATGCTTCGCCTCAATTTGTATGTGTTTTGTGTTAATACAGTTCGAGAGTGATTCCGAACTAGTATTTCCCTTAATACGAGTGATACGGGGACTGGATAGCAGAGTATGCCAGCACCATAAATGTTATGTGGGTTGCCGTTATTTTATATATATATATATATATATATATATATATATATATATATATATATATATATATATATTATATGAGTAGTTAATATATATTTAAACTTGAAATTTGAAAACTACCTACTGTGACTATGGTAAGTAAGAAATGAATAATGATTTCAACTTGGGAATAAGTGTTTGAAAAGTATGATGTGTTATTGGGAAACTTTATAATCAAATGAGGTTTATGTGAGAACTTTGCTTTTAAATAAAATTAACTTTCTTAACATTAGAAATTATTGGCATGAAATCTTATGAGTAACTTAAGATAAGTTAAACTGTTGGGAGTATTAGTGCGATAGGTGTGCACATTAGAAGAGAGGTGAGAATTTCTCAAGGGAGTTACGCACTAATATGATTATTGCATTAGCCGGTAAGAACTTTAAATACTTGCTAAACTAATTTTAAACTGTTTTACAATCGGGCTCTGACCCGTTTCGTATTTTCTCTTCTCTCTTGTATATATATGTATATATTACAGGTGCCCATCCACAGGGGCGTCTTGCATAGGATCCTTTGGAAGGAACGTGCTGCAGTTTAGGTGGGAGTTGCGGGCCTCTTGCTTAGACGATCTCATCATTGATTCCACTTTTAGTTTTACTTTATCCAGTTGGGCACGTGTCCCCCTATTTCATTTATTCAGTCGGTTTTATCAGAGATTATGATTCATCCAATTCCAACATTTATACTTTGGGATTTTTACGGCCAGGATGTCTTTCCTTTAAAGTTTTAATGTTGGACTTATTTAGTTGAATGTTTAATTTTCTTGGATTATATTTTCCAGTCAAATTATTGTGTGATTTTTAAACCATGGATTATGTAAGGTTTTAAATATTGGTTTTAAATTAAAATTGGAAATTGAAGTCTAAAAATGGTTTTGTCACTTAGCTTAATTATTTAGGGTGTTTAATTGGAAAATTTATTTATGTGACAATGATGCTAAGAATGAACCAACCGTTCACCTTGGTTATAGTTTAATAAAGGACTGATCACCCGGTATTTAATTAGGCGGGGTGTCACAATCCGAGGTCGAGTAAGCACCAAAAGTCCATCCCAATCTCTTATGATGACGTATTGGCTGCTCGTCTGGAGCAGCTGAAGATCAGTAACAGCCTGATAGGTTATGGTCCGAAGGCAATGGATGCCATCGGCTCTGCAATGACCGATGCAAATAAGCATTTTCTATGCTCGATTGATACCCCTCTTTTGATCGAGTTTTGCCTTCACAGGTCTATCTAGGTAAAAACTTTTCCTTTTTTTTATTCCATGTCTAACCTCAGCTTTTATTGGATTAAGGTTTGCATTCATACACCTGACTTTGTATTGCAGGGTATCCTGTCCATGCACCAGTTCGTTGACTAGACCCTGAGGAAGCTGCCCTTTATTGAAAAGGGAAAAGAGGCCCAAAAGGTGGAGGCCTCTCTAAATAATGAGGTTGAACGTCTGAAGGTCGCCTTGGAGACGTCTGAGAATAAGGTGAAGCAGAGGGACAGGGACATGGATAAGCTCCAGAAGGACCACACCTCTGCCCTGAGGGTCAAGGATGACGTTCTTCAAGAAAAGGTTGATGCTGCTGTGAAAGCTTCCCTTGAGGATACCTCTGAGAAGATTTTGTCCGACTATAAGGTCTCTGACCAATTTATAAGTTTCGACTTTGACTACCTTGAAAGAGGTGTTAAAGCCACTAGTAAATGGGAGGCCATTAAGGAATAAGAATCAGCGAGCTTGACAGCCTCAGACTTCATTGGTCTCAGCTATAGTAACCCTCAGTTTTCTTAGTCCTTTCAAGAGGTCGAGGAGGAAGGAGAAGGTGCAGCTCCTACAGAGACCGCCCCACTGGAAGTTATAGAGACAGAGGATGTCAAACCTCGATATGATGGGGCCGAGGTTACCAACGTCGGACAAGATAATGGGGACGAGGTTACCAACCCTATGGCTGTAGACACCTAGACCATGATTTGTGAAGCTTTACACTTGTAATTTTCGTTTCTCATCTATAATTGTTTGTAACCTCTTATAACATACTCTAAGGCATGTTGTCTTGTAATTCTGACTTCTTCGGGTTATATTATCCTCTTCAGAGGATTTTGCTTCTTTCGATGAATGCTTTCTTGAATATTGTCTTGCAAATCATACTTCCCATCAAGTGATGTTTAAGGTCTGAGGTCATCTAACTAAGATGTTACCCTCATAAATTTTCACAAAATTAATGATGTTTAAGGTCTGAGGTCATCTAACTAAGATGTTACCCTCATAAATTTCACCAAATTAATGATGTTTAAGGTCCGTGGTCATCAAACTAAGATGCTTCATCTTAGACCCTGTCACCAAATTATGATGTTTTAAGGTCTGAGGTCACCAAACTAAGATGTTACCATCATAAATTTTCACCAAATTAATGATGTTTAAGGTCTGAGATCATCAAACTAAGATGTTACCCCCATAAATTTCATCAAATTAATGATGTTCAAGGTCCGAGGTCATCAAACTAAGATGTTTCACCTCAGACCTTGTCACCAAATTATGATGTTTTAAGGTCTGAGGTCACTAAACTAAGATGTTACCCTCATAAATTTCACCAAATTAATGATATTTAAAGTTCGAGGCCATCAAACTAAGATGTTTCACCTCAAACCTTATCACCAAATTATGATGTTTTAAGGTCTGAGGTCACCAAACTAAGATGTTACCCTTATAAATTTCACTAAATTAATGATGTTTAAGCTCTGAGGTCATCATACTATGATGTTTCACCTCAGACCTTATCATCAAATTATGATGTTTTAAGGTCTGAGGTCATCAAACTAAGATGTTACCCTCATAAATTTCACCAAATTAATGATGTTTAAGGTCTGAGGTCATCAAACTAAGATGCTTCACCTCAGACCCTGTCACTAAATTATGATGTTTTAAGGTCTGAGGTCACCAAACTAAGATGTTACCCTCATAAATTTTCACCAAATTAACTATGTTTAAGGTATGAGGTCATTAAAATAAGATGTTACCCTCATAAATTTCACCAAATTAATGTTGTTTAAGGTCTGAGGTCATCAAACTAAGATGTTTCACCTCAGACCTTGTCACAAGATTATGATGTTTTAAGGTCTGAGGTCACCATATAATGACGTTTCACCTCATAATTTTTCCACTAAATCATGATGAAACAAAGTATTGATACATGAACTGCTCTTCTCGTTATTACTCTCTTTATAAAATTATACATTTACATAGAAACAATTGCAACATCATATGTAATACTTCTTCAGGTGATCAGCGTTCCATGGATTGGAGAAAGGTTCTCCCTCGAGATTTTCTAATCGGTAAGTACTGGGTACAACCTCATAGACTACTCTGTAAGGACAATGCCAGTTAGGCTAGAGTTTGTTTGCCTTCTGCAATGTCTTCTTCAGCACCATGTCTCCTACAACTATAGGTCCTAATTTCACCCTCTGATTGTGGAACTTTTCTATTCTCTGCTGGTAGGCTACCTGTCTGATCTCAGCGTCTTTCCTTCTCGCCTCAATCAAATCTAGGTCAAGTCTTCTCTTTTCCCCATTCTTTTAGGTGTCATAGGTCTGAACTCTGTGAGTGGGGAGTCCTACTTCTGTAGGTATGACGGCTTCTGAGCCATGTGCTAACATAAATGGGGTCTCCCCCTTGGTGTCCTTATCGTTGTTCTATAGTCCTATAACACTGCATAAACCTCTTTCGTCCATCTCCCCTTGGCTTCTTCCAACCTCTTCTTAATCCCATCGAGGATGGTTCGATTCGTGACCTCAGTCTACCCTTTTTCCTGAGGTCGGCCAGGAGAGGAGAAGAACTGCTTTATCCCCACTGTGTCATAATATTTTTCGAAGGAAGAATTCTTGAACTGGGCTCTGTTGTCTGAGATGAGGGTGTTTGGAAGACCATGTTTATATATGATGCTCTTCCAGATGAACTGGAAGGTCTTTTACTCTGTAATCGTGATCATCGGCTCATCCTCTACCCACTTGGAGAAATAATCAATTGTAACTATCAGAAATCGATAATTGTTCGCAGCTCTTGGCAATGGTCCCACCAAGTCAATCCCCCATACTGTAAATAGCCAAGAGGAAATGATCGACGTCAGAGTTTAATGAGGTTGATGAGGGATAGTAGAGAATCTATGGCACTTATCATATCTCTTCACGTAGGCAGCAACATCTTTGGCCAAGGTCGACCACCAGTATCCTTGCATAATTATTCTCTTGGCTAAAGGTCTTCCTCCTATGTGAACAGAAAGAAGCCTCGTGTACGCCCTATAGGACGTGGGGGACTTCTGCGGGATGGACACATCTGAGGAGAGGTAGTAGAAATCTTTTTTTTATAAAGGACATCTCCTATTATTGAGAAATTAACAGTTCTGTACCTCAATTTCCTCCTTTCTAGCTTCGATTCCGATAGCTCTCCCTCTCTAATATATTTGATAAGGGTGTCCATCCATGAATCTCCTAGGTTCAAGTTGAGGCAAGAGTTGGCAACCTCTTCTTCCTCAATAGTTGGTTTGAGAAGTATCTCGACTGGTACTATCCTTCTGATGCATGTCCTTATTGCTGAAGCCAACTTTGCTAGTGCGTCTGCATGACCATTATTTTATCAAGGTACCCTCTTCATCTTCACCTCTTTTAAGACTTCTAGCATCATTCTTACCCTCTTCAGGTATTTGGACATCCTTTCATCCTTGGCCTCATATACTCCAAGTACTTGGTTGACAATCAACCTTGAGTCACTGTGAAGTAGGAGTTGGCCAACTCTAAGGGCTTTTGCCAAGGAGAGTCATGCTACCAAGGCCTCATATTCATACTTGTTGTTCAATGCTTTAAAGTTGAACCTTAGGGCATATTCAATATTGGTACCATCCGAAGCTGACAGTATCAGCCCTGCACCGCTTCCACTTTCGTAAGAAGACCCGTCAATGAAGAGGTTCCAAATACCTTCATTTGAAGAGAAGTTCCCCTATGATAGGGTTCCTTGTTGAAATGCTATTTGTCTTCCTCATTCTCAGCTACTCCTTTTCTGGCTCTGCCGGACACAACCTCTTCCAGTTCTCGAGAGACTTTACTATTTGATACCTCTGTAATCTTTGGATTATTCTCAACTTTAGCCTCTTCCCATGTGAACTCAGTAACAAAGTCTACGAGTGCATGTCCTTTAATATCCACCCTAGGTTGATAAATAAGGTCATACTCTCCCAACTCAATGGCCCAGGTCATCAATCTACCTGATTTCTCAGGCTTGTGGAGGACTTGCCTTAGTGGGGAGTCAGTGAGGATGACCATGGAGTGGGATTAGAAATAAGGTTTCATCTTCTTGGAAGCGCATATCAAAGCATAGGCCAACTTCTATATCTGAGGATAGTTCTGTTCGGACCCTTAAAGGGCCTTACTATTGAAGTATACATGCCTTTGTACCCCAACGTCTTCTTGTACTATAGCTGCACTTATAGCTGACTCCGAGACTGCTAGATAAACATACAACTTCTCCCCCAGGATGGGCTAAGATAAGAGAAGGGGGACCTGAGGTAGGACTTGAGATGTTTAAAGATCTTGTCACACTCTTCGTCGCATTCAAAGGCCTTTCTAAGCACCTTAAAAAACGGAAGACACTTGTTCGTAGCTCCGTAAACAAATCTGTTGAGTGCAGCGACTCTTTTAGTGAGCCTCTGGACGTCCTTTATACTCCTTGGCGTCTTTATATCAAGCAAAGCCTTGATTTTCTCGGGGTTGGCCTCTATTACCCTATGATTGACTATGAATCGAAGAAACTTTCTAGCTCCTACTTCGAAGACACACTTGGCAGGATTGAGCTTCATCCTGTATAAGTCCATGGTGTCAAAAGTTCTCTCCAGGTCGGCTATGTAAGTGAAGGCCTTCAATATTTTTGTCAACATATCATCTACATATACCTCCATGGCCTTGCCTATATGATCTTCAAACATCTTGTTTACAAGATGTTGATATGTGTCCCCTACATTCTTCAAGCCAAAAGGCATGACCTTATAGAAATATGTCCCCTTGTCTGTGATGCATGTTGTCTTCTCTGAGTCTTTGGGGTCCTTGAAGATCTGATTGTAGCCTGAATATGCATCCATGAAGCTCATAAGTTCATGCCCTGCCGTGGCATCTACCATCTGTTCAATCTGAGGTAAGGGTAGCCGTCTTTCGAGCAAGACTTATTCAGGTCAGTGAAGTCTACGCATATCCTCCATTTCCCATTGGCTTTAGGGACAATGATGGTGTTTGATAACCACTATGGGTATATGACCTCCCTGATGAATTCTGCCTCTTCCAAATTTTTGACCTTTTCCCTGATGAAATTATACATTTCCCTGGAGTAGACTCTTCGTCTTTGTTTGATTGGCCTAGCATCTTCTGCCACATTGAGTTTGTGGCATATAACCTTCGGGTTGATGCCAGGCATGTCTGCGTGGCTCTAAGCAAAGACACTCTTCCTCTTCTTCAAAAATATTATCAGCTCTTCCTTAATCTGTGGTTTTAAGGCCTTGCTGATTTGGACGGGTTTTTTCGGTTCTTCCTCATTAATGACGATGGATTCTACCTCTTTTGCGGCCTCTCCTTTCTTTAATTTTATTTCATCCCTAGGATCAAGTGTATCAATGTTATATGTGGTAATTGCCCTCTTATGGGCCTCTCTCTCTTCGGCCGAGTTGAAGTAACATTCTCGTGTCGAGGTATGGTCACCCTTCACTTCCCCTACCCCATAGGGGGTCGAGAATTTTAGTATTTGGTGGACCATCGATGGCACGGCCTCAAACTCTTTAAGAGCTACTCGTCCTCTGACGAGGTTGTATACCGAGAAGACATTTTCATCCATAACGAAAAAATTAATCTTTCGGGTCAACCTCTTCGGCCACTCGTCTCACATTCGTACATCCATCTCATAAATTCCCAATGGATGGACCTTTTCACCGTTGAATCCCTTCAATGGATGATAATTGGGTACCAACCTTGCTCTGCTGAGGCCTAGGCTCTTAAAACAGGGCCAGAACATCATGTCTGTTGAACTTCCTCCATTTACGAGGATTTTTTATACCTCACATCCATGCACTCTGGTTGTAATTACCAAAGGGTCATCATGCAGAACCAAGATACCTTTGAAGTCAAGTCAGGAGAATCCAACTATAAGAGTATCCATATCTACCTTTTTCCTCTTCTATTTAGCCTCTGAAGATGCCAGAATCACAACCTCTACTTTGGTCACTGACTTAGCTTCTGCCATATGAGTTTTACGGTCAGCTACTTTAGAGCCACCCCCTGTGAGTCCTCCACATATGGTGTTAACACAGAAGGAGATCATACCAACCCTCTTCATAGGGGCATTGTCATATTTCGACGGGAGGTCTGGATCGTCCTCATCATCACCATCCGAGTCATCATCTCTTCTCGCTGGGGTATCATCTCGACATTTGTCATTTCTCTTCTTTTTAGGGTCATATCTTCCCCTCTAGGAGATTTATCATCGACATATTTCCTCATCTTTTCAAACTTCAACATCTTCTCAATTTCATCCTTCAAGGCGAAGCACTTGTCTGTCACATGGCCGTGGTCTTGGTGGAATTCACACCACAGGTTCTTGTTCCTCTTATGAGGAGGAGCCTTCGGCTCTCCAGCCATCTCAGAGACCAGTCATTCTTGATTTCGTTGAGGATGTATTCGTAGCTCACAGTTAGAGGACTATAGTGTGCAAACTTTTCATCGGCAGACCTCTTTTTCCCATCTTTCTTTCTTTGAAACTTCCCGCTGCCACTTCCGTTCTTATCCTCATACTTTGCGGCCATGGCCTCTTCAGCGTTCATGACCTTCCCTACAGTTTCCAATAGCTCTGCCATGGACTTAGGAGGATCTTCTGTGAGCTTCCACAACAACTTCCCTTTCTGGAGTCCTCTTATGAGGGCGATCATAGCTATATTCTCTTCATAATCTTCAACCTCTAATTTTTCTTTATTAAATCTAGCGATGTAGTCTCTTAGGATCTAGTTCTTGCCTTGTTTGACATACATCATATGGGTGGTCTTCTTTTGAGGTCTTACCCCAAAATAGAAATTGTGAATGAATCTTTCAGCCAATCCCTTAAAGTTTTCGATAGAGTTCTTCGAAAGAGAGTCGAACTAAATATGCGCAGCTCCCGTCAGAGTCCCCGAGAAGGCCCAGAACTTCATCTCATTTGGGATTGAATAAATATCCACTACAGACTGGTACATCTTAATATGATGCACAGGGTTGGTACTACCATCGTACTTGGGAGACACCATAGGTGGCTTAAACTTGGCAGGGGTTGGGAAGCTCACTATCCTGGCCACGAATGGGGAACCCTATGAGAAACCTCTTTGCAGTGGGTCTCGTCTTTTGATGAGGTCCCCTATCTTCTCTTTAAGATGTTGAATGGAGTTATCCCATGGCTTTGCAACGTCGGCCTGACTGAGGTTGTCCCCAGCCACCACCAAGGAGTGGACTGAGGGTTCCTCAGCCGCTGTACAACGTCGATTATTGACTTCCTTTTGATCCCTGTCTTGGCCATGATGGGGTCGGCCATGCTGAGGCCAATGTTCCCCCTCTTATCTCTGTGAGCCTACTATACTCCTAGACCTGGATAACCTCTGCCTTAGGTCATTAACCGGGCCGCCGAAACTTTACTCAAGCGATTAAAAGCGGATACTCTTTTCTGGACACACCCATCTCTTCTGCCCCACAACCTCTGCTCTGCTAGATAGGACGTATCGTGTTATTCAAAACCTCATACGGCTCCCAGTAGCCCTCTAGAGCATCCTCTGCCTCCATATCGTCATACCTATCCTCAGGGCAAGGGTTTCCTTGCCTCCCCACATGCAAACGCCTAGGGTCAGCAACGTCCCTCCTCCGCTGAGGGTTATATTGGTCTTTTTGCTGTGCTTGGGGTGGTCCCCTAGCTTCAGGATGGGGTTGAATAGCTACCGGAGTAATCATCTCCGGTGAGACCCCAGGTGGCCTCATCGTATTTTGGTTGAGTTGTAAAAATTTCTCCTTCTTTGCTTGTTGCGTTGCAAACAAGGACTTCAAGGCCGCCACCACCTCAACCATTTTGGACTGGGGGCGCCTGGCTGGAACTAGGTCCTCCAACACCAGATGGTGGAGGAGGCGATGGCAACTCCGGTGCCATGTGTTAAACTAAATATCTAGGGAAGAAAATGATCTTAGTACCTTTTAGGACCTCCTTCAATGATTAAATAGCTCCACGCAAGAGGGGAGGCCCGGTTCACCACCAGAGTCTCCGGTGAGGTTTAGCTAGGAAGTGAAGAGTTATGTCTTCTCTTTTCCATAGACGGCACCAAAATGATGATGTTGGAAAGAGCACCACCAGGTAAGGTGTTGATAAGCTCACGTCAGTAGTAACAATGGCAACACAAGAGTATATAAAATATAAGAGAGTGGGATGAGGAAAAGAGGATGAACACGAGTATATAAGTGGTGCAACCAATGTGACCTACGTCCACTGTGCAAGTGAGTGAGTAATGTCACTGAAATAAGGCACTAATGTCCATGGATACAATCCCTCAAGCTTTCTCTCTCTACTGTGTAAAATGACAGAGTTTTAGTTAGGGTTGCAATTTTGGATACTTTTGCAAGGTAGAGGATGACCTCTATATATAGTGTTTGGGGGGGGGGGGGGGGGGGTGTAATGTACCTCCCAAGCATACAATGAGCATGTTTATGGAGATCTAGCCAGTGAAAGGATGACACCTGGCTGATCTTCAACTGAGCAATGATGTCCTCAATATTCCCTCATGTCGAGGGAATGATTTAGTTATAACGAATTTATCCACGTGCTCCAAGCCATCCATGTACGTGTAGAAGCTTGGCTTGTCTTTTCTTGGTACCAACCTCGGCCTAGGTGAGTACGAGGTTGATGAGGTACGACCCTTGCCTTGATTGGGAATTATATGATAACCTTAGCTGGGATGTCCGTCGAGGTTAGATATGTGGAACATCGGCCAGGACCGATGTTGACCTGACAATTGATGCTGAGCCTGTAGAGCTGCTGATTCTCATGTGGTGCTTGTAACGTCGGCCGGGGCCGATGATGATGTTGAATGGTTCTTGAACCCATGAGTCCATGCTGGCCTCGGATGATGCCCAACCGAGGTTGATGTATGAGGTAGATGTTATGTCGGTTGTGTACGACCTGATGGATATCTAACCTTATGAGTCATGCGAACCTCGACTGTTGCCTAATTGAAGGTTTATTACTAACGTCGATCGTGGTCGACCTTATGCTGGGCGAGATTGCTAATCGTTAGTGTTAAGACCTTGTTACCTCGGTTTCCATGCTAGTCGAGGTTGGTGCCTCCGAGCTGGAAGGTACACTTTGGGCATATCATTCACCCCCTAGCCCTTAATTACCTATGTGAGTAGGTGACTAAGGGGTATACATGTTTGAGGCTGTATTTTCCTTGTGTACCAACATTTCTTTGACAAGTGTCAACTTCTGAAGTAGGTTGCATGCCTGGTAAGTGCAATGATATTGATTGCCTTTTGGGCTCCCAAGGCAATGATGGGCCTTGGGATTTATGCCAGCACAATTTTAGGGTTTAAACCCTTTTCCCTTATCTTTCTTCCTCATTTCTTTCCATCTTTCCCGCCTGTGCTTTCCTCTGCAATTTCTCTCTCTTCAAGAGTTCCTGCTGCATTTTGGGGGTTTCCTCATTTCTGATCTTCCTCTCCTTCATTTCACACTCAGACAGGTATCGTCTCACCCTATTTCATCATTTTCATAATCCTAACAGGGAACGAATGTTGGTGATAATGCTAGAAAAGGTTGAAAAAATATTCATTCATTATGAATGCATATTTATAAATAAATCAGTCACTCAGATTGTAATGTCTCGCAACAAATTGGAATTAAAATGTCCTTACAAATAATTTGAAGAAAAAATGATCCGGAGTTTATTTCACGAACCATTATATGTCAATCATAAATACACTTTTTTCCAGTTCATCTCTTGCAAAACTTTTTATATTTTTAAAAAGTAGTACTGATTGGATGGGAATTAAATGCATTAAATATATTTTACTAGCTGTTTAAAAGGTATATACTTATATTTATATCTATGTGATGATGCTAGAAACACCACCACCAGATGAGGTGTTGATAAGCTCAAGCTAGCAATAACAATGGCAGCACAAAGAGTAAATATCTAGCGAAGGGAGGTGAGGAGAAGAGGAAGAACACTAGTATATAAGTGGTTTAGCTAATCTGAGCTACATCCACAATGAGTGTGTGAGTAATTTCACTAGATGAAGGCACTAATGGACATAGATACAATCTCTCAAGCTTTCTCTCTCTATTGTCTAAATTAACGAAGTTTTAGATAGGGTTGCAATTATCGATCCTTTTACATGGTAGAGGAAGACATCTCTATATAGTGCTTGGGGGTGTAGTGTAACCCCAAGCATGCAATGAGCATCTGTATGAGGATCGAACCAGTGTGATGATGACACCTAGATGATCTTATGTAGATATTGATGACCGCAATATTCCCTCAAGTGAGGGGAATGATTCGATTATAACTGATTTGCCCATGTGTTCCGAACCTTACATATGCTTTCATATGGTCAAACTTGTGCCCTTGACTGATGTAACCTTGGCTTGTACGAGTACGATGTTGGTGAAGTCCGACAGTGTTGCTTTGTCTTGTCAATAGTTGTGATGGTCTCGATTGAGAAGACTGGCCGAGGTTAGGCAAGAGGTGAGAAGTAACATCGGCTCAAGCAGAGTAGGATGTTGAGAATAACCTGTCCCCATAAGGCGCTGCTGACCTCGGTTGCTGTAGAGTCGAGGTAGGTAGTAGAGAGTCGTTCTTCCAGAAGATGACCTTTCTGATGGCAGTTGTGAGCTTCTTGTCAACTCGGCTGTGAGATATGTCAAGGTTAATTACTCTGAGTACGAGGGTACACTTTGGGCATATCAATCACCCCAAGCCCTTAGTCTCCTATGTGAGTAGGTGATTGAGGAGTATGTTCGGCCAAGGCTGAGTTTCTTTTAATGCTTTGGGCCATGAAGTGATTCCTTGACACATGTCACTCACTGAAGTGACATACGTATTCCCCAAGGTATGACAATTCTGTCAGCATCTTTTAGGTTTCCAAGGGTAATGATGGGGGCATTAGAAATCGTGCCCCATCATTGAGAAGGTTTAAAAGCGTTCTCTCTCTCATTTTTTTCCCTCTTACAGCTTTTCTGCCTTTGCGAATTTCTTTAAACTTTCCATTATTTACTGTGATTTGGTTTTCTTCTTCTAACCTCTTCCTCCTTCAATCGTAATCAATCAGGTATTACTTCTCAACCTTTCATTTTCCATTTTTGGTCACTATTTTTATAGTATCAATTTTCCGACGAGTTCTTCTTTTTCCGGTGAGGGTTTCCACTACTGTCAGGTGATTGTAGGGCTAGTCTTGTAGCGGTTAGGTAGTTTTGAGACTGTTAAAAGCTACCCCAAGGTTGTTTAACCTTTTTTAGGTTTACTGGTGACCCCCCGATCATCTTCTCCGGTAACTCACTTAGGGTGTTCTTGCTGTTCTTTATTTGAGACCTTTCAACTTCCCCTTTTTGATCTTTAGTTTGAGTAGCCCAAGTTATTTGTCTATTTACAGTTTGTCTTTCTGACAAGTTTAGTGTCATCTTCTATATGCTCAAACCCTTGTACCAACTTATATAAGAATTTCCATCTCTTCATGAGAAGAACTTTGAGAAGATTAGGCAGATAGAGCTAGCCTAAGAGGAAGCTCGTATGGCTGAGGCCTTTCCCCTCAGACCAATTATTCCTCCTCCACTAATGGTCATATACCGTGATCCTGTAGAGCCTACTGAGCCTGTAGAGGTTCATGTGGATCTTATCCCAATGTCTGAGTCCTCTTCCTCAGATCCTATGTGTACCTCTGAGATTGCTGAGTCTGTAAACTCTTTCCAAGAGGCTATGGATTGCTCCCCCAAAGAGAGTGTTATCTCTAAGGGAGAAGAGGTTTCTAACCGTTCCTCCTCCCATCAATAGGCTAGTACCTCTCGTAGGTCTTCGTCCGTTGAAATCTTAGTGCCCAGTGTGGCAGTCCCCCCTCCTATTGATGACATTCCTTTGTCGGCTGCCACTGGTGCTAAGTTTGCTCAGATGTTTCCTGATGGTTCCCCATCTGAGACTTAGACTCAAACTGTTGGCGATAATGATGATGATGAAGGGAGTGAACTTGACACTTCCAAGTTTGATGGTCCTGATACATCTGTTACTGAATATGACCTCCTCGTCTTTATAGATATGTATGCCATTCCTTCCTCTGTTACCTTAAGGAAACCTCTAAAGAATGAGAGGGCCTTCGATGGTGGGGAGGGAGATCTCTGCGTCTACGGGAAGATGTTCAAACTCGGCTTTCATCTCCCAATTCACCCCACTATCCGAGTTGTTCTTTCTTTTATCAACCTTGCTCCTTCTCATCTTTCCCCCAATCCTTGGAGGGTCTTAGTTTGGTCCATTATACTCTGGAAGGTGGTTCATCATACCGACCTTCTAGTTAGGGTATTCTTAGCTTTTTACATACCTTCATCTACTAAAAATCACCTTGGATACTATCACTTTGTAGCCAGGAAGTTTAAGAAGAATATGTTGCTTGTGACTCAGACTTCTAACCACAATTGGGAGCCCCGGTTCTTCTTTGCCTCAGGGGATGGGAGTTTGGTCCTAATGAGGCTTGTGGAACATCTGTTCCAAGGACACCCCTAGGGTGGGATAAGGTCTCCTTCTTGACCAAAACTGACCCCGAATTGAGCATAGACAATCGTAAGCATATTGAAGATCTTCATAGTCAGGGAGAAGATGGTAAACTCGTCACGTACGAGCATCTCATGACCCCTTACTATTTGTCTCAGACGGGTCCTGGAAGTTGCCCTTTGGTCTAGCTTTGTAAGTATTCTAGTAAGGTAAATTTGACATCGAGTCTATTCTCATGAATTTCATGTCTCTGATCTTCTTCTTCCGATGTTTTCTTTTTGCAGAGAAGCCAAAAGAGGTCTCTGAAGATCTTTGGAACATGTCTACTCCCAGCATCATAAAATTGATTGAGAAAAGTGGGGGCAAGACTGTACCACCCCTTACCCACACAAAGAAGGGAAAACTCCTGCTGAGACATAAAAGAAGAGGAGGTCAGCTATAGACCCTTCCTATATAAGGCCAAACAAAGCTCAAGATACTGAGCGTGGTATACCATTCTCCTCAGACGATGCCTTAGCAGCTCGACTTTCTCTACTAAAAATTGGTGACAACCTGATTGGCAATAGCGCCCGAGCTTCTGATGCCCTCGTCCAGGCAATAACTGAGGATGCTAAGAACTTTCTTCATTCGATGGATGTCCCTCTGCTGGAAGAGTTTATTGTTCATGGGGTAGTTCAGGTACTTATTTTCAATTTTCTCAAGTGCTACCTCTGCTCTTAGCATTTTATTGTTACTAATGTGCCTGATTCTTCTTTTTACAGGGTGATCTCTCTCTTCATCATCTGGATAACAATACTCTGACGAGGATGCCTCTAATCCATAAGGGTAGGGACACTAAAAAGATTGAGGAGAGTCAAAATAAGGGGATTGAAGATTTGGACAATAGTTTGAAGGAGAAGTGTAACGAGATCTCTCAGATGAAGAATGATCATGATAATGATCTGAAGGCAAGGGATAATAGACTTCAGTCCAAGGTTGATGCTGTCGTGAAGGCTGCCTTATAGAATGCCTCAGAGTCAATCATCAAGGAGTATCAAACCTCTGATAAATTTGTCAACTTCAGACTTGAATACCTAGAGAGGAATATTAAGGCAACCAACAGATGGGCCACAATGAAGTAAGAGAGTTTTGGCAGCCTGTCGTCCGAGGACTCTATTGGCCTCAGCTTTGCAAATGCCCAGCTTGCTAAGGCCCTACAGGAAGTTGAAGAGGGTGTCCCAGTAGAGACGTGCCAGCTTGAGGTAACTAAGATCGAGGATGCTGGACATTAGGATGAAGAGGCTGAAGTTACCAACCAAGTCCAAGATCAAATCAACCCTGCTACTGGTGGGTCTGCTGAAGCCTTAGTGTGTGAGTATCTCCTCTGCATGCCTGAGTTTTTGTGAAGCTTTTGTATAACCCCTTGAATTTTTGTGAAGCTCTTGTATAACCTCTTTCATTTGATGAACTAATCTCTTCTCTTAAAATGATGTAATATTTTTTGGTTTGAATGAATGCAATTATGTTTCCTTCACTTGCTGCTTTGCTGTTTCGTGTCTATGATGTTTCATCTCTTATTTCTCAATGTGAAAAGGATCTGAGGTCACCAAGTTATGATGTTTTACCCTCACATTTCCACCAATTAATGATGTTAACGGTCTGAGGTCACCAAATTATGGTGTTTCACCTCATATTTTCACCAAATAATGATGTTAAAGGTCTGAGGTCACCAAATTATGGTGTTTCACCCCATATTTTCACCAAACTAATGATGTTTAAGGTCTGAGCTCACCAAATCGTGATGTTTTACCTCATATTTCCACCAAACTAATAATGTTTTAAGAGTCTGGGGTCACAAAATTATGATGTTTCAGTTCATATTTTCACCATCTTAATGATGTTAAAGGTTTGAGGTCACCAAATTATGGTGTTTCACCTCATATTTTCACCAAATAATGATGTTTAAAGAGTCTGAGGTCACCGAATTATGATGTTTGTCTCATATTTTCACCAACTTAATGATGTTAAAGGTCTAAGGTCACCAAGTTATGATGTTTCACCTCATATTTTCACCATCTTAATGATGTTAAAGGTCTGAGGTCACCAAATTATGGTGTTTCATCTCATATTTTCACCAACTTAATGATCTTAAAGGTCTGAGGTCACCAAATTATGGTTTCACCTCATATTTTCACCAACTTAATGATGTTATAGGTGTGAGGTCACCAAGTTATGATGTTTTACCTCATATTTTCACCAACTTAAAGATGTTTAAAGAGTCCGAGGTCACCAAATTATGATGTTTCACGGCATACTCCACCAAATTATTGATGTTTAAAGGGTGTGAGGTCACCAAATTATGATGTTTTACCTCATATTTTTACCAACTTAATGATGTTAAAGGTCTGAGGTTATCAAGTTATGATGTTTTACCTCATATTTTCACCAACTTAATGATGTTAAAGGTCCGAGGTCACCAAATTATGATGTTTTACCTCATATTTTCCCAAATTAATGATGTTTAATGAGTCTGATGTCACCAAATTATGATGTTTCATCTCATACTCCACCAAATTAATGATGTTTATAGGGTATGAGGTCACCAAATTATGATGTTTTACCTCATACTCCACCAAATTAATGATGTTTAAAGGGGCAGAGGTCACCAAATTATGATGTTTTACCTCAAATTTTCACTAAACTAATGATGTTGAAAGCATATAAAAAAATCACCAGCACAACATTGCTATTTTTTCATTAACATCCTCTGTATAAACTGATGCATGTATTATAAAAGGATAAGAACAACTGTAACATCATATGTAATATTTCTTTAAGTGATCGGCATTCCAAGTGTTACTAGTCGGTAGGTACCTGACATAACCTCATCAATGACCTTATAAGGACCATGCGAGTTGGGATGGATCTTATTGGTTTTCTGTGACATATTCTTGAGAACTAAGTCTCCCACAGCTATCGGTCTTGACTTTACCCTCTGATTGTAGAATCTCGCAATTCTCTGCTAATAGGTTGCCTGTCTTATCTCTGCATCCTCTCTTCTTTCTTCAATTAAATCCAGATCCAGTCTTCTCTCTTCCCCATTTCTCTGAGGGTCATACGTCTTCACTCCATGAGTGGGAAGTCCTACCTCCATAGGGATGATAGCCTCTGAGCCATGGGATAACATAAATGGGGTTTCTCCTGTTGGTGTCCCTGTTGTCGTTCTGTAGGACCAAATCACAACATATACCTCCTCTACCTATCTTCCTTTAGACTCTTCCATCCTTTTTTTTATCCCATCAAGGATTGTTCGATTTGTAACCTCGATCTGACCGTTTCCTTTGGGTCGGCCAGGGGAAGAGAAAAATTGTTTGATCCCCACTCTTTCACAGTATTTTTCTAAGGAAACATTCTTGAAATGGGTTACATTGTCTGAGATGAGGGTATTTTGAAGGCCATACCTGCATATGAAATTTTTTTAGATGAACTGGAAGGTCTTCTGCTCAGTGATTATGACCATTGGATTGGCCTCCACCCATTTGGAGAAATAATCAATTACCACTATTAAGAACCGGTAGTTGTTTACATATCTTGGCAAGGGTCCTACCAAGTCAATGCCCCATATTGCAAATGGCCAAGGGGAGCTGATAGAAGTAAGAGGTTGGTGTGGCTGATGAGGGATGGTGGATAATCTCTGACACTTATCACACTTCTTCACATACACAGCTGCATCTTTGGTCAAGGTCGACCACCAGTACCCCTGAGTAATTATCCTCTTAGCTAATGGCCTTCCTCCTGTGTGACTTGAACAAGAGACTTCATGAACATAGTGCAAGATGTGTGGAATCTCTGAAGGGTGGACACATCTGAGGAGAGGGAGTAGGAACCCCTTTTTATACAAGACACCTCCTACAATTGAGAATTTGGCAGCTGTGAACCTCAGCTTTCTCATTTATAACTTTGACTCTGGCATCCCTTCCTCTTTGATGTATCTGATAAGAGGATCCATCCATGAGGCTCCCATACTCAAATTTAGGCAAGGTCTAGCAACCTCTTCTTCTTCGATGGTTGGCTTGAGCAGAATCTCAACTGGTACTATTCTTCTTATATGTGTCCTTGTTGATGAGGCCAACCTCATGAGTGCATCAGCTCGACTGTTTCCTAGCCAAGGTATCCTCTTCATCTTTACTTCCTCGAAGCTTTCTATCATAGTTCTCACCCTCCTTAGGTATTTGGCCATCCTTTCATCTTTGACCTCATACACCCCCCGGATTTGGTTGACAACCAACCTTGAGTCACTGTGGACTAGGAGTTGGCCGACACTAAGGGCTTTTTCCAAAGAGAGACCTGCTATTAATGCCTCATACTCTGGCTCATTGTTGGAAGCTTTAAAGTTTAACCTCAATGAATATTCAATATCGATACCATCTGGTGCTGACACTATCAACCCTGCTCCACTTCTGCTTTCACAAGATGAACCATCAACGAAGAGGTTCCAAACAGTTGCATTTGAAGAGAAGTTACCCTCTAATAGGGTCCCTTGCTTGAAGAGGTATCTATCTTCCTCGTTCTCTACTATTATTTGTCTGGCTCTGCTTGACTCAACCTCATTCGATTCTTAGTCGACATTTCTCTCTTCTAGCTCATGTGCAACCTCTTTATTAGTCTCAACCTCATGCCAGGTAAACTCAGCCACAAAATCCTCGAGTGCTTATCCCTTGATGTCAACCCTAGGTTGATAGACAATGTCATATCCCCCAAATCAATGGCCCAAGTCATTATCCTGCCTGACTTCTCAGGCTTATGGAGGACCTGTCTGAGTGGGGAGTCAGTGAGGACGACCATGGAGTGGGCTTAAAAGTATGTCTTCATTTTTCTTAAAGCATGTATCAAAGCATAATCCAACTTTTCAATCCAAGGGTATTTTTCTCAGACCCTTGGAGTGTTTTTCTATTGAAGTAAATAGGTCTCTGCACCCCATCCTCTTCTCTTACAATTGCGGCACTGATAGCTGACTCTGAGATAACTAAATATACGTATAACTTTTCTCCTAGAATTGGACGAGATAGGAGTAGAGGGGATCCGAGGTAGGACTTAATCTCTTTGAAATCTTTGTCACATTCCTCATTACACTCGAAGGCCTTTCTAAGAACTTCAAAAAAGGAAGACATTTATCTGTGGCTCTTGAGACAAACCTGTTAAGTGCTGCGACTCGTCCGATTAGCCTATAAACGTCTTTGATTGTTCTGGGTGTCTTCATTTCCATTAAATCCTTAATCTTCTGAAGGTTAGCCTCTATTTCCCTTTGATTGATAACGAGGCCCAAATATTTCCCTAGTCCTACCCCGAAGACACATTTGGAAGGGTTGAGCTTCATTCTGTATTTTTCCATAGTGTCAAAAGTTCTTTCAAGGTCGGCCACATGAGTGTCGGTCTTCAGACTATTCGTCGTCCACATAAACTTCCATGGACTTGCCTATCTAATCTTTTAAAATCTTATTTATAGGATGTTGATAGGTGTCCCCCACATTCTTTAGGTCGAAGGGCATGACCTTATAACAATAGGTCCCCTTGTCTGTAATGAATGATGTCTTCTGTGAGTCTGCCATGTCCATGAAGATCTAGTTATACCCGAAATATGCATCCATGAAGCTCATGAGCTCATGTCCTGCTCTGGCATCCACCATATGATCTATACGAGGTAAGGGAAATCTGTATTTTGGGCAAGACTTGTTTAAATCGGTGAAATCTACACACATCCTCCATTTCCCATTTGCTTTAGGCACTGTGACAACGCTAGATAACCACTCAAGGTATATGACCTCTCTGATGAACTTGGCCTCGTCGAGCTTTCTAACCTCATATCTGATGACATCATACTTCTCTTTTAAGTATATTCTTCTTCTCTGCTTGATGGGCCTGGCATCCTCTACAAAATTGAGTTTATGACACATAATCCTTGGATCAATACCTGGCATGTCTATATGGCTCCAAGAAAAGATACTTTGTCTCTTCCTTAATAGCTTCACTAGCTCCTACTTCACCTCAGGCTTTAGGGTTTTTCCAATTTGGATGGTTTTTTTCAGTTCGTCCTCATTGAGGACGATGGATTCTACCTCTTCCGTGGATTCTCCCTTTTTTGAGCTTTATTTCATCTCTAGGATCAAGTGTGTCGATATTATACGTGGTTGTTGCCCTCTTATGAGCCACTCTCTCTTCTGTAAAGTTGAAGTAGCATTCTCGTGCTAACATTTGGTCACCTTTCACTTCCCCTACTCGGTAGGGAGTTGGGAATTTTAGCAGCTGGTGGACCGTTGAAGGCATAACCTCAAATTCCTTGAGGTATACTCCTCCCATGATGAGGTTGTAGGCCCAGAAGACATTTTCATCCATCATAAAGAAATTGGCTTTTTTGGTCAACCTCTTAGGCCATTCATCTCCCATTCTTACATCCATTTCATACATACCTAATGGATGAACCTCCTCACCGCTGAAGCCAATCAATGGATGATGATAAGGGACAATCCTAGCTCTACTGAGGCCCAAGCTCTTGAAATAGCCCCAAAACATAACGCCTGCACAACTTCGTCCATCAAATAGGTTCCTATGAACTTCACACCCATGCACCCTTATGGTAATCACTAATTGTTCATCGTGGGGATCTAAGATTCCCTTAAAATCAAATCGCGAGAAGCCGACCATGAGGGTGTTTATATCTAACTTCTTTCTCTTCTCTCGTTTAACCTCTGTAGATGCCAACTTCACAACCTTAGCTTTAGTCACCGATTTGGCTTATGCCACATGAGCCTTACGGTCAGCTACCTCTGAGTCACCCCCTGCTAGTCCTCCACATATGGTGTTCACACTAAAAGAGATCATACCGACCCTATTTATTGGGATATTGTTGTCTTTTGGTGGGAGGTCAGGATCATCATCGTCATCATCTCTTCTGGCAGGGGAATTATCCCGACATTTATTATTTTTTTTCTTTTCAGGGTCATCTCTTTTCCCCTCAGGAGCTCTACCAACCACGTACATTATGAGCTTTCCATACTTCAACATTTTCTCAATCTCATCCTTCAAAGCGAAACACTTGTCGGTTAGACGACCGTGATCTTGATGGAACTCACACCATAGATTCTTTTTTCTCTTATGTGGGGGAGCCTTTAGCTTCTACGACCATCTCAGGGATCTATCATTCTTTATTTCATTAAGGATGTGTTTGCAGCTCATAGTTAGAGGAGTATAGTGTGTAAACTTATCGTCTACAGTCCTCTTATTTCCATCATTTTTCCTCTGAATTTTCCCACTACTACTTCCATTCTCATCCTCATACTTTGCAGCCATTGCTTCTTCTGTGTTCATGACCTTTCCAAATATTGTTAACAACTCGTCCATAGACTTAGGAGGGTCTTCAGCAAGCTTCTAGAGTAGTTTTCCCTTCTGAAGTCCTTCAATAAGGGATGTCATGGATATACTCTCTTCATAATCTTCTGCCTCCAATTTTCCTTGTTAAACCTTGCGATATAGTCTCTGTGGCTTTTATTCTTCCCTTGCTTTACATAGAGTAAGTGTGTTGTCTTATTTTGAGGTCTTACCGCAAAACAGAAGTTATGGATAAACTACTCGGCCAAACCCGTAAAGCTCTTAATAAAAATTTTAGGGAGAGAAGTGAACCAGATATGTGTAGCACTTGCCAAAGTGATTGAGAAAGCTCGACACCTCACCTCATTTGGGATTGAATAAATGTCTGCTGGAGACTGATACATTTCAATATGATGGGCTGGGTTGGTACTTCCATCATACTTGGGAGACACCATTGGAGGTTTAAATTTGGTAGGGGTTGGGAAGTTGACAATCCTTGCCACAAATGGTGAGCCCTCTGAATACCCCATCTGTAATGGGTCTCAGCTTTTAATGAGGTTCCATATCTTCTCTTCTAGCCTTTTAATGTTGGCTTGGCCGAAGTTTTCCCAGCCACCTCCAAGGAGTGAACTGAGGGTTCCCCATATGCTGCACAACATCGGCTATTGACCTCCCCTGACCACAGTCTCGGCCATGTGGGGTCGGCCATTAAGGGGACAACAGTCACCCCCTTTCTTCTAGAGCCAGTGATACTCCTTGATCTGGATAACCTATCCCTCAGATCATTGGCTGGGCCAAACCTTTCACTGGCCGACCCTCTACTCAAGCGATCAAAAGTTGATCCTCTTTGTCGTGCATCACCATCTCGTCTTGCACCACAACCTTGGATTTGTTGTATAGGACGTACAGTGTTGTTTGAAACCTCATACGGCTCCTAACAGTCTGCCGGAGCATCCTCTACCTCAATGTCATTGTACTTATCCTCAGGGCATGGGTTTACTTGCCTCCCCAAGCATAAATTCCTAGGGTCAGCAACATCCCTCCTCCGTTGAGGAGTAGGTTGGTCTTTTCGCGGTGCCCGGGGTGGTCCCCTGGCCTCAGGATGTGGTTGAGCACCTTCCGGAGTAATCATATCCGGTGAGGCCCCAGGTGGTCTTATTATATTTTGGCTTAGCTGGGCAAATTGCTCTTGCATCGCTTGCTGAGTTGCAGCCAAGGACTTGAAGGCTGCTGCTACCTCAGCTATCTTGGACTGGGGTGGTACCTAGCTGGAACTAGGTCCTCCAACACCATATGGTGGAGGAGGTGGTGGTAACTCTAGTGCCGTGTTATATGATTAGAGAGCTTTCAATGAAAATATTAGAGAGCTTGATACCTTAAAGGACCTCTTTCAATGGTGACACAGCTCCACGCGAGGGGTGAAGCCTGGTTCACTACAAGAGTTTCCAGTGAGGTTAAGCAACAAAAGAGGAGGATATGAATCATCTCATTCCCAAAGACGATGCCAAAATAATGATGCTGGAAACAACACCACCAGATGAGATTTTGATAAGCTCAAGCTAGCAATAACAATGGCAACATAAAGAGTAAATATCTAGTAGAGGGAGGTGAGGAGAAGAGGAATAACACTATTATATAAGTGGTTCAACTAATCTGGCCTATGTCCACTGTGAGTGTGTGAGTAATTTCATAAGATGAAGGCACTAATGGCCATAGATACATCTCTCAAGATTTATCTCTCTATTGTGTAAACCAAAAGAGTTTTAGCTAGGGTTGAAATTATCCATCCTTTTACAAGGTAAAGGAAGACCTCTATATATAATTCTCGGGGGGTGTAGTGTACCCCCAAGCATGCAATGAGCATGTGTATGAGGATCGAACCAGTGTGATGATGACACCTGGATGATCTTATGTAGATAATGATGACCGCAATATTCCGTCATGTGAGGGGAATGATTCGGTTATAACTCATTTTCCCACGTGTTCCAAAGCTTACATGTTCTTGCATATGCTCGAACTTATGCCCTTGACTAATGTAACCTCAGCCCGCACGAGTTCGAGGTTGATGAAGTTTGACAGTGTTGCTTTTTCTTGTCAATAGTTGTGATGGTCTCAACCGAGAAGACTGACCGAGGTTAGGCAATATGTGAGAAGTAACGTTGGCTCAAGCATAATAGGATGTTGACAATAACCTCTCCCCATAAGGAGCTGCTGACCTCGGCTGCTCCAGAGCCGAGATAGGTAGCAGAGAGCCGTCCTTCCAGAAGACGACCTTTCTGATGGCATTTGTGAGCTTCTTCTCAACTCGGCTATGAGACCAGCCGAGGTTAGTGACTCTGAGTACGAGATTTCATTTTGGGCATATCAATAAGCATGATTTTTGTACATTGATTGCTCCAATTTTCAATTTAGGGCATATTTAATGTTAATGAAAGTAATCCACTGAATAACGAAACATCAAAAAATTATATCTCTCCTATGCCCAACCCAAAGTTCACATCTCTTAAAATTTATCAATATTCTAGTCCAATGGATATTTTGTCTATCATTGCATATCCTAATCACCAAACCCCATGAAACCCATTAATCAAATATCCAACCCTTGTTTAAAATTCCCTGGTTGTTCAAGCTCAAAATTTCTTTCTTAAGTAGATGATCAATTCAAAACTTATCAAAAAATGGGCAATGAGTTATCATATTTTTGTGTTGAAAGGAAAAGTTCCTCCAAATGTTCAAATTTGTATTCACTATTAGAATGAATCTTTCAAGAAAGAGTCGAGAGAAGGAAAACTTAAAGAGATATAGAAGAAAATGAACAAGTCAAAGAAATTTTATGTCCATAAGCTTGAGGAAAAATCATATGATGACCTGTAGAGTGAATGGACGGATCAGGGCAAAGAGACTCTAGAAGAAGGTAAATACCCTACTCAGTTCGACTTGAACATTCATGCTCGATGGGGAAAGGAGACTCTAGAAGAAGGTAAATACCTTAACCCAGAAAAAAGGTTTTGACCCTAGTGAGTTTGAATTTAAACACATTATAATTCAAATTCATAATCCTAAAGATAATGTTATGTTAAAGGAAATGATATAAGTTATTTTGAGCAATCAATTCGAGTGCAGCCTCTGCCCTAACCAAGGTGTGGTGACAATTATCGTGCAACACAAATAAATAAGAAGAAAGCATTCACCAAGTGAGAACAAGGAATATAAATTGACAATCACACAACAAAGGATGTACGTGGTTCAGCAAAGATGTGCCTACGTCCACGGTGGTGTAGTCGATATTATTTCTATATACTCCGGAGAGTAATTACAGAGAATACAACTTGTCCTTTTGCCCCGGACCCAGGGTTTAATATATACATGTACATGTAGGTAAGTGGAGGTGATGGGTTCCTCCACGTTTTCCATTTCTCCTATAACTTTCCTTCATGAGGACGTGGGGGGATACCGAATCAATATAAGAGATGAGGGGCCTGGACTTTGGGCCGCCAGGACTGGGCTACTCGTCCAGGCCCATAGTTCTAATTTTGGGTACCCACAATTGCCCTTAAATTTGTTGGGCCGTGTTTATGGGCTCAACAGATTTAAATGATTAGCCATAATGGCTGCTTTGCGATTCCTCAAAAGTTGTGGAGTTGATTTTGGCGGCACCCGCTTCGCTTACTGTGCACTATGATTAGAATTTGAAGGCTTATTGGAATAGCCACTTTCCTCCCGTCGCTTTAGTTTTTCCAGTATTCATCTATCTTTTGAGAGCTCTAGCGCCTCGTACCTTCTTCTCTCAATTTCCATTCCCATTGCTTCTTAGTTGTTTGAGCTCGTGCTTCTTCATCACTTGAACCAATCTTCTATTTTGTAAGTTTCATGTGCCCTTTCTTTTTACTTTCTCTTTGGTTTGTAGATTTTCTTGGGTCTTCCAATGGTGAATATTGGAAATAGGTCAATCTCTGAATTTAAGATGTTTTACAACATCCCTGTGTGGGTAGATATTGAGTGCTGTGCCTCCCCTCCTAGGAACGTTAGGGATATAGATAATGCCCACTGGATCCATGTCTTGTTGCTTTCCCAGGGGGACTCACTTTTCCTCCCAATGATTTGTTCCTGCATTTCTTTGGCAATTCAATATTGTTCCTGCACAATGCTCACCCAATGTGTGGAAAATAGTAAATGGCGTACATAGGATAAATCAATTGTATGGAACTAGGTTAGGGCTCACCGAAATTTGTTTTTGCTACTCCTTTTCTCGGACTAGTTCTAGTGTCCTTTACCTCAAAGCTAGGAGTCCTGACAGGGTATTGGTAGTAAATCTACCTGATTCCCATAAGGACTACTGTCAAGAAGATTTCCTTGTTAGAAATTGGCAGTTTTCTCCCCAATTTGAAGGGTCGAGGTCTGAGAGGTTCTCTGTTCCCTTTTATGGGGAGGAATACATAGGTAGACATTGTACTGTTGTTTCGACTTTTGTTGATTTGTGATCTTGTTAACTCTTCTTTGCTTTTTCTTCTGCAGCGAGGTCGAAGAACTTAGAACCTTCTCTTAGCGAGGTTCATATCTCGGAGTTGGTTAAGGCTTGGAATATCAGGGAGACTTTGGGTGAAGGTGAGCATCCCAGGTCTACTGCCTTTCTGCTCGAGTACAAGAACGTTGGTTCCAGCTTCATAGCAAGGCTTGTGGACAGTGTCCCAGAGTTTGACTTCTCAGAAGAGGCTACTGCAGATCCAATCCAGTTGGACGAGGAGGAGATCAGCTCTGAAAGTGACCTTGTAGGAGCCGTGAGTAATTTGGGTGGAGGGAGCTCTGATAGTAGTAGTTCTTCTGATCGTGAGGAGGTTTCTGAAGCTCGAGGATCATCGAGAACTTTTAGCAGTTCAAATGAAGGGATTAGTTCCTCCAAGGAAGAACTTGATTAGGGATGATGATGATGAGGACCGCGTACTTCTTGTACAGAGGTCAAAAAAGAAAAAATCTACTCTTGGGGTTGTGGCTACTGGTTCTCGATCCTCTGCTCAGGAGCAGGAGAGGAGAAGGAAGGAAGAGAAGCATGTGTGTGTGTGAGATAGAGATAGAGAGAGAGAGAGAGAGGAAAAAGGAAGAAGAGAGGAAGAAATTGGAGGAGAAAAGGGTGGTCGAGGAGAGGAAAAAGAGAGAAAGCGAGAAAGAGGAGGATAAGAGGAGGGCTGAGGCGAGGACGAAGGCCGGGCAGACCTTAGTCCCAGTGTCCGCTCTGCCCGAGGGGGACTCTGTGGTAATTATTCCTCAGCTGGCCCCGACCCTGCTCGAGAGAGCTGTCCTCCCGGCTGATCGCCAAAGGGCAGTGGGGTCATAGCATTTGGCCCTCCAGGCTAGTCAGAGGCTTGCTCTAGTAAGGTTTCTTTTTATTTTTCTCTTATGTTTTTCTGACTTCCCTCATTTTCTTCTTCTAATGCCTTCTCTTTTTCGCAGTTCGTTACTGACTTCGTCGTGCTGTATCATTCACGCGATGAGCTGGTGAAGAAGAATAGTGAGCTAGAGCAAGAGAATTCTTCCCTGAAGGTGAAGGGTAAGGAGCTCGAGGCCAATTTTAAGGCTGTTGACGCTGCTAGGATTTCATTCGACTTGGCTCTTGCCACCACGAGCAAGGAGAAGGATGCGGCAGTCAAGGATCTGGAGGAGCTGAGGCAGGCCTACAACCTGGTTTGCTCGAGCAAACTTGCTGTCGTGGAGGAGAAAAGGGTGCTCTCCGAAGAGCTGAAGAAGAAGGAGTCCGAGGCTATCACTGCGAAGGAAGACTCTTATAATTTTGGTTGGGCTGCAGCATACGAAGATGCTGAAGTTCAGATAGGCTATATTAGCCGTCTGAACTTCAATAAAGGATGGAACAAGGCTCTCATAGCCGTTGGGGTGGATGTTGCATCCCCACTCTTTAACGAACACGACCCAGGGCCGAGGCCAGTCGTGGATGAGGACCCTGCCCAAGCCGTTGAAGTCGCTGATCCTGCTCCTCAGGTGACCTCTGTTGATGTTTCTCTTATTGAAGTGACAGAGACCACCCCTGCCGAGGGCAGTGCTCCTGTTAATGCTGAGAAAGGGCCGTCCACCTCTGGGCCACCTGAGGTTGCTAATTGATAGGATTGCTTTGTATTTTTTTCTTTTTCCAGACTGTAAACTTTCTTTCTTCAGTTCGATGTAACCTCAATCTTTATTAATGAAAAAGGCTTTATTTCTACTTTTACTGATTTGTCTCTTTCTCTCCTTTATCTTCCTTTCATTTGTAGTTAGTTGACGTAGATGATTACATTCCTGCTACTTCCCAATTGGGTAAGACCCTTGGTCCCAACGCGAGTTCTGAAGTTCGCCAGGCCTTCGTTAAGCTTTGCAAGTCCCTTAGGTCCAGAAATCAGAAGTATAAGGAGCAATCCGAGATGGTGGCTAAGCTGAAGGACATGCTCCAGGAGATGGAGGATATTGGTGCTTCAGTGCAAGAGGAGGTCAATGTGAAGAGAACAAGACTACTAAAGGCCACCGAAATCAACTAAGTTGGGGAGGCTTTTCAGCAGGAGAATGAAGACCTGAGGAGATAAGGCTTACGACTTAGGGAGCATGCGCCGAGCACTGTTCCAGCAGTTCTACAAGGCTCCTCGTCATCGCGAGCTAGATCTGGTCATAATGTCACTCCTATGCTGTGAGGTCCCACTCGCCCTCCCCTTCCGCGAGCTGGTAGGAGCACCAGGGGTAGAAACAGGGAAGCAAAAGAGCTTCGTGATAAGGAAATGGAGGAGCTCCACGGTGTTGTTCAGCGAGCATATGTAATTGTTGCTGGGCTTCAAAGGGACGTCACCCGGTTGCGGCACTTGTTCAAGAAAGGTCCTCGGCAAGCGTGGGCTGACTATTATGATCAAGGCTAGTCGGATGCTCCAATAAGGCTATCTGAGTTCGAGGATCTTTCTTTCATCAGGGGATGGCTAAGTGCCTTGAAGGAGCTGCAAGTCCCGAGGAACTCGGTGCTATGGTATCGTCATGAGATGTCTTCCTCCACTCTGATGCCCAACCCATTCAGGAGGGACGATCGATGGATCCCCATCGATGCTATTCCTCGGTAATTATTGGAGTCGGATGAGAATGAGGTTGTGGAAGAGTTTGCTCCTGCTCCTGATGAAGGACGAAGAGCTCGAGTGGCTGATTATCTTGCTCGGAGGCTTCCACCCCCTTGAGATTTTGCCAGTTGCTATTTTTTTTATTTTTGATAATGTAAATGCTTTGGGCGATCTCACCGACTAAACATGTATTATCATCGTTGTAAGTATGATGGATTAATGAAAAGTTTGTGTTTTGGGCAATTTTGCCAACTAAACGTGTATATCCTACTTTTCATATGCTTGCTGCTTTATGATCTTTTCTGTTTTGTCATGCAAGTGTCCCCGTAGTCCAGTATAATACCAAAGTACCATTGTGCCCCACTTTACCTTTTAGGTTGTGTCGTCACACTCCCTTAGGCCTAAGTAGGGCAATTGGCGAGGACACACCTGGTGTTGGATGTCTTCATCCGATCAGGATTTTGTTCAACCGAAGTAGGTTTGATGACCAGTATAAGATTTGGTCGTATTTCCTAAGAATCCTTTATAGGGCTTTATATATTGCCAGGGGCAATGCTAAGAGGTCTGTCGTGTTTTATGACGATGACCTGGGGAGGGGTATTCCCCTGCCATAGTGATCAATGTGCTTGTTATTTGGAAAAGATGTGCGATGAATGCAGCTGTCACCAATCAGAATGTAACCAATTAAGTAACTTTCATTAGTAATAAGGAAAATGAACTTCTGTTTTCATAACAAAAGAATACAAGAAAAAGATCTAAAAATAGAATTTCTTGAGATTAGCCGCGTTCCATGCTCGTGGTATTTCTCTACCCTCCATCGTTTCCAAGTGATAGGCACCTTGCGGATCGTCTTTAGTTACTTTAAAGGGTCCTTCCCAGTTTGGGCCTAGCTTGCCGTCTGACGACTTCACTGTGCTGCCCAGGACTTTCCTTAGAACATAGTCCCCAACTTGGAACGTCCTCGGGTTAACCCTTTTGTTATAATGCTTCGCGAGCTGTTGTTGATAGTTCGCTAGCTTCACCAGGGCTAGCTCTCTGCGCTCGTCGGCTAGGTCGAGTTCGGCTTCATCGATAAGGTTGGATCTCATTGTTGGCAAACCTTCTTCTAATGGGATGACTGCTTCCATGCCATATGTCAGTGAAAATGGGGTTTCTCCTATTGATCGCCGAGGAGTGGTTCGGTACGCCCATAGAACATGGGGTAGCTCTGTTACCCATGCGCCTTTGGCTCGCTCTAATCACTTCTTCAATCCATCGATCACAGTTTTGTTGGAAGCTTCAGCTTGGCCATTGCTCTGAGGGTAGGCTACCGAACTGAAGTGGTGTCTGATCCCGTGTTCATTACAGAAGTTCTGAAAGGGGACACTTTCGAACTGCGTTCCATTATCGGTGATGATGGTTCTGGGGATTCCAAACCGAGTGATTATATTCCTCCATATGAACCTTATCATATCAATATCTCGGATGTTCGCCAGGGGTTCAGCCTCGATCCATTTGGTGAAGTAGTCAGTCGCAACCAACAGGTATTTGCGATTGCCGACGGCGATAGGTAGTGGTCCCACGATGTCCATTCCCCATTGGGCGAAGGGCCATGGGCTGAACAGGGACTTCAGGTCGCTAGTGGGTTGGTGGGATATATGAGCGTGGAATTGGCATTTCTGGCATTTGCGAACATATACTGTGGAGTCCTTTTGCATATATGGCCACCAATAGCCTTCCTTCATTGCTCGAAAGGCTAGAGACCTTCCTCCGATATGACTTCCATAGATTCCTTCGTGAAGCTCTTGTAGCACTTACTCGACATCACCTGGGTGGACGCATCTAAGGTAGGGACCGGAGAAGGATTTATTATACAAGTTGCCTCTTGTGGATAAGTGAAAGCAACCAGCTTTGACTCTTATCTGGTGGGCAGTTTCCTTATCATCTGGGAGCGTGCCATCCTTCAAATAGTCATTTAAGGGGTCTATCCAGCTGGGGGTTGATCCCACCTGGAGTATTTGTTCCACGTTTGGTAACTTGATGTTGTGGTTAATGCTCGAACAAATGAGGAAATCGATGGGGATGACCCTTTTAAGGTCAGAGTCAACTGCCGAACTCAAGGCTTCTAAGGCATCAGCATTACTGTTTTGCCCCCTGGGAAACTGCTGGATGTTGATCTCTTCAAAGCTTGACATTAATTCTCTCACTAAGTTGAGGTAGGATACCATTCTTTCATCCTTTGCATTGTAATCTCCACTTATCTGATTGGAGACTAGTTGAGAGTCGCTGAACACTTGTAAACGTTTTGCTCCTAGAATTTGTGCCTTTTGGAGACCAGCTATTAGGGCTTCGTACTCTGCTTCGTTGTTGGAGGCTGCAAATCCAAGCCTGATTCCTTGTTCGAGGATTTTGTTTTCTGGAGTGATGAGGACAATGCCTACCCCTGCCCCCTTTGAGTTGGAGGCTCCATCAACGAAGAGTCTCCAGGTTCTCTCTGTTGCTTAGTTCTTCTCTTGCCTTATTGGTTGAGGTTGGTCGAAGAGTTCTTCGCCTGTAAATTCGGCTATGAAATCAGCAAGGATCAAACCCTTGATAGCTGTCCTTGGTTGAAATTGGATGTCAAACCGACCGAGCTCGACTGACCACTTAAACTGTCTGCCCGACAAGTTCGCTTTCCTTAGGACCGCCTTAAGGGGATGCGATGTAAGGACGATGATAGTATGAGCTTCGAAATAATGTTTCAGCTTCCTCAAGGCTATTACAAGTGCAAATGTGAGCTTCTCCAATGGCAGGTACCTTTGCTCGGTGTCTAATAAGGTCTTGCTCGCGTAGTAAACGAGGTCTTGCTCGCATATTAATGCAGAACTGACAGTGTGATTGGATACGGGAGGTACAGGTACAAAGAATCCATTTTATGTGGTATGACAAGCAGCGGTGGGGAGCTTAAGTAGGACTTGATCTCGTCCAAAGCTCGCGAGCAGTCTGGGCTCCACTCTATCGGTTTACTCCCCTTTAGAAGCTGGAAAAAAGGCTTGCACTTCTCGGAGGATTTGGAGATGAAGCGATTTAAGGCGGTGAGCATTCCAGTGAGCTTCTGCACGTCCCGGATTATTCGAGGGGGTTGCACCGTGTTGATTGCATCGATCTGGTCTGGATTAGCTTTTATGCCTCTCTTACTAACCAAGTACCCAAGAAATTTTTTTGACTGGACACCAAAGGAACACTTGCTTGCATTAAGTTTCATCCGTTACTTCCTGAGGATTTCGAAGGTCTTTGATAGGTCCGAGAGGTGATTTTCCTTCTTCTTGCTCTTAACGAGCATGTCATCGATGTAGACCTCCA
The DNA here is from genome assembly GCA_949130495.1 of Sambucus nigra. Lineage (NCBI taxonomy): Eukaryota > Viridiplantae > Streptophyta > Magnoliopsida > Dipsacales > Adoxaceae > Sambucus > Sambucus nigra. The sequence continues at coordinate 159,299,937 of OX422221.1, read as the reverse complement.
TTGTGTCTCCCATTTGATCCTTGAACATTTTAGTGACCAGCCGCTGATAGGTTGCCCCTGCATTCTTGAGCCCAAAGGGCATGACCTTGTAGCAATATAACCCAACTGTCGTGATGAATGCCATTTTGTCCTGGTCTGGGGCATATAAGGGGATCTGGTTATATCCTGAGTATGCGTCCAGGAAACTCATTCGCTCGTGAGCTACAGTGGCGTCTACTAGTTGGTCTATCTTTGGGAGGGGGAAACTATCCTTAGGGCATGCGTTGTTGAGGTCAGTGAAGTCGATGCAAACTCTCCACTTCCCATTATTCTTTAGAACTACTACTGGATTGGACAACCACTTGGGGAATTGCACTTCCCGTATGAATCCTGCATCCAGCAGTTTTTTGACTTCCTTTTCGACTGCTTTAGCCTTCTCGGGTGCAGTTCTTCGTGTCTTCTGCATGATTGGCTTGAATGTGGGGCCGACATGCAGCTGATGACAGACCATACTAGGATCGATTCCAGGCAGCTCGTATGGTTCCCATGCGAAAATATCTACGTTTTGTCTCAGCAAGGTCATCAACTCCTTTTGTTCTTGGTCGGTGAGAGATGCTCCAATCAAGAAGACTCTGATATTATCACCAACTTCAGCCATAACTTCTACCAGGTCCTCGACGACACGCTCAGAGGGGAGGAGCCTGGTCTCCTCTACTCCAGGTCTCCTATACTTTAATTGCTACTTGGAAGGTCTCACACCTTCTTCAACTTTCTCGCTGGGTTGACCGGCCTTCTTCTCTGGCTTTGGTCGGATGGCTGCTATGAAGTACTGCCTTGCCATCGCTTGGTCACCGTGGATCTCCATTACTCCTCGCTCGGTTACATATTTGAGCTTCTGATGGTAGGTCGAGGAGACTGCCTTCATCGCATGAAGCCATCCCCTACCGAGGATGGCCTGGTAAGGTGAGTCGATGTCAACTACCAAAAACTCGATCATCTTAGAGACGTTTCCAGCACGCACTGGTAGTACTATCTTTCCCAGGGGCATGGTCATTTTTCCAGCGAAGCCGACTAAAGGAACAGTAGCTTCCTTTAGGTCGGCGACGCTCAACTTCAATTTCCTGAATAGGTCGAGGTACATTACTTCGGATGAGCTTCCTTGATCGACGAGCAGCTTGTCGATGTCAAAGTTGGCTATCCTGAGTGTAATGACTAGGGCATCATGATGTGGGGTCCTTACTCCCACCAAATCTTCATCCGTGAAAATAATATGCTTGTTATAGTTGACGTCCTCTGCTCGTCGACGCTTTCCTGACTGTGACTTTGCTGGATCGATTTTAAAAGCCTGCATTATCGCTGTAAGTTTTTTGATTTCCATTCGAGCTGAGTTCCCTTGTATCTGCTTGGCGTCAGATACTCCGTGGATTACTGTGAACTCATGTCCAGCATCATCCTCCAGCACGTTGTCGGGTCTCGCCTCTCTGTTGGCAGCCACTTTCTCTGCCCTCTTTTCCACAAAGTCGTTCAAATGCCCGGACTGGGCCAACTCCTCGAGGTGAGACTTAAGAGCTTTGCAGTGCTCGGTCTTATGTCCTCCCTCTTTGTGAAAAGAGCATCTTAATGCATTGTTCCTCTTCGAGGGATCTCCTCCCATTTTTCTGGGCCATTGATGAATGGCTCATCTTGATCTTCGCGAGAATTTTGTAAATTGGTTCTTTGAAGACGGTGTTGATCGCCTGGAATACTTTCGACGCGTCATGGTTTCCTCTGTTCTTGGAGCTATTTTTGCCTCTGTTCTTTCCTCCTTTCTTCTGGTTCTCAGATTTCTCACTTCCTTTGGTAGTGAGCTTAGCTCGACCGTTTTCTCCTGTATTAGGGCGGGTGACATCTTCCACCTTTGCGTATTTATCGATTCGGGCCATTAGGTCTTCAATAGTCATAGATTCCTTCTTCGTCAGGGACTGGTATAGGAGGGAAGAACTAGGGAGCCCAATTTTGAAGGAGGCCACTGCCACTTCCTCTATGCAGTCCTCGATCTCATTGAATAACTCCCAGTACCTCTTCGCGTAGTCTCGAAGGGTCTCTTGAGGCGTTTTATTCATTGTTAGTAAAGCATCCATCCTTTTGGGATGGGAGTTACTGGTAATGAATCGGGCCGTAAAAAGTTCAGCTAGGGATTTGAAATTTCTGATCGACCGGTGGGGGAGCCTTTCGAACCACTTCTGCACTACTTCATGCAGGCTTGAGGGAAAATGCGGCACATCAGGGAATCTCGGTGATTCCAGAGGGTCATGGCCTGTCGGTATTGCCTGACGTGATCGATGGGATCAGTCTTTCCGTCATAAATCTTGAACCTTGGAAGGGTAAATTTCTTGGGGGCTTCTTCCTCTTCGATTTCCCTCGTGAAGGGTGACTTCATCTGGGTTTTTAGAGCTCGCTTTGCGAGTTCTCTGGTTGATCTTGTTCCGTGGTGAGCAAGATGTTGGTCCATCTCTCTGCGGACTAGATTTCGTGTGTTCTCGTCGCTGCGAGCAGGGCTCTGGTAGTGGCGAGCTCTTCGCAGCGGTTCACGGAGGTCATCGTCTGACTCGCCTCCTTCGACCTTTTGAGATTCTCACCTAGGGCTCCTTCCTTGGCTGTGAGACTTGATCGCCTGAGGTCTAGGAGTGCGGTATGGGCGTCTCCTATTATCGGGACGAAGCTCCCTCTCCAGTCTTTCCAGCCTTCTTCTCAAGCAAGCATTCTCAGCCTCGTATTTGCGGGAAGACTCTGTCTGCTCGTGGAGCCTTGCCTCTTACGCATCAATCAATCTGGATATCTGCGTGGACCTCGCTGGTCCCTGACTTTCTTCTGAGGCTGGCCTTTCCAGGCGAGCTCTCTGATCTGAACGTCGAACTTCAGACCTAATCCTGCGAGGAGTAGGTGGCTCTTGAATATCTTCTGCCTGAGGGGCATTGCTACTGTGACCAGACATCTTAAACTCCTTTCTTGGTGTGGGCTCTTCTCAGGGAAAGATGAACGTTTCCGACCGACGGCGCCAATTGTGGTGACAATTATCGTGCAACACAAATAAATAAGAAGAAAGCATTCACCAAGTGAGAACAAGGAATATAAAATGACAATCACACAACAAATGATGTACGTGGTTCAGCAAATATGTGCCTACATCCACGGTGGTGCAGCCGATATTATTTCTATATACTCCGGAGAGTAATTACAGAGAATACAACTTGTCCTTTTGCCCCGCACCTAGGGTTTAATATATACATGTACATGTAGGTAAGTGGAGGTGATGGGTTCCTCCACGTTTTCCATTTCCCCTATAACTTTCCTTCATGAGGACGTGGGGGGAGACCGGATCAATATAAGAGATGAGGGGCCTGGACTTTGGGCCGCCAGGACTGGGCTACTCATCCAGGCCCATAGTTCTAATTTCGGGTACCCACACAAGGTATGTGGGAGGGACAAAAGGTAGAGGGAAATCGTTGTGGGATCCTATATTCAAACTACCAAAGTACATCACACTACACCTCTATTGGATAAGATCTCATTTATGCGACGTGATTTGTCGGTCCATGTTGAAGAACATTCCTAGACAAATGTAGAGGTGTCAAAGCTTTGAACGGAGCTGGGAAATGTTAGTAAGAACATGACGACCCTAAGGAATAAAATCAAGGTGTTAGTCTATTTATGGACTTAACAACATGTTTTACCCTATAAGATCCTTCCTCAAATATTCTCTTATACCAAGCCTCATGGTTTTCCCTACCAAACGTCTCATTTGGCAACATTCCATTAACCATCGCCATCCATTTATGATAACTGTGGTGAGGTGTACAACGTAGCAGACTAGTCCAATCATAGGGGCCATTGGGAAGTGCATTCTCATTTTAATTGGCAAAACATGTGTCCCTAATTTCCATATGGTGATGGGAGGGATCAAATATTTATTGATACAATATGCAAAGGTTGTGAACATGATCACGTGCATGTTGACTGTGGTGAATGGCATCTTATTGGATATTATATAAATTATTATATTGCGAGGATAATTAATTTATTGATCTGGACATAGTGTTTAATAATATTTTCTTTTGGAATTTTTTTAATATTGTGATTATACGGGACATATGTTTCGTTATATGGCATATTAATATGGTTTTCTTTATCCCATATTTACTGAATGATCGACTCAAATTATTTTGAATGATTTAGATTGAATTTTCTTCGATTGAATGGATTTTCTTGAATTTCAAACTAAGAATTCTAGTATGTAACATGACTATCATTTTGTCCTATTTGTATAGATGCCTTGAACTTTGATCAATATGTAATGTTTCTCACAATACAAAAAGTGGATTGGAGAGAGTCATATATTATCTATTAACCATGTAAGGGCGTTATGTAACTTATTAAAGTTGCATATAGAAATCTTAAGAGTGACACGATTCTATATTCGTCGAGCTATCATATGATTGACAAATTTAACTCTTTGGAAGGAATTAAATTGCACTTGTAAATATGGGTCATGTCTGAAGCATATAATATATGTACATTACAAGGGAAAAATAATGTACCATGTGTCCCAAAACAATTACAGATACACAACCACGTAATGGAACCCCATAGGTGCAAGTATTTAACAATTTGACGAGACATTGTCCTTTGACTCACCTAGTTGATGATGCTTATGGAGTCAACCACCATAAAAAAAAACAGCCAATGGATAATATGAATTTTCATCAAGTCAATAAAAAAATTGGTACTAAATTACCAGAAGATCGGGAATACATACGTTGAAACTCAATGCAGTTAGACATTGTGTAAAAATTATAAAGAAGATCCCTCAGTATTGTACTCACTGATCAGTTTTCATAATTTGATGCGTCAATTTGGTTTATCGGGGGATAGCATAAGTAAAATTCTTAAGTGGACTAAATACATTATCTCGAAAGATAACACGTAACAATATTATTAGCTGGGAATGAAAAGATGTTCACGAGTTGGGATTTGAAGTACAAATTTATATAGTCATGCAAGTATGATTACATATTTTACAATAATGAAGAAGAACTGAACACTGAATGTCCCATATGCAACGAACCAAGATATATGATTTGTGAGAGTGGGAAAATGATAAAATTTTGCATGTCCTCGCAAGTTCCTCTTTAAGTATTGAATTATTTACCCTCGGTCCATAGTTAAAAAATAATGAAATGTTCCTTGGAGAGAACAGGTCCTGAGATGGACCACGTGATCTAAGATGGGTGGGAATCTAACGTGTCATCCGATTAATACACTCATACAACAGCTTTCAAACACATGACAACCTCAATTTTTAAAATAACCATACAATGTTTATCTTATATTATCAACTAAAAGGATTAACCCTTTAGGTTATTTTGAATCACTAATCAGAGTTATATGGAAGTTCACATAGAGCCTATAAGTCTCCCTCCAACACAATGCATAAGGAAGTAGTTCGTATTATTTTTATTATTGGTACACAGGACAAAATTTCCTGAGGATGACATTTATATTTTCACATCCATGTTAATCGAAGAACTTAAATCATTTTGGAATGAAGTCGTGGGGGTGTTTCACTCTAACAAGGGTTAAGAATTCACACTACAAATAATGGTTATAGGGCAATGTGTTACTTTCGAATCTATGGGACCTTTTCCCGTTATAATTCTCATGTTTACTATGAATGTCCCATCTATGGGTAATAAACCAAATACAATTGTCCACATAATAGTGGGATGATGAATTATTGCGATCATCCAAATTTTTTATCAGCAGTCACCCTTTATATGTCGATTAAGAGCTTAGGTGTGACATTGCAGGGCACATTTCTTTGACCAGGGGAACTTTTTATGGGAATGCGAGAATGATTGTCTCCCATTTTTATCATGTCCTCAAAGGTCTAGTTACCATTTTCACGTTGGGTCGATGATTTTCCCCTAGATGTATTTTAACACCACGTCTAGTTTGTTCTGTGCCCTTACTTCGTATGGTCTTCATATTAGAATAAGGGGGTTCATTGGTTGTTTAGAGTGGATAGTTTCGTTTATATAAAAATAAATAAAAGTGGAGAATGTGTCGGGCAAGAGATTTTTGTTGTATGGGTTCGAGAACTGGGTTACGAGTCGTGAAGGCGTTAGTGAACCCAATTCTTCTCTATTCTTCCTTAATTATATGCTCATTAATGAAATTTACATCAATTCATTACTTTTGAGTTATTATATACTTTATTTAAAGACCTTAGAGGGAAGGTACTTTGAACATAGGAAGTGCTCAGGTTAGGAAATTATATCAGTGATAGGTATATGAACGCCAATTCAACCTAGAGCTAACACACAATATTTTATTTTGCTTGACTCCGTTATTTTTCATATAACTAGTGGCCATCAACATAGATGTCACTACACCAAAATAGGCGGATGGTCACAGATTTGAGCTACGATCGAGCCCATCAATTGGAGATTGAATCTGTGACAAAAAAAATGCATGATAAAAATAGCTAGTCATGGACGTGATCCCTCACCAAAAGGCATAGTCATAGACCAAGGTATGTGTCAATATAAGACATGCTAGTCTAGGCAAAGTGTCCTGACTAGACGGTCACAGACCAAATTCGTGACCCGATCATATTACATACTTAGTCATGGTCATGGACTAAAGTCATAAGCAGGCATGATAAACCTTGAATCATGGTCAGGAACTAAAGTCGTGACCCATATAACACATAATACAACAAGGTCATGGTCCATAGACTTCACCAACTTTTACACATGCTTTGCTTTGCTCACGTACCAAATCCATGACCACTGATTTATCATGAATAATACAAAAATCATGCCCATAGTTCTAGTCTTGGTTCATCTTTAAATTGAATAAAAATGTTGACTATTTTTTGTCCTATTCTCAAACTTTGGGTTACGCGATAATGCGGTTGGTTACTACGATTATGTTGATAATGTGAGAGGTTTTTATGCCATTTGGGAGATCATTTGGGAGCTATTTGGGATTAAGGCCCACTTGGAAAATGTTTTCAATCCAAGGTGCGCCTATTTTAAAATCCTTGTAGTATTCTCAAATCGGAGTCCCACGACTATGAGGTAAATTTTTATGAGTTACATTAGACACGTGCGAGGTATTCGTACCCCTTACAGGGTCGTTTGGTGATTGTTCCAGGTTTTGGGCTAGCTCGTAAAATATTTTCATGACTAAGTGTTACAAGTTTTAAACTTGGGTTCAATTCTTAAACCAAGTATCCTGTTACAACAAAGTCAATAACTACGAGTTACGTTGGTCACATTCGATGTGTTTGTGCCACTTGCGGGGACATTGTAGGGATGTTCAGTGTTTTGGACCACTTGTAACACTTTTTTGTCGTTGTTGTAACAACAACACAGAAGCTGCTGTTGCAACAACAACACAGAAGCTTCTGCTGCTACAACAACAAAGCAGATGGTACTGCAATAACAACACAGCAAGATCTTGATGACGATGATGAGGTCCCCGAAAATGTGGTTGATCAGAGCTTTGAATCTACTGCCGAGGAAGGGCTCACCATTTCATACCAGAGTTGAATCACATTGCATTTTGCTTCAAGCATTAGAGGTATTTGTTATTGGTTTAAAGAAATCTGTTATGTTTATAGGTAGGTTCATAGGAGTTTAGTTCAAGAACACTCAGTTCCTTTTGTTATTACTAGGGTAAACTAATTGATGGGTTTTCTAAAGTTTATAAAGTATTTTTATATAAATATGGCTTACTAATGAAGATTTATCTATACTAATATGATTGTACTAAATGTTTTTTCTGTTTTTACTTTGCATCATCGATTTTGTTCAGATGTCTGACTAAATGAATCTAGGGTAGGGCTTATTGGGTTGGCTGTAGCTGAGCATTTCCAAGATGCTAAAAGGAAAAATATTCTTCTGTTTCTCTAAACTCTTCGATTATTATAGCTCCCCTCACAAGGAAGCGCTTACCTCCATATTAACAAAATGCGACTTAATTACCGTGTGCATTGACCGTCCAAGAAAAATTTCCCAGAAGTGCTAACAATTCTTCTTGTATGCAAATTCTTCCTTTAATGCCCTCTTCTCCATTTCACATACTTCACCCGGTGCAAGGTTCGCTAAATAATGAAATTTCTCCTCATAAAGTGACCTCTGTCCGACCCTCTTGTGTGAGTTCTGATTAACATTCGCATCTCACTCTGAACATCTAATGAAGGAACTTATGGTCAAACCATACTTATGTGTCTTCTCTCGATGACACATTCCACTTCTAAGTGTGGTAGTTGCCCCTTATCATTGTAACTCCGCTCTTACGAGCCAAGAAAAAATTTTACCCCAAATTTTCACTCCCGATTAGTTATACTCCGATATATGCCCAAGCCTTTGGATATTTTATGTTCGTTTGGTAGCACACGCCATCTCCGCATTTCTAGTATTTCCATTGCTGGTTCTTTTAAATGTTTTGTCTGACTCTCTTCCAATTCAGCCCTGCTGGGTGAGTCTAATTTGACACCAATTTCTACTATAGCTATACCTGGAAGTCACAATTCGTGCCTTAGCCGTCTTTACCATCCTGGACTTCCATGCCATAACATGGGTGACTTCAACTACAGTCATCCTTCTTTAATAAATCAAATAACCTCAACTGATCTTTGTCTCTTGTTGTTCACCCAACTGTCTTCGCCTGACGTACTGCATTGTTCGGCACACGAACACACTCAAATGCAAATAAGATTCACTTTCATACACATCATAGCAGGAGAACAAAATCTCACCAAAGAAATCAACAATCCTAAACATAGGGCTCTATATCAAAGAAAGCTACGCTGAAAGCATAATAATTCGCACAGATCCTTAAGGACACTAGAACCTGATGCTCTGATACCACCTGTGACACCCCGTTTAATTAAATACCGGGTAGCTAATCCTTTATTAAATTAATACAGAATATCAAGTTGGTTCAGTCTTAGCATCACTGTCAAAAAATATTTAATTAATTACTAGCCACCTAATATTTAAAAGAGAGATGTCAAATTTTATTAATTAAGTTGTCAAATAACCAAGAATTAAATCATTAACCATCAATTGCATAAACAATCTCATATGAATAACCAACGAAATGAAATCAACTGAGTCTGGAGTAAACACTCCAATAATAATAATGCCAGAGTAAATAAAGTCCCCATACAAGAGTTTGAATAAATAAACCAATAATTAAAATAATGATAGTCTGTAACTACAACCTCTAAATAAGAATGGGTGACATGCCCTCACTGATACAATTGATTCTGAAGGAACCAAGGATAAATATGAAGGCGTCTAATACCAAGATCCTGTAGCTTCCACATCAGCTACAACACGTCATCAGAATGGAACTCCTATGCTTGGCGTCCTTGTGGCTGGGCACCTAAAAATGTTTTTACAAAACAAAATAGATTTGGAGGAAAACGGGTCAGAGCCCGAGGTGAACGCAGTTTAAAAGTTTAGCAAGTGTTTAAGTTACAATTAAACAACACATATTATAAACAAGTTAGTTGCGTACTCTCACATGAGTTTCTCACCTCTCGACTAATGTTCACGCCTAACGTATGCCCTTAACCCATCCTAGTTATGTTGCTAACTAACTGTAATACCCCGTATTTCTGTGATATTTATTTATGGGATTAATTGAATTAAATGTGTATTGATTGGAAATTAATCCGGATTAAAATACTAGCGAGATGCGAGTTGGTATTTGATTATAATGTGCATATATGATTATATATGAATGTTGAATTACGAAATTTGTCGTGAGATGAAATACGGCAATTTGGAAATCTTGTTGAGACGCGTGTGACAGTCGCGTCATGGAATATAATTATGATAATTAAAAAGTGAATTTTATTTCTCTAAACTGTATGGTCATTTTGAGTGCGCCAACGCGTCCGGAAGGGTCGAAATAGTCAGGAAACACTAGCCGGGGGTTTAGTTTGGGTCCCGGGGAATTTTTAGGCCATGCCGGCAACGTATAAGGGTAGTTTGGTAATTAAAACCTACGAAAATTGGGAATTAAAAAGCTGACTTGGTAATTACCCACTAAACCCACTAACCACATCTTAGGACTTAATGGGCTACGGGGGTTATTAGAATTGTTCCAAAATTTCCTAAGGAAAACCCTAGCCACCATTGTCACTTTGGAGAAGAAAGCTTGTAGAGAGAGAAGAGAGGAGAATTCTGCAGAGAGAGAGAGAACCATTCATCAAATCGTCATCAAAATCAGAGATACACATAAGGCAAGTGGTTTAATTTCATTTAATTACAAAGAATGTATCTTCCATGCGTAGGAAATTGACAGAATTTCATTGTTCTTAGAGAATGATAAAACCCATTGAATTTGATGTAGAGATTTACAATTTTATGAAGAGATTGCATGTAAAACAATGTTAGGATGATTATTCAGTGAAAAATACATATTTTATACCATAAAATTGGACTTATTTATGCCTATGGATGAATTTAATTTCTAGGGTTCATGTTCTTGAGATTGGGGAAGAAGATGTGGAGATTTAATATTTGGATGAGATTTAGGATGAATTAATCCCACAAAATACGTTAATATATGACCTAAGTACATTTAGGATTGATTAGAACCCATGTATATTGTTGGTTTGATGTTTAGAGGAGATTAGAGGTGAAGAAAAGTTGGAAAAACGAGTTAAGGAAAATCTGGGCTCGAATCTGGCCACTCGTTAGAAGACCTGCCCAGGTCGTTCGAACGAGCTCGTTCGAACGAGCTTCTAACGAGTTGACCTTTGACTTCTAACTAGGGTGATATTCATTCGATGACTTCGTTCGAACGGGACCTCGTTAGAAAGACCACTTCGTTCGAACGAACTCTCGTTCGAACATCCTCGTTCGAACGAGACTTCTAACGAGCTGACAGTTTAGGCTTTTTATCCTGTTTTGATCCCGAGTGTCCCGTAACCTTGTTTATATGTAGAGATAACACTTCCTTGTGGATTAATGGATATATTTGGGATATTTGGGATATAATGAGGAGTAAAACCTAGAAGTGTAGTTTGAACCTAAGGGAAATTATGAAGTAGGACGTGAGTGTCTATTACGATGCGAGAACTATTGACGGCCTAAAGCATTATATTAATCGGGAACATATAAATTGTGTAGCATTATATGTCGATACGAGAATGAGATGTGTACTACAATTAAATTATGGTGATTACTAAGATGTGTGCATACTTAGTATATGTATTGATTTTATGTGTATGACATACCTACAATACTTGCTATCACGGGAGGTTTACGTTCGCTTAGGGCCCTCTAATCCTTGTGTTGCCCGGATTTAGACTGGTACCTCGATGAACATAGGTCAGAGAAGGACTTATTGGGATGTTAATAAGTCTGCTGATCGTGGGAGCGCAGGTATGTGCGTGACCCATGTGATGTGACTGTGTTCGCCTCCATTATTTGTGATGTTGTTATCTGAGAACGATTCCTGAGAGATTCGGAATACGTGATCCTTATGTGCGTGATGTACCGGGATGGATAGCAGAGTATGTGTGCACCGTAGCTTTGTCTCGGGATGCTTGTATTGTATATTTATGACGTGAATAATATACACGTAGATAATGAGAACTTTCATGTTGGTATTGTGAATATACTTATGGTAATGTTTTGAGAAAACATAATGGGTTAACTGATAGTGAATTGTATTACTAATTGAGAATCTGAGTTTAAGTAAAACCCTATATTTAATTGATAACGCTAGAATGTAATATGGGGATCGATTAGTAAGGGGTAGAACTTATTACGGTTTGGTTAGATATGTATGTCAAGTAGATGGGTACGGTACGTTAGGAGTGCACATGTAGTCGAGATGTGAGAATTTCATGTGAGTGCACGTCCTAACATGTATTTTGCATTTAATTTTTTAATGTTATTAAAACACTTGCTGTTTTTAAAATGATTTCCACTTTCGGGCTCTGACCTATTTGCTTTCAAATCTATTTTTGTAAAAACCATTTTAGGTGCCCAGCCACAAGGACACCATGCTTAGGATCCTCATTCAGGTGACGAGCTGTAGATGTTTGTGGAAGGTACATGACTTTGCTTATAGACACTTCATCTACCTTGACTCTATATTCAACATTTTATCAGTTGTAGGGCATGTCGCCCATTCCTTTTAGAGACATTTCATTTGTTTCAGTTATTCAGACTTCTGGCATGTAATTAATTCAGGATTCAAACTTGTCATATTATTTTCAGTTGTGGGATTGTTGTGAGGAGTTTTCCTCCGGACTTATTATTATTTGTTGGTTATTTTATTACTTTGTTATGGTAAATGGATTATGTTGTTCTTCCATTATTCTTTTATTGCATGTTAATCAGACTTAACTTAAAATTTGGCAACTTACTTTTAAATACTAGGTGGTTAGTAATTATTAAAATGTTTTCGACAGTGATGCTATTAACTGAACCAACTTGGCATTTTGTATTGATTTAATAAAGGAGTAGCTACCCGGTATTTAATTAATCGGGGTGTCACACTAACTAGTCTGTGCCACTTCCTCTTTCGCATTCTACCATAGGATGTCGACTCTTAATATCCAGATAAGTTATATTCAAAACCCATATTCGCATTCATTAAATTTCTTATCTCAAGTGTTAATTAATTTCTCATTCTTAACCCATTCAAATATCTTAGTTATTCACATTTACTAAGAAATAATGAACCAGTCACAAGTATATATATATAAATCACACATAGTACATATATATACATATATGTCACCCCTAGGCTAAGCTGTGGTGCACGCATACTCTGCTATCAAATCCATGTACATCACGTACGTAAGGATCACGTGTCCCGAATCACTCAGGAACTGTCAGAAAACAAATCACACATATTGGATGCGAACATGGTCACACACATACCTACGCTCCCATGGTCAGCTAACTTATCAACTCAAAAATAAGTCGTTCCCAATTCTATGTCCTTAAGGTAATAGTCTAAATCCCCCTGAAGGCACATAAGGATAAGAGGGTCCTTTTCCCAAAAAAAAACTAAGCCCCCGTGATAGCAAGTATGATAGGTATCTCATACACATAAGAAATCCATTCACTAGGAATTCACACAACCTTAGTAATCATATTTCAATATAAATATTCACATTCTATCTAGTAAGTCTCATACGTAGTAAGTTTATCCCGAACGTCACACGTAATATACATTTAGCTTGATAACTCTCTTGTCGTATCAATTTGAGTACTTAAACCTATCTCAAAAGGTTACTACGTCTCCTATTAGTTTCTAATGTTATCTCAGTAACTTAAAGTCCCTTCGTTACTATTCTTATCCTTACATCATCATTAATTCCCATTATAGTTTCAATTAAAAGGATTATTAATCGTACCTCACTCGGTAGACCCTTGTAAGCAATATCATTCAATTTCATAAGGTAAACCATTTTTCCCGGCATCAACTAAGACCCTAATGATCTTAACTAAGTCCCACAATATCAATTTAAACATCCTAAGAATAATTGGCCTTGGGATTTTTATTAAGCCTTAAGGGAAAACAATCGCCAAAAATCAGAAGGGGTCGATCGATCGACATTCTTGAGTCGATCGATCGATTAAGCCGGTATCAGCCCAAATTTTCTTAAACAGTTATGAGTTTTCCTCTTTTTACACCTCTAATTCTTCATTATAATGTCTTAAACTCCCAACCAAGTATACTAATTATTATACCAACATGTTTGCATCATATCCCACGTTTTAGAATCATCAAATCAAAGTAGGACATCAATTTCTTGGATCAATTCACCAAATTTTCATATAAAAACCCTAGTTCTTCTATTTCTTCAAGAACACTATCTAATTCAATAAAATTCCATAATTCTCTACACATGGATCATGATTTCGTGGCTGCTAAAATCCCAGAAGTTAATCTACATGTGAAACCTACCCAAATTACGATTTTAACTCTTCAAATCCATTTAATTATCAATATGCAAGGTTATTCTTCAATTCTAACCTAACATGGATGCTATATGCGCTAAATTATTCCAAGTTAAATCACTTGCCTGGTAACGAATATTCTATTCCGATGAAGTAGACGGTACGGGGATCATCCTTGCTTTCCGATCTATCCAGTGGTGGTGACGGTGGTGACAAAAGCCTGTAATTGGTGGTTCTCCTTTGAAAACTTCCTTCTCCTCCACTCTAATGGCCGTTTATGATTTTTCGTTGTGAAAACCTAATGGACTCGTGTTGGCTAATAATAACTATCTAAAATTCGTGCGTCACTATTCACCCAAAAATAGGAATGACTAAAATACCTTCCCGGGTTGCCGGTTATGCTTAAAAATGCCTCGGGACCCAAACTAAACCCCCAGCTAGTGTTTTCTGACTATCTCGAACCTTCCGGATACGTTGGCGTGCTCAAAATGTTCATACAGATGACACAAAAATAAAATGCTTTCAAATCCATTAAATTGGATCCTGACACGACTGACACGTGTGTCCCAACTTAATTATCGAAACTGTTGTATTTTCAACTCATGATAATTTTAATAAATTCAATAATAACATATTACCATAATCACTCAGTAATATTCAACAACATTATAATAATCAGATACTAACTCTCGTCTCGCTAGCATTTAAATCCGGATTATTTTCCAATTAATTGTCCCAAATTAATTTAATTAATCCCACAATTAAAAGCAATTTCATTTAATTAATCTCATAATTAAAAGCCATAAAATTACGGGGTATTACACACACACACACACACACACACACACACATATATATATATATATTTATATATATATATATATATATATATAGGAACTCGATCAAGTGAGGTCACAGTTTGAGGACCCTGAATGAGGTCAATTTTTTTAAAATAGTAAAAAAAATATTTTTGGGCTGACTTTTTTTATGGTTTTTAAACATTTCAGTAGGACCATAAAAAAATAATAAGCTCAAAATGAATTTTTTTGCTATTTTAAAAAAATTGGTCAAACTGTGTCACTTTTTAAGTTGTTTTTAAGCCGTTAAAAACTAACAAAGTTTGACCGAATTTTTAAAATAGAAAAAAAATCGTTTTGAGCTGATTATTTTTTTATGATCCTACTGAAATGTTTAAAAACCACAGAAAAAAAATCAACTCCAAAATATTTTTTTTACTATTTTAAAAAAATGGACCTCATTCAGGGACCTCAAATAGGGGACCTCAGTTGATCCGCTCCCTCTCTATATATAGGGAGAGATTCAACAGAGAACAAAAAAAGATGAACATTTTAACGAACCTTAACAAAAAAACACCTAACACCCATTTAATTTTAATTTATATGTTGTAATTGGTCCGCACCAGCGGCAACGGGCACGCGTGTGGCTCACATTTTTTTTATTACACTCGCGTCACACGCATATCCATTGCTGCTGGCGGGAGTTACGCATGTTCCTTGCCGCTGGCGTGAACCAATTACAACATAGGAATTAAAATTGATTGGGTGTTAAGTGTTTTTTGTTAAAGTTCATTAAAATGTTCATCTTTTATGTTCACTTCTGAACCTCTCCCTATATATATATATATATATATATATATATATATATATATATATATATACACTAGGGTGTAATAAATTTATTACCGTTATATTTTTTACCCGTGCCGATGGAACATCGATATATTTGGTCATGTGTTAAATTTGTTCCCGTGTCGCCAATAGGGCAAATATAAATATGGTTGGTCATCCCATGCAAGTATGATTACGATTTTAATATGGTGCATTTGTGTGCTCGTGCTGATGGCCTCGTGAAAAATTGAGAAAAATGTTGTTTTCCATTTTTTGTTCACTTTTTTTATCCGTTTAACAGAATTATAGAGTAAAAATGCAAAATATTGAGAATGTATATTTATTCTTTAAAAGCATAATATCGGGAAAAATTAAAAAAATATACGTAATATTGGTAATATAAAATACTACTCGTCTGAAAAATTAATGTGGAGATAATAATTGTAAAGAAATATTTTGAAAGCATTGCAGATCGTACATTTTTTAACTTGCCTCGGGCAGTGCGCTATTATGGACAGTCCTTGGGCCCCGCGTTTCCTGTGTTGACTATCTTGGAAGTTAAGCATGTCAGTGGGCTATCAAAGATTACAACTTTGATAAGTCTCTTCGTCCTTTTGTCCGCTTTTTTTATATAACTGTATTATTATATACACACTCCTTTGGGGCACACACATGTGTTAAAAAAAAAGATGTTCATCAACAACTCAAGTTTTCAAAGTGACCCATAGACATAAGCTGTGTTAAAAAAAAAGCCAAGGTAAAGTAGATAAAATAATAATTTAGCTTAGGATTGAATTTAAAGTAAAAAGAAAAATTTAAAAAGTATGTAGTAACTAAAATACTTACTTAGTTTGAAATAATAAAAAAAATAACTGATAGTGAGGGTCTCACGTGAAGAAGTTTTATCCATTTACAATGAGTCCAAATCACAAAAAATACCAAATCCCAACAACATAGCCCAAAAGCATGGCTAGCCCCAACTAAAACCAATGAGATTACATGCATAGTTAAACTCAGTTAACCAAATCAAATCAAAATATAATCGTATCTGCCAAAGTAAAAATCAAAACAAACTTTCTTTTCCCATACTAACACACAGGAGCTTGTCTCCGACCCAATTTCATCCAATAGTAAAGAAAGAGGGAGACTGTTGGTTCTCATCCATATCTGCAAAAGAGTTGTACACCCATGAAGAAAAAATTTGAACAGAGTGATAATAGAAGAAAAATTACAACACAAACAACGATTAGAAAAAAAAATTTAAAAACCCATTAGAGCATACCTTGAAAATGGTGAGAGAGAGAGAGAGAGAGAGAGAGAGAGAGAGAGAGAGAGAGAGAGAGAGTACCTTATAAGACGGAGACTCTCACTACCGCCCGTTTCTGGTTTACTTATCCACGGTACCTTCAAAATCAATGGTGAAGGAAAAAAAATAAGTCAAACATCAAGGTTTTTCAACACACACATAAAGAATAAAACAAAAATATTCAAAGCCAAAAGTCTCTTAGAAAATTTGGGTGTGGTGAGAATTTGTTGTATAGTTGCAGCTAATTTTTTTTCTTAAAACTTGAACTCAGACCCAAGGTTGAATGTAAGACCCAAAAGAACCCATCAAAAAAAATATAAAACATTTTTTTTTTGCAAAACCCCCAAATCTAAAAACCCAGAAGGAGGTTTGGAGAGAGGAAGACAGGTCTATAATACCTTTGAACCAATGCTCTTTCTTGCCTTACCAAGAGAGAGAGTTATGTACAAAACACACAAAAAACGGAAACGCCACCCGATGATTTATGAGAGGAGGGAGAGGGTAAAATATTTACCAATTGATGAAACAACACGAAATGCAATATCATGACTCCTACTCTGTTCAACTCATATGTATAAATCAACGTACCTTTACTCAGGTACCTTTAAGGCACTTGATAAACTATGTTCAATGTATAGAAAACGTGAAAACAAAAATAAAACTCCATATGCTACATGTATAGAAAATAATTATTGAAACCGACTTACATCTGAGATTTGTAATGTTTAGAACCTCCAACCCAAATCCCAAATCAAACAAAAAGAGAAGCAAAGGGTATACCTGAGATTTGTATTGTAAATAAAAAACCCAAATCGTTAACTCACCCTCTTGGATCTTGGGTACAAAATAATAATTTGAAGCCACAATCAAAACAAAAAGAGATAGATAGGCGTCGTCACTCTCTCTTCCTCTTCATCGGCACCGTCACTCTCTCTGTCCTTCCATTGTCTTATCGTTGTCGTGGCCGGAGGAAAAAATTGGCATATTATAAAGATGGAGCTTCAAAAGAAGGATAAACCGGGATGTTCGTAGGAGTTTTTTCTAGATGAAGAAAATACTAGCTTAGAGTGTAAACTTTGAAGATGGAGTTTCTCCTCGAGCCTTGTGCTTTGATTGGAAATAAACTTTGAATGTGTAGTATTTTTCTCGAGCCTTATGCTCTGTTTTTAAACATCAGCTATTAAAGTTACCATTTTTTCCTCGAGCCTTGTACATTATGGCAAAATGGGTTGGGAAAAAAATTTGTTGCAGTCTCAGTCGTTAGATTTGAACCCTCGCGATGAAATCTCAACCATCAATTGATAAAGACCAAATCCATCAAATTTCAATCTCAGCCATCAGTTGGGGAAGACAAAAAGTCCCTCCTCCTTCATTATATATATATATATATATATATATATATATTGTGTGACCATAAATATCGGTGATTAGATATTTAGTAAAAACATACCCCTTTAATGCTATCATAGGAGGTTGCGGGATGTGGGTGAATCCCCTAGCTTGAGGAGCAGGGTGAGTATAGTTCCCAGGTCATATCATCCGTACGTAGGGGTAAGACATCTTGGGTATGATTCATTCTCATTTCCAAAGGGAACTATGAGCACCTTCGCTGCGTCTATTTTGTTTCACTGATTCGGGGAGCTAACCGTATCAGGGTGTATGGGTCAATGAATGTACCTGGATTGAAAGCATCATAGAGTACATCCGGGGAGTGCCTACTCAAGAGGATGGTTATATAATTATGGCATGTGCGTTAAAGTGATGATACGTATCTATATAATAAGGAGTAAAAGGTTTTTACTATTCCATAAGTTGATAACACAATCAGGGGTGGAGATTAAGCCACCTCACTCAAAAATAAAGGGTTCAGATCATTTATTCCATTGGCACACCACACTCTCATACCACATATTTTATTTTTACATATCTACCCCTCATTTTTTTGTTTCCCCCTCTTTTCCTACTTATCAAACTTGGACTTTCATTCAAAAATTGGACATTTTGGTAATACACTCCAATTCTGAAAAACCATTTGCACACGCCAACTGTGACACACACTCTCCCTCTCTCTCTCTCTCTCTCTCTCTCTCTCTCTCTCTCTCTCTCTCTCTCTCTCTCTCTCTCTCTCTCTCTCACTCACTTACTCACAGACCCAACCCCGCTTCGACTCCACCCATCATCTGTGTGAGCATTACAAAACCACCACACAAATGGTCTCTGACTCTCAATCCTCAACCCTCGATTTTTTTATAATATCAGGTATATCATCTGTTTTCCCTATGTTTTGGTGTGCATTTATTTAGATCTCTCTCTTTCTTACACACACACTCTCAAATGGAGAGTTTTATTTGTTCATTTCTTATGGTGAAATTTGTTTATAGATTTTAGGTTTTGGGCTTAGATTTAGGGCTTTTCTATATAGGCCTTTGTAATTTAGTGCTTTGTAATTTAGGGTTTATAATTTTAGCTTTGGTATCTAATTATTTTTTGCGTTCTATTGTTTACTTTTTCTTTTACAGATCACAACCTGATTGTACTTCAAAACTCTAAGCAGGTATACACTTTTTCATTTTTATTGTGCATCTATTTATAGATTTTAGGTTAGGGGTTGTTTTTTGCATTTTGTGTTTTAGGGGTTTTCATTTGCGATGTACCACTTTATGGCATGTTGATGTCAATGTTCATACACTATAGGTTTATAATTTTGGCCAAAGATTTTAGCTCAGGAAAATAAAGAGAATTTCTCATTATAATGCATTCTCTAATGTTCCAATGCCCTCAGTATTCCTTTTATTTAAGGATTGAAATACGAACATTTATATTGCGTGCTGGTGAAGGTATGTAAAGTTTAAGGTATTTCCATTTCTGATTATTTAACTTAAATTTTTCTTGATGATTCATTTATATAGATGACTTGATTGAGATATTATATAATTTAAAATTCATTTCATCCCTTTTTTGCATGAAAATTAAAATTTTCTATTGCGTACTCAGCATCGTTTTTATTTTGTTATCTCCGTCATGGAGACAACCTAAATACACCTCATTCGGACAAATCATTTGGAGAGAACTGTGATGAGAACATCGAGTTAGTTAGGGAAGAAAGAGGTAGGAAAACATGGTTCCCCAACTTTTGATCACATTTTGCATCCCCACTTAGACTTCTAGCATCAGGGCGGCTTTAATCAGGGGTTTCTCATCATTAGTGATGCGATTTTTTGAAAATACTTCAACATGGCTTTTAGGTACAGCCCTAAGCAATGCCTGTTTTCATGCCGATGGGTTATTTAAACTTTGGGACACGGCTATGTTATTTTTTCTTTGTTACTATACCATAAATTTCAACATCTTACTCTGTTTTGACTAAATAAGAATCAATTTATAGTTTTGGATTTTTTTGGTTACTTTCCAGGTGCTTGATAAAATTTCCAAGTGAGTCTTTATTCTATTGGTTGTCAAATAAAACCTTGCACATATATTTTACTGATCCAATACTTTTTTTAGGGTTTTTCATCAAGCTATGTTTAGTATAGAAAATGTGTTGGACTGCTGAGATAAAAGAAGAGATGGAGAATTGCATCATGCTCTCTCATGCTGACATGTCTACCATTTCCCTCTACATAGCGATGTGAAATACCATTTCCATAACCGATGACTCTCACTACCATTTGTATTACTGTTTTCTTTTTGCTGACAATTTGGAGGGTTCTTGAACAATCTGGTAAGCTGGTTTAGGTGGTGTTGTCTAAGATGGGCTCTCTCGAAACTTAGTTTAGTTAAATATTATGAGCATTTTATATTTTCATAATCGCAAGTTGCTTTGTAGATGCTTGAAAAGGGGCGTAACTTAAATGTTTTCTTTCGGTAGATGCTTGAAAATATATTCATTAGTATTTTGTTCTTTAGGTAAAATAGCACTGTAATAGTTTTCTTTTAAATTTTTTTAGTTTCTTTTGAATCACTAGTGTAATTAGGACTACTTGCCTGTGATTTCTGTAGCAGACAGTTTTTATTACTTTTTGTGTCAATGGAATACTATTAAATTACTCTGTTTCTTATTCACTATTTCGAACAAATGGGGGAACAATAGTGTCTTCTGAAGCTAAGTCAGAATTTATGTTTTAAATCAACTCAGAAAGAATTTATGAAGTCGGAATGTTCCTCATTTTGGAAATATTTGTGAGAAAGTTAAAATTTTCAATGATGTAGTAAGAGTTAGTATAATTTTATTTTATTTTAATGATGTAGCAAACTGATTTGTGACCAATGAGAATGATAGAATTTGAAATATTAGTTAGGTGATTGTTGTTGGTGAGCTTTAAAATGTTTCAAAATCTAGATAACAAGGGTCGTTGATTTTATCTACATTGTAAATACTTTGTTGTTGGATTTGTGTCCTATGAAGTGCTATTTTCTTTATTAGGTCTAGGATGTAATGATGTTTTATAATTGATTTGATTTTTAACATTATTTATCAACGTTGTTTGGAATTGGATGCTAGACTTTTATTTTTTTCATTGGCGGTGATGTTGGGGCAATCTCTTTAAATTGTCTCTTTCGAGCCTCCTCTATCCCAAGTACTTAATTTGTGTCATAATCGTTTTAGAGTCTTAGATATGTTTTAACTTTCAAATTTTTTTATTTTTTATATATGTTATCTTAATCCGGTCAATGAATGAATGTTCATTTAGTTTAAAAATCTTAATTAGTTTTTCCTTTATCTAATTATTTTTTCTAGGTGCTCAGTGGGACTTCATTAACATAATAAAGACCCTCGAAGTATCTCATATGGTATTCAAATGTCACCCTGTGATGGATTTGGGCCACTGATCCATCTTCTTCAAGCCAGTATTCATGTGGGCGCATCTTGAGATTTTAAGTTGAAGCCATGCTCATGTAGTAAGCATCTGCATCATGAACTTCCAGGCCATCACCCGATGCTGGGGTAGGAAGTTCCCCATCTTTCCCTAGGAAATTCACAGACTCGCAAATGGGTCCCACCACATCAAAAGTATAAACCTCGGCATTAGGTGGTGAAGGAGACACCAACGCTCTGTGTTGATAAGAACCATATAGACTAAAACGATAAGTTCTGCCATGTTTCCATCAATCACAACAAATTTTTTGGCCCCCATTTGTTTCTACTCTGGTGACATGATTAAGAAAGCAACAAGTATTTGCAATAAGTGATCTCCTTGGTTAAATTATCAGATAGATATTTCGAGAAAGAACCATCTCCCGAACAGTGTCAAGAAGATCCCAAGGGGTGGGAAGGAAAACTTTAGTTTGATAATAATCAATCCCCAAACCACCTTCGATGTTCAAGTAATCAATTTGAAAGCATTGAACACGAATTTAGTCGATGTAGTTCACCATAAGGACTGCAGCATCTCTAAAATATCTACCTTGGAAATGGTAGAGCCCCTTAACAGCATCTAGAAACCATTGTAGCTTCTCATTTCTAATACCAAATTTGGAGTTCTTATTTCCAGTCGCAACATAAGGATGGACCTGAGGGTCTACATCTGGATTAATTCAAAGAAGTACATTAACCTTCTTCTCGGCAATTCTTGCAGCTAAAACAATATTGTTCAAATCAAATTCACTATCAACATTGACAAAGACACCTTCCTAGGCAGTCAATATTAGATCCTCTAAAAGCTTTCCATTCCCATTAAAGATTCACTTGGTAGTATCAAAGCCATAAAGAAGTGCTAATCTGAGCTCATTACCACTGACCAACACAGGCCCACTACCCATCCTCCTCAAATGCTCCAAAATCTTCAATAGGTATCATCGATCATTTTAACAGGTCTTGAACTTTATGTGATTATTTGCAATACACATATAAGCTATTTATAAATATGTTAATTGTTTACAAAGTTGTTTTTAAACTTTGCACAAAAGGATCATAACATTTCCTCTGATGGTTTATTTTGTCCATAATTTAATCAGTTTTTAGTTTCTATCTTTGATTTTGTATGACTAATTCCTTTTTATTTATTTGTTTTCCAACCGAACGGAAATCTTTTTAGTGCAGGTACATATGTTTTAATTTGGACCTAATAATCTGAGTGTTGTTTCCAAGGTTTGGAAGCATGGTCATGAATTCGTTTCCATGTAAGGTAACCGATGATACTTACGACATCTGAATAACATTAACTTACTGAAACAAACACTGCGAGAATTATGGCTTTAGGATATGTTATAACCCTTTCTCTCTCTGCGACATCTTCTTCATTCAACTTCTCAATCTCAGCGTTATAATAGTCAATTTATGACCTTTTGTGCTGCTATATTCTTATTGCAGTTGGTGCTGCTATACCATAGCCCCGTGCTGCTATATAAACAGTTGCAGTTTGGTTATTTCTTTAGCTGATCTGGATTTGTAAATCTCCACTTAAAACCATATTTGCACGTGTGTAACTAGAGATTGTGGGTTTCGGTACATAAAGCTCCACTTAATGGTGGGCAAGGGTTTTTAAAACTAAGGTGTAATCAGATTTGGTTTATGAATTTTGGGATAAAACTATCTGACTTTATGATGTATAAGTCTGGCCATATGATGAAGGTTCTCTATTTTCAAAATAGATGTTGCTTTTGATCTATGCCTTTTTAGTAGATGATTTCATCAGTATATGACTATCATTCTTTATTTATATTTCTTATACACTTTCGATTGTGATTCGAGCATAATTTCATGATTGGGACTGATTTCGGTGGAATATATATGTGTTTAGTTTATGCCCAATATATTATCGGATCGCTTTCAAAGTATGTTCATTTTTTGGTTATTTTTATATTTGTATTCTCTTAATCAATTTGTGATTCTTGATTTTCTTGGGCCTTCAGGCACAGGCATGTCTAATTTCTAAGTCCTTGCTATAGTTTGGTTTGTATCATGTGATAGATTATAGGAATCAGGTTACTAAAGACATAGTATCTATTTTTACATAGCTGACCACTCTTTTTGGGGCTTTTTTGTTGGTTTTGAAGTACAAGTCTCATGAGATCCATTGTTCAAATTCATTTAGCTCCTATTTATTTCATTAATGTTTCTTTAATACAATGATGCTTAGTAGGCTTTAATATAATTACTGCATATGAACATATTTTTCAATTCATCAATTTGTTTGTGCTCCATATTTGGATTTAGCTATGTTCATATGCAAATGGGTTCTTAGAGTTTTTTTTAAAATTTAATTAGTTTCACTTTTCATTTTTTGTTGGTTTGATTACTTCTTTATAGAATGGACATATTTGTATTTCACTTTCATTTACTCAATGGTTCATTCAGACACGTGTTGCTGTGCTGATGTGCTCCCATTATCTCCCAAAGGTTATGCTGCTGTGCTCAAATTATCTACCAGTGCTATTCTGTTGTGCTTCATTCAGGTCATTGTGGATGCATCTTCCGCTGAAATTAAACAAGCATACTACCCCAAGGCAAGAGTAGTTCACCCTGATAAAAATCCTGGAGATCCAAAATTTGCTCATAATTTCCAGATACTCTGGGAGGTTATCAGTTCTTGAGTGATATAGTAGTTCAGTTCATATAGCAGGTATAGCAGATATAGTAGAAATAGCAGTTATAGTAAGTGTGTGGTTTGTTAGCACATCAGACACTCTAGAAGTTCATTTGTTAAGCGTGTGGTTGGTTAAGTTATTCTTCATTTCTTAAGCATTATTCTTTATTTCATAGCATTGTAGCAGGTATAAAAGGTTTATAGAGTAGATTTAGTCCAAATACTCTAATCGGAACAACTGCCAATCAAAGCAGTGTCGAGGATATCTCTAACTAATCTTTTAGGAGTACCAATTCCTGATATACCCGTCTATCTCCCCTGACCCAATTCTCTATATAAAAGAAGGAATAATCTTATTACTAATTTTCGGCATCCATCGTTCTACAGGTGTGAGAACCACTGATGACATAAATTTTATTATGAGTTGCATAAAAATCTAACTTTTTCCTAAGTAGGCTATATGGATAACTATGTGTAAAAATAAAAACTCAATAAGAACTTTTTCCTAAGTAGGAAAAGTAGGCGATATGTAAATAACTTTTTCCTAAGTAGGCTATATGTAAAAGTAGGATATATGAACCACTGCCAGTCAAAGTAGGCATTTTTATTTCATAATTTTTATCGGGGCAAACCTGATAAGGACAAATAAATAGGGGTTGAAGTCACAATAACACTTTCTGATGGAAATTTTGCCCATACTGAATTAGTCTACATTCGCTCAGTATTGTATTTTTCATATCATCCAATCTTGGAAATGCTAGGCCTGAATTTTTTTTTAACATTCACTTTATGATGTTGGTCAACATATGTTTCTTCTTTTGCTTTATGATGTTTTGTAACACATTTTAGGTGGTGTGAGCCTTTTTGTAGGGCCTTCGAGGATGTTTGCACATATCGTTCGACAAATGCAGACGACATGTTAGACGCATCTTCATATAAACCTTTCCAGTAAGAGTTCGAACAAATTGGCACCTCCGCCGAAGGAGTTTCCAGACGGGTCTCTCGGGAACTCATAATTCAAAAGGTAGTGAAGATAACATTTTTTTGTTTGGCCAACATAACATTTTTTTTTACAAATTCCATGGTATTATGTGTATTATTGATACTATGTGTATTGTCGGTATTATTATGGTATGCGAACAAAGATCACGATGATGTACTATCAATCTTCCGCGGCATGTCTAAATTTTTTTATTGCATTCTTTTTTGGATCCTAATTTAAATTGTCATTCAATACAAAATGATGTTTCAATTAACGGGGTGGATAATTCAATTAACAAAGTATTATTGCATCATAGTATTATTTTTGTTGGATAATTTTTATAACGGGGTGGATAATCAATTAACAAAGTAGGTTCTGCCCAAATTTTTTAAAAACATTTACACTTTTATGTTGTAATTTTTTTTTTGTATTGTTGTGATGTTTCATAATGGTATAATTTTTAACATTATGATGTTTATTTGTGGTCTAGGACGGAATTTTAGTATTGGTGTGGGGTTTTTTTTCTTAACATGGTGAATAGTGCTATAAATAGAGGAAATTTTGTCCAAATTTAATAAATTATTTTCACGTTAGTGTTGTAATAAAACTAGACTTAAATCGTTTACACATTTCGATGGTCTATTAAACAAAGGTGATTGTGACCAATTTTTTTTAAAAGTACACTTTGTTTTGTCGGGGAACGAATTTTTTGCTTTTTTAAAATTATACATTTTAAAAAATTTTGCGGTTTTACGATTACGTACTTGAAAAATTTTCTCCGTGCCTTCAGGCACGGGCATTCCGCTAGTATATATATATATATATATATAATAAGTTATAAAACTTATGTATGTCATAAGATTCAACGATGACATCACAAGATAAATTTTATTTACACTTCCTATTTTGCCCTTGAAAATTTTGAATTCCCCCTCTTTTCTTTCTCTCCACTTAATTCTCACTCCTCTCCTTTAATTCAAATATAAGGACCATTTTGGTAAATTAACTCAAAATACATACATGCTCACCACACTCTCACATTTAATCATCCCGCCCAAAGTTTTGCACATCACCCAAAAAAAACTCTTACTTTAATTCAAACCCTCCCCTCTTATCCTAAGAACTCTACTCTCACTCACCCAAAAGCTCCCAACTGCCCCTCCGTCAATTTCTATCTGCCTTTCTCTTCTCTATCTTTATCTCACAAATCCACGATTGTTCTTTCCTATTTTGCCCCACGCTCGCACAAAAATCAACCCCCTCCAAACCCTATAAACAAACATGGCAGAGAGAGGGTTCGACGACAGATCTGGGCGTGGCAGTCAGATCTGGGCGTGGAGATAAAATCGGTCGTGGCCGTGGAGAGAGGGTTCGACGACAGATCTGGGCGTGCAGATAAAATCAGGCGTGGAGATAAAATCGGCCGTGGCCGTGGAGAGAGGGTTCGAATTTGGCCATGGAGATAAAATTGGTAGTGGCATACAGATCTGGGGGTGGGTTCGACAACAAAGGCGGTGTGTTGTACTGTCCTGCATATATGGGTTTATACGTTTTATGCAGATATGGGTTTATACGTTTTTACCTTATATGTATTATGCAGATCTGGGTTTATATGTATTTATCTTATACATATAAACCCAAAATACTAAAAAGTCTATTTCTTCTTTGTTTAGATATGGTTTTTTTTTGGACAAGTACGTATTATACAGATCTGGAGCGACGACACTTTTAAGGTGTATTTGGTGAATTTTTTTTTTAGATCTGGTGCACTTTTTTTTTACCTTCGTGTGAGATATATGATGCCTTTACAGAATGGGTGGAGGTTGTATTATATGATGCCTTTTTAGTATTTTTTGTTGGGTTTTTTTTGTATCTAAAGATCTTCTTTGGTTGGGGTTCTGCAAAACAGGGAAGTTCAGGTGGTGATGCTCCAGTTATAGCCACCGAGGTTTTTTATCGCTCCGGTTAATGTTGCAGTTTGTCTTTTTTTTCCTTTATATGTATTTATTGTCTATTTCTTCTTTGTTTAGATCTGGATTTTTTGTAGCGACGACGGTACTTTGAAGGTGTATCTGGTGCACATACGATGCCTTTACAGAATGGGTGGAGGTTTTATTAACACGGTCATTCATTAGAAGGCATTCATTAAATAACTTATAAGGGAATTTATATGTATGTTTGTTGATTAGATGTATTTTTGTTCCCTAATTTTTAAAGGGGCTTCGCTTTATGTGGTTTTCAATCCAGCGTAAAAAATTTAAACGACATGTGGTGTGTAGTGCTTTTTAGCTTATTTTTTTTCAATGACTACTTATAAAAATAATTGACTCTTAAATTAGAGTGTATTTTTTTGTTGTTGATTTTCCTATATGTTAAAGATATCTTTGATGGTAGGAATAGATCTTTGATGATGATGTCGTCAAAAATGAAAATACGTTCCTAACAACTACTTTGCTTTGTTTTGGAGCTTTCCATATTGGCTGATGTCGTCAAGAATGAAAATAATGTCATGTTTAGCCCATTTTCTGTCAATTTGTAGTGGTTAGCGGTTGAGTTGATGTTAATTGTTGTAGGGGAAAAATTTGAATTCTGGAGTTCAAAAATTAAGATATCACAATATATGTGATAGATTCAACGGAACTCTTCTCTTAGTTATTACAGATACGAGATACATGTTTTATTTATTTGGGGTTTAGATTGTGTATATAGTTTTATTTGGGGTTCAGATTGTTAAGTTGATTTCAATGGAACTTTTTCTTTTCTTTCTCTGAACTTACCGTTGATATTTCATATAAATTTCTTTCTTTTCTTTTCTTTCTGCTAATAAATATATCATATTGTTGATTTATTTTGAAGTGTTACATTTGATTGTTAAGTTGAGAGACAAATATAAATGTTACCTATTGTGGGTCGTTTATATTCATAACACACCTAATAAATTCACTTGAATGAAAGTACTTGGAAGGAGCTTTAGTGAGGGTGGGGATTAAATTTAGAATAGTTTTGTTACAACATAGTATTTTTATATATTGCTATGGAGAGAATCTTTTAAAAGGCCCAAACAATCTTTTAAAAAAACCTTGATATACTTTAAAAGTTCAATTTTCTCAACCTTTCTTTTTTTATGTTGCTCAAAATATAAATTCTTTTATCATATTATAGGGATGCACAATCCCCTAAGTATGTTGATTAATTTCAAAGTGTTACATTTGATTGTTAAGTTGAGGGACAAATATAAATGTTATCTATTGTAACTTTGGGTCGATTATATTCATAACACACCTAATAAATTCAGTTGAATGAAAGTACTTGGAAGGAGCTTTAGGGAGGGTGGGGATTAAATTTGGAATAGTTTGTTACAACATAGTATTTTTATACATTGCTATGGAGAGAATCTTTTAAAAGGCCCGAACAATCTTTTTAAAAACCTTGATATACTTTAAAAGTTCAATTTTTCCAACCTGCTTTTTTTATGTTGCTCAAAATATAAATTCTTCCTTCATATTATGAGGATGCACAATCCCCTAATTATGAGATTATCAATTCCCACGTTCTTAGTAAATTTATTTGTAAAACACAAACATAATTGTCCATATTATGCTCCAAACATCTTAATTGTTTTAAATAATTTTTTTAATGTTTCTTTAACTAATCATTTTTTTATCCTTTGTGAAATTACACAAAAAACTTTTATGAATAATTTTTAGTGTATTAAAATTATTTCTTGATTAACTATAGGTTAACTCATTATATTTTTCTTTAATTATTGAAATTTAATTAGTATTTTTAGGTCTTTCTTAAAGTGTAAAATACAATACATAGGAGTGTGAGTGTTCTATAATCATAAATATTCGAGAGCAAATGTATAATCGTGCCAACGACATGGTTATGACTGTGCTATAACCATAAATAATTGGAAGAAAATTTATCACCATGTCATCTGCATGGATGCACCCTACTAGGAGATTAAAGTCAATTTTTTTTAAATTACATTTTGTTTTGTTGGGGAACGAAATATTTGCCTTATTGCAATTACGTATTTTGAAAATATTTATCTTTTTGCGATTATTAGCGTGCCTTCAGGCACGTGCATACCCTAGTATATATATATATATATATATATAGTGCAGATAATTAAATACGTGTAAAATACATGATGTGAATTGTATTCTTTACTATGTAACTCGTGATAATGTTATCTGATTGAAATTGAGAATAATGATTAAGTTAAGGTGATTTATAAGTTTTAAATCATAGATTAAACATACTCGGGTTATAGTAGTATGTCAGGAAGGTACTATATAACAAAGACTACTTACGAAGTAGGTGACTAGGTGGGTTGTATAGCAAGCGGTAGGTGTGCACATTAGTTGAGGGGTGAGTAGGTCCTCAAGAGAAAGCAACACTAGCTTAAATATGAAAAGTATTCATACATTTTAATTTACTGCAATTTAATTCACTTGCTAAATATTTTCAAAATGTTTTGGGTTTTAACCCTTGCTATCAAATATTTTCAAAACCCTTTTAGGTGTCCGACCACAGGGGCTCCAGGCTTGATCTTATTTCAGGGTACGTAGATGCGATACATGTGGTTGTTGCAGAACTTGCATTAGACGCTTATCTTATTCACTTCTAGATAGGGAGAGTATCTCACTTGTAATGACAGTTGTACTTTTTATTTTGATTTTTGCATGTATTGGTTATACTTTCCATGTGTCGAATTTTATGTTGTTTTGGTTTCTCTTAGTTTAGGTTTATTCCGCTAATACTTTATTCAGTTGCTTGCATTATGTCTAGTCTCATTTATATTGCGATGGTTATGTTGAGCATCATATTGTACTTCTTGTTTGGTTAATTTGAAAGATAAAATTTTGTCATCAACTTAATTAATCATTAGCTGGTTAGTAATTAATAAGTTCGATAGTGATGCTAAGAATGAACCGGATGAAAATCCTATTTAACTTGATAAAGGCCTGATCACGCGGTGTTTAATTAGGAGGGGTGTCACAGATGGTATCAGATCATCAGGTTCTAGTGTCCCTAGGAACTGTATGGCTTACTATGATTTCGGCGTTGTGTTCTTTTGATATAGAGCCTTATTATTAGGATTGCTGACTTATCTTTATTCTTATGTGATATCGCACTTCTGCTATTTCAATTTGTATTAACAATGAACTAATACAACTTGTTTTGAATTTCAGATGCCGCCCAAGAGAGGGGGAGGTGGACACGCGAGGGCAACCACCAGAGGTAGAGATGGAGAGGCTTATTAGGAGCCTGAGATCCCACAGCTACAGGACCCACCGGGGTTTTATCCACACATAGATAGCAGATATTATGTCCCAGGCGGTCAATGCCACCATGACAGCCATGCCAATGAAGTTTCCTCAGCACCAACCACAATAGCCAGTGGCTCCAGCAGTTCAGGCCCTCTCGGGTCTGTCGGAGTGGCAACGAGTTAAGGAGGCCATTCAGAAGGGTCATACCCTAAAGTTTCAGCGCAGTGCAAAGGTGATTCTAGCCTATCAATGGAATAGGGAGATGCAGTACCACTTGCGCATGGTTGACTATAGTAATATCCAGAGATAGATGCTGGCTACATTTAGGCTGACCGGGGCAGCCTTGCAGTGGTGGGAGTCGACAACCACTATTGGAGAGGAGATTCGATGACTATCATTGAGTTTTTGGTGTGGTTCGACCGCAAGTACTTTCCTCCCGCAGTTGAGACCAAGATAAGGAGGATATTTAGGGAGGTAATTTCGAGTGATCATTCTGTGGAGGACTACAAGGAGGAGTTCACCCGTTTTTCTAATTTAGCGCCATTCGAGGTGAGCAACGAGGAGAAGAAAAAGGCAAAATTCATTGATGGTTTGGTGTGGAGGATTTGACAACATTTGATTGTGAACCCTTATTTGGAGACATATCCCGACGTCATCAATGAAGCTTTGTTACATTTCTAGGACCATTGCTTCCACTTGAAAGGAAGCAAGAGGGGATGGGAGCTGAGTTAGCAGGGCAAGGCAATTGGGGGTGTTTCTAGTGGAGCATAGCAGGCCGACAACCAATGATACCCGTCAGGGGAATCCTGCTAAGAGATTTTGACCTGGAGGTCAGGGGTTTAGGTAGGGCCAGCAGGGCCCAAATCAGCAGTAGGTTTCTTAGGGCCGCTAGGGACAAGGGAACCATGAAGGAGGCCAGTAGGACCAACATCAGGGGAAGCCTCGTCAGGGCCAGCATTAGGGAGACTTTAAGAAGCGTTGATTCGATTGCGTCCAGTCGGGCCATCTGAGGAGGGAGTGCCCACAGAGAGGTACGGGCCAATAGTAGGGTGCCCCGTAGGGATAGCAGGCATAGATGTCCCCAGTAGCACCAGCTCTACCTGCCCCACGGCAGTAAGGGCAGTTACACTACGGACGTTTGTGCAATGCCCGAGATCTTCTGATTCCACTAGAACCTCAGGCATCGCTAGTAGTTGAGGGTATGTTTTCTATTCATGGACATGAGGGTAGGATTCTTTTTTATACCAGTGCATCGCATTCATTCATTAGGACCAAAGTTACTAGAGTTTCTAGATTGTTAGAGTCAGTCGATGATCTTCTTATGTGTGTAGAGTCACCGATAAGGGATGGGTCACTTATACACTCGATTTGTAGAGAAGTAGATATTGTGATTAGGAGACTAATCTACCATCAGACCTCTTAGTGTTAGATATGGAGGGATATGGCGTTACCTTAGGCATGGAATGGTTAGCAGGGTACAAGGCGATGGTGGATTATTTTGAGAGGACAATAGTATTTTCCATTCCCGGATAGGAGATGTTTTTAGGGGCGATGCTTCTTCCCCAGGTAAGGTCTCTCACTCATTTATATTACATTTAGGAAGATACCTCAAATGGCGTGGTAATACCGATAAACTCGATTTCAGTTGTGAGGGACTTTGAGGATGTATTTGAGGACATATCAGGGTTACCACCCAGACTTAGAACCAGGTATGAGACTGATTGCTCGAGCACCTTACTGCATGGCCTCTTCAGAGATGCATGAGTTGAGAGAACATATTCACCATCTTTTGGGCTAAGGTTTCATTCGATGGAGCATATTGCTGTGGGGTGCTCCTGTGTTGTTTATGAAGAAGAGGGATTGTTCGCTCTGCTTGTGTGTCAACTATTGCGAGTTGAATAAGGTCACCATATGTAATAAGTATCTGTTATCGAGAATCGATGACCTGTTTGATCAGTTGCGTATTTGGGAGAAAAACATCCATAAGACCGCTTTTCTATCACGATATGGATCCTACGAATTTCGAGTGATGCCGTTTGGTCTCACCAATGCCCCAACAGTGTTCATGGATCTCATGAATAGTATTTTCAGAGATTTTCTTGATAGTTCGACATCGTGTTCATAGATGACATCTTGGTCTACTCGCGCACGAAGGAGGAGCATGCAGAGCATGTGCATATGGTTCTGCAGACATTACAGGATCATTTGTTGTATGACAAGTTCAAGAAGTGTGGGTTTTGTCTACGGGAGGTGCAATTCCTTGGCCATATTGTTTCAGATTGGGGTATTGTTGTTGATTCGAGTATGGTATTGCATCTCGAAATCTTAATCCCCATGAGGTTTCCAAGGCATGTATAATAGTTTTAGTGATCATGCTCGAGATTTTCATGCAGGTGGTGAGAGCACAGGTGGAGGATCCATTTTGTCTAGAAAGAATGAAAAAATTACTAGCAGAGGGTGCAGATTCTAACTCTATTAGGCCATAGGGAGGGCTACCTTTTAGTGGGAGGTTAACCGTGCCAGAGGATGAGGATTTAAGGCATGCCGTTTTGACCGAGTCCCATGGCTCTAGATTCGCAGTACATCCCACTAGAGATAAGATGTACCAGGACATAAGGAGGCAGTACCGGTGGTCATGGATGAAGGGAGATATAACATAGTTTGTCTCAAAGTGAGCCACCTGTCAACTTGTTAAGGAGGATCACCAGAGGCCTTCAGGGATATTGCACCCGCTTGAGATTCCTGTGTGGAAGTGGGAGAGCATTTTTATGGATTTTATTATAGGGAAACCGATATCTCAAAGAGGTCATGATTTTATATGGGTGATAGTGGATCGGTTGACGAAGGTAGCTCATTTCTTGTGGGTTTGCACAAATTTCGAGACGATGCGATATGTGCAGCTATTCATAGTGGAGATAGTTAAGTTTCATAGAGTGTCGGTTAACACATTATCTGATAGAGACAAGATCTACGGATCTCACTTCTGGTAGAGGTTACAGGAGGCTATGGACACAGATTTGCGATTGACCATCGCCTGTCATCCACAGACAAATAGGCAAACTGAAAGGGTAAATTAGATGCTAGAGGATATGTCGA
Organism: Sambucus nigra; assembly: GCA_949130495.1. NCBI lineage: Eukaryota > Viridiplantae > Streptophyta > Magnoliopsida > Dipsacales > Adoxaceae > Sambucus > Sambucus nigra. The sequence continues at coordinate 159,266,153 of OX422221.1, read as the reverse complement.
GGATGTGCATTCTGGACTTTTGGGGAGGATGGGAGCAATACCTTCCATTGGTAGAGTTTGCGTATAATAACTTGTACCAATTCACTATCGGCATGGATCCATTTGAGGCACTGTATGCGAGACCTTGACGTTCACTTGCTTGTTAGTTAGGTGTGGGGGATAACAAGTTATTGGGGCTAAAGATGATTTATGAGATGTCCGCCAAGATAAAGTTGATACGGGAACATGTTCGGATAGCCCAGGATAGGCAAAAGAGTTATGCCAATGCTAATTGGAGACATGTGGAGTTGCAAGTCGGCGATCACGTATTGGTTCGGGTTCTCCTATGAAAGGAGTGATGAGGTTCGGAAAGAAAGGGAAACTAGCACCGAGGTATATGGGATATTTCCCTATCATGAGAGAGTGGGATCGATGGATTATAAACTGGGTTTTTCAGAGCATCTTCAGCGGATACACGATGTGTTCCACATGGCATCGCTGAAGAAATAATGGAGGAGCGAGAGGGCTTTGTGTCACGTTCCACTCGAGGAGATTGATTTACATCCAGATATCTCATTTGAGGAGAGACCTGTAGCTGTTTTGGATCGTAGTGAGTGTAAGCTACGTTCTAAGGTGGTCCCACTAGTTAGAGTTTAGTGGGGACATCATAGTGTCGACGAGTCTACATGGGAGGTGGAGGATGACATGCAAGAACAGTATCAAGAGTTATTGACTGCAGGTACGACCTAATTTTGGGGACAAAATTCCCTTGTAGGGGGAGGGAAGTATGTAACATCTCGTATTTTTGGGGCTTTTTTTAATTAATTAATTTGATAGATTTTAAATTACTCGCATGTTGATATTTAGCTGAATTAATTATTTTTAATATTATTTAAATATTAATCCAGTGAGTAGGCAATTAATATTTATAGGATTTAAAGTTACTAAGTGAATAGTAATAATTTAATAAGTTAGTGGGTGAATATTAACTTTTAGTAAAATAATTCAGATGACAATTCTGAGTGTACGTTCGAGTCCGGATGGGTCAAAATAGTTGAAAAAGAGTACTGGTGGGTAGTAAATGGGTCTCGGGATATTTTTAGACATTTTTTAGCACACGTAAGAGTGTTTGAGCCCTTTTAAAAAAGGGGCTTTTTAAATTTAGGACCTATTGTAATATGTATTTTGGAAATAGGACAACAAACATTTTATTTATGGATAGTCCTTATTTTTTAATAAAGCCCCTGGCGCGGACCCATATTCATAAAACATCAACCAATCACAGCATGCCACGTGTCCCTTTAATTTAAAAATAGGGACTAAAAATGGAAACGAAATGTTTGTTGTCCGATATCCGTAATCAATATTATTTTAAGTCCTAAAATTACATAATCTTTTTAATAAATCCCTTAAGCCTAAAAACGGGATTGACTTAATAAACCCTAAATGTGAGAGGGTGTGAGAGCCATAACTCTTTTAGAAACCCTAATCAAGTAGAGGACAAAAGCGGGAGAAATTAGAGAAATCTTAGGGGCTTAAATAAAGAACAAGTGTGGACATTCTTCATCAAATCTACCATCTACAACAGTATATTCAACCCCTATAAACCCTATAAGGCAAGTGGTTAAACTTGCTCTTTATTAATTGCATATTTTTGTTCATATCATGGTGGGTGTTAGATAAATATCATGTTCTTGGGTTGTTTTAATATATAATCAGGGTTAATTAGAATTAGATGTTTAAACGGTAATGAAATTTGGGAGTTGAGTATTAAGCTGTAAGTCTATTGGGATTATGGTTAAGATTTAGGAATTGAAAATCAGGGGTCTAAAATGTTGGTGAAAACGTTGATGTTTGGGTTTCTTCCCTTTTAATAATCATTAATGGCGTTAGATTTGGGCTGACGAATGAAGAGGAGATAGCCCAGGGTCGTTCGAACGACCTGGGTTTGGTTCGAGCGACATCCTCCGTTGTTCGAACGACTTGCTGCTTCGTTCAAATGATGTCACTTTCTAGCCCCTATTTCTCTTTCCATGTTTTGGTGCTGGATTTCAGTAGTGGGTTACAGTTTTGGGACTTTGGTTTGGTGGCTACATTTATAAGTTAATAGTCCCAAGGAGGAAAATTAAGGATTAAATTGGATAATTTAAGAACCTTAAAATTAATAAATATGCGAGACTTATTGAAAAGAATTTGGAATAATAAATTCTGATTATTTTATTATTCGCCCAAGTGGGTAAGTCCGGATATACTGGTTGTGTGACACCAAAATAATAAATTAATTAATGCGTATTCAATTAAATTAGAGTCGGAATATTGACTCGGGGATGATTTGGGCTAGTGTTAGGGGTTTTGTGCACGGTATAGTTGGGTTTTAAATTAAATGCATATATATACGGTAGTGTGTTAATGTGTATATATATATATTTATTTATTTATATATATGTTGTGTGACCATAAATATCGGTGATTAGATATTTAGTAAAAGAATACCCCTCTAATGCTATCATAGAAGGTTGCGTGATGAGGGTGAACCTCCTAGCTTGAGGAGAAGGGTGAGTATAGTCGCCAAGTCATATCGTCCTTATATAGGGGTGAGACATCTTGTGTATGATTCAGTCTCATTTTTGGAGGGAACTATGACCGCATTCGCTGCGTTTATTTTATTTCATTGATTCGGGGAGCTAATCGTGTCAGGGCATCCTGATGGATGAGTGTACCTTGATTGATGGATGAGTGTACCTTGATTGATAGCAGGGCATCATATAATTACGGCATGTGCGTGAATGTTGTAATATGATATATATATATATATATATATATATATATATATATATATATATATATATATATATATATATATATATATATATATATATATATATAGTGCAGATAATTATATACGGGTTAAATACATGATGTGAATTGTATTCGTTACTATGTAACTCGTGATAAGGTTATATGATCGAAATTGAGAATAATGATTTATTAAGTTAAGGTGATTTACAACTTTTAAATCATATATTAAACATACTTGGGTTAGAGTAGTATTTCAGGAATGAACTATATAACAAAGACTAGTTACGAGGTAGATGACTAGGTGGGTTATATAGCAAAGTGGTAGGTGTGCACATTAGTTGAGGGGTGATTCGTCCTCAAGAGAGTGCAACACTAGCTCGAATATGAAAAGTATTCATGCATTTTAATTTACTACAATTTAATTCACTTGCTAAATATTTTCAAAATATTTTGGGTTCTAACCCTTGCTATCAAATATTTTTGAAACCCTTTTAGGTGTCTGACCACAGGGGCGCCAGACTTGATCTTATTTCAGGGTACGTAACTGCAGCAAATGTGGGTGCTGCAGAACTTACATTAGATGCTTCTCTCATTCATTTCTAGATAGGGAGAGTATCTCAGTTATACTTTTGAGCATGTTGCTCATGCCATTTGTACGTTTTATTTTGGTATTGTCATGTATTGGTTATACTTTCCATGTGTTGGATTTTATGTTGTTTTGTTTGCTTTTAGTCAAGGTTTATTCATCTACTACTTCATTCAGTTACTTGAATTATGTCCAGTCTCATTTATGGTACGATGGTTATGTTGGGTATCTTGTTGTACTTCTTGTTTGGTTAATTTAAAAGATAAAATTTTGGCATCGACTTAATTAATCATTAGGTGGTTAGTAATTAATAAGTTCAACAGTGATGCTAAGAATGAACTAGATGGAAATCCTGTTTAATTTTATAAAGGCCTGATCACCCGCTGTTTAATTAGGTTGGGTTTCACAGACTTATGTCCCAAAATCTCCATTTCCCTAACGTTTAGTGCCATAAAAGAAAAAGACACGAGTTGATAAGATGTTGAAAGTGTTCCAGCAAGTACAAATCAATATCCCACGGCTTGACGCTATACAACAAGTCCAGTACTACACCAAATTTCTAAAGGACCTTTCTTCCTTCAAGAGAAACACTAACGTGCCCAGCCTCATCGAGCAAGAAAGCTAGATCATTTCTTATAGAACTTCTGTTAAGTATAAGGATCCCAAGACTCTGATGATCTAAATCAAGATAAGGGGACATCATTTCGAGAAAGCGATCACAAACTTAGGAGTAAGCATAAAACTTCTTATGTACATCCTCTACGAGAAACTAGGTCTGGGAGAGTTAAAATCCACTAATATGACCTTGTCCTTAGCCGACCAATCCATTAAGGTGCTTAGAGATGTTTTAGAGGACGTATTGATTAAAGTGGATGGGTTTGTATTTTCGGTAGACTTATGGTCTTTGGAACGAATATGTACTTAACTCATAAAAAAAATCCATATCATCCTCGATCAACCCTTTTGGCCACTTTTGACGTTGTCATTCCATATCGTAATGGGCAACTGAACCTATCATTTAGGAACATCACCATGGGTTATGTATTCAATTTAGAGAACCCGTCATTTGGTGAGGGATAAAATTAAGTTAAATATCTCGAGGAAGTGTTTGATGTCCCTACGCCACGGGATAATGATACAGTTAATCTATATGCTTGGTGACCTGATTAGTAATAAGATATGAGTATTGAAGATTTTGAGTTAGAATTCGGCCTGATTGATGAGGATGTCACTCTTGAAGTTCAATTTTTATTGGAATCATTTTATCACTTAGATGAGAAAAAATGGAATGATAAGATAGATCAATTCCTTCTCTGTGAATGCGAACCCGGTCCTTTCAAGAGTATGGTACCACATGAGGTTTTATCTATCAGTGATGAGATGGTGGAGAAAATCATTAGAACATTTTCACCTGGTGGCACATGTTTTGGCATACTGCATTATCCCTTTCCATAACGTCCACCCATGTTATTTGATTATTTGGATGAGATCGAGGATATGACTAGAGTATCATTCGATTTATATCCCTATTTATTAATTCTCGAGTTTGAGGGAAACCTAGGCTTAGCGTGCCATTCACAATTTCCTTATGATAGTCTCTTCGAGTCTGACCATTTATCCTATATTGTTACCGCACATCTCGATAATTTCACTCACCGTATTCAATATATGCCTCCATATGTATACCTTTTTATTGTGTTAACTCTCAGTTGTTCAAACTTTTGATTTATAATGAAAGCCATGTGAGATTGGTGCGAAGTTGGTATCACAACTGGAAATTCACAGATAATATCATCCTTTTACTTATATACTTTATTTTCTTTGTTCGTAATTTTATTTTGAGCATACATTGAGGATAGATTAAAAATTAGGTGTGGGGTTAAGGATGGTATTTTTGAAAAAAAAATGAAAAATAAAAAAAAATCATAAAAATTCAAAAATTCAGAAAGATTTTCAACATAATTAAGTTTTGAAACGATTTCTTCACATATAATTAATTCATGAATCTCTCAACTTAAATTTTTTTTTACACATTAGCCGTGAAATATGATCGAAAATGGATATTGAGGCGAAGGTTAATATCCTTAACGAATAAATATGGAGATTTTAACCTGGTGAGATTCTGTGCCTTTTCATAATTTTTGACAGATTTAAATCAATCTAAGTTAAAATAACTCAAATTTTCCTTCAGTGGTTAATTTATTAATGATTTAATTTTTTTGGGTTATTCGATTATTAACAATAAAATGTCAAAATTTAAATCTTAAGCAGTAGAATTGTAGGTAAGTCATCGTGAGGCATAAATTAACTTAATGAAAATTGAGAAATGAAATTAGGCCATCGTTTAAAAGACCAAAATGAAGCCTAACTCTAAGATTTTTACATTATACCGTTGCAAGACCATTTGAGCAAAAATAAAGTAATCCCTTTATTAAAAACCCATTATCCTACCCAACTCCAACTGGGAGCTTAAAGCCCATAAAAAGAAGCCATACTTGTTTTTATGATAATATTAGGGTAAAGTTACAGTAAGAAAAAAGCCAAAAGAAAAGGAGGTTGTAAGAATGATGTGTGAAAAGAAAAAATAGGGGAAGATAGAAAGAAAGAAATAATGAGAAAATGAAATGAAAAAAAAAGAGTTTGAGTTTGAAAAAAATAAAAATAAAATGGGTGTTAGAAAATGTGACTCGAAGTTAAATACTGAAAAGACTCTATATTCCCAGAAATTTTGATATCAAAAAATATTATTTCCAATAAAAACTCGAGCCCACAATATAACTAAAGAAAGTCCTAATCGATCTCAAGTGAAGTTAGTTATAGTGTGGAGAGAAAATGAATAGGATTTATCGTGTGATTCAATATTTTTAAAAACTATTTGATTTTTCGTTCTTAAGATCATAGTCATCCATTATAAAAAGTCCACTTTTTGATTATTTATATGTGAAATTTTCTCATTTGAATTTACTCTTTTATTGACATATACAGTAAGAAAATAACTGGTTTTTGAATGTTCGATTTAAACTGTATCCCGTGAGTTTTTGAAATCAAAACGAACTTCCAGATAAGAAACATAACGATAAAATCTTTTGAAATGGAAGGTTTTATTGGATTTTACACACATACAATAAGTTGGCATTGAAAAGTGAAGTTCTACAATATTTATGAGGTTTGCATTAAAACTTGGTTATATTACTTTTGCATCTTTTATATTGAGTCAAGTTTTTTGAATTTTACGGGTATATTCACCGAAAACCCTTATGTGACAAAACTCGTCCACTAGGGCAACATGAGGGTTTAACGTCTTGTTGAACATGTTAAGTTCAATCGTGATTCCTACGAAAGTTAGTTAGATTTTAAAATTTTAATTTTGCTCGAGGACTAGCAAAGTTTAGTTTTGGGGATATTTGATAAGTGCATTATTTTGCATGAATTCGTGTTCTAAAAGTCCCGCCTAGGCTTGAGGCTTGAGAAAAACGCCTCACCTATACCTTATTACGCCTTATTCTTGGTAAAAGGCTTAAGGCACACTTTTTTTAAAAAAAAAGGCGCCTTAGTGAAACGATATTTCCTTTTAAAGACTTGTTTTAACAAACTGGACCAATATCTTGTCCTAAATAATCAAAAGAAAAACAATATCCCAAACCTCTAAGTTTTTTCAGCTTCTCATCCAAAAAAGGCCTAATATTGCTAACCGAATTCCGACCAAAAGTATATATGATTCATTTGAAAGGCGAAAAATACATTTCTTATATTGAATCATTATGCATTGATTATTGAATGATTATTGATATTGATTATTGAATTATGAAAAATGCATTTTGTATATTACTTATTAAATGTTGAGACATACATTTTATATATTAGTTATAGATCATGAATATGAGAAATATGGTTACCAAATATATGGATATATTTTCAAAATTCAAGGTATGTATTATTTTCACAAAAAGGAAAAATGCTTTTTTACACCTAGGTGCGCCTAGGCTCCTAAGGCTTGAGGTTTGACCTCTTCACCTAGACAATGCCTCGCACCTTTTAGAGCCTTGGTATGAATTATGACCAAATCCAGGCCTTGTTAGGCCTGTTGTATCATAAATAATGAGCTTTTAGAGTCATTTTTGCAATTTTAAAGAAAAATACAAGTTTGAAAAGAATTCGAGTAAAAAGTGCATTTTTATTGACCAAGGGTGTAAAATTGTAATTTTAAGAAATTTTATGGGCCTAGAATTAATTTTAAAATATTTTTCTGGGCAAAATGAAGTTCTCTCTGAATTTTGGTTGAATTCCGGATTAAAACGAGTAAAATATGAACTTTGGCGGTTAAAATTGAAATTAGAGGGGTAATTATTTAATTATTTAAATTGTTATTAATTTGAATTGGAATTAATCATTTTCTTTTACATTTTTACAGGTATCTTTGTAGTTTGGATACCATAAAAAAATGTTAGGATACGTCGCGACACGACACGGTTGATACAAATGTACAAATAATTTTTATAAAATCGCTCGAGTGCTTGTTGAGCCTGTGCTATAACTTTTCAGAAAGGTCTACAGAAGACTCAAAACTTTAAAGTCGGACAAAAATGAGATTTTGAAGTTTTTGGGGGTAAAAAATGCGATTAAAGCTGATGTTGTGATTAGTGATGTGAATAGTGACGATAATTTAGGATAATGAATAAAAAATGACTTTTCAATTGTTTCCAACTCTTCATAAAAGTTCATGAGATAATGAGCAACCCAAAATCAACCAATGAAATGTCGTTTTGACCCAACCCAAATACCTCACCTCATAGCCTATAAATATGACCCTTGGGCGCATTATTTGAGATTGAGAATTTTGGAGAGCCTTTATAGATAATTTTTGGTACTTTTAATGTGAGAGTTATTTCATTTGAGGGCCAAGAATTATTCTTTTGTGGGAGAAATTTTTTCAAGATCAATTGTAAGTTTTTTTTTTTTTTAAATTAATGAAAATTAGTATTCATTCTTGCACTTTTATTTTCTGTTCAATGATGGTAGGTTAATTTTTTTTGCTAGGACTAGGTAAAGTATATTATGTTTGATTAATATTGTGTGTAGTTTAAATTTCTCATTATTTCCCGACTTGTTCAAATTGTTGTAAAAGATCACTATTCACTTAGAACGACACAACAATGTGTTTTAAACCTTCAACTTTGTTTAAAAAATCCTTTTTTATTTGAAGTGTGAGTAATTTTTGACAAATTATGCTTGCGTTCGATTGTTTTGATAGTCCATGCTTAAAGACTATCCTTTGAAATCTAAAAGTAAACTCTCTAAGGAAATAGGAATTTTATCATCTAAATTTAGAGACATTAAATTTATTCTGGACTATACCGTGATATTTTTCGAATTAAACGTGATGGGAGTGAGTTTAATTTGAGTTATTAAATCGGGACTGACAAGTTTAAATTATTGCATAGTATTAGTTGAATGTGATAACGGATCCAATGTCCTATTTTTCTCGCACACTTGATTATATATTTCGTAATTTCACTTTTTATTTATGTTAACTTAGTTAATATTTCATCTCCTTTCTAAACCCATTTCGTTTAGTTGGATAGTCATAATTACTTTAAATGAAAAAAATTACAAATCTTCGTGGGTTGGACTCGTATTTACACTCGCTATTAGATAATAGCCCGTGAACTTGTGATAATTTTTAATTTGACAATGAGTGGTGGTTAAAATGAAGACAATATCATTGGTGGTAAAGTGAAATATTTCAAGCTTCACAATAAACAACAATTACTACCTCTTCATAGTGACATAATCCTCAATTTTTCTAGTGGCAACTTCATCTTTTTAGTGGAATAAAATTGGTGTTTAGAAATATAACTATTTATGCGTATCAAATTGATAATAGAATTTGTCTTGATCGACACTCTGTACAATTCTAATACTTATTGATTATGAACTGCGCTGAATTCAAAATTTCAAATTCGATTTGAGTTAACTTACTACCTCTAGAAACTATGACTATTCTATATGTGTGTAACGCTTCTCTGTTCCTTTTTTTGTTTCCATCTACTCATGTCCCAAATATGTTATCATCTTTAGTTATTTGGAAATTTTAATTTATTTTTCTAAAAATATTAAGATTCCCCTTCTGTTTACCTACATTGAAGAGCGTAATTATTAGTTTTATTTATTGCCATAATATATATAGTGACAGTAGCTAGCAATTCTAAAAATAAATGTTGTTAATGTTAGTAACATAAAAAATAAACTTATGGCAAAATATTTTGGCCAACATGTTTTAACTGTAAAATCATTCTTAAGAACACCCTAATATTAATCATGAACACATTAATATGATTAAAGTTTAACATACAATTGTTCTTAATAAAAGGATCTTAGATCTTCATGTTTTCACATAATTGAAAATTCCTTAATGAATACAATTTAAAAGTGACCTTTGTCCATTTTTGTTGAACGGATTAAAGTGACTTGAATGCTCCTTTAATTCCTTTCTTGAACAGCCCGGAATGAGAAAAACAGATTTCGGATTTTCTCTCCCTCCTTAGAAACAGTGTGTGTTGAGATGACTCTAGATGGTGTAGAAGTTTCTATTTATAAGGGGAAGAGGGCCGGAATCCTAGTCAAGGTGGGACTCTTTCAAGTCTCCCACTAATGCCACTAACCATCATGTGACTAACGGATAAGGTTTACCCAAATCTTTTAATATCTTTATTTATCACATTCCTAATTAATTATCTGACATTTATTAAAACCACATAAATGGGAAATTCGGAATTTAATACAATTGAAATTAAATAATTAATTTCGTCACTTAACATTAATTTCCAACAGTCTCCCACTTGGTCTTAATAATTCGCATAATTAGATTAGGTATCATAAGGTGCACAATCATTGATAAATTTATTTTGCTGAATCAAATGATTCATGGATGCGAGTCATGGCGGTTCCATACTATTCAAGAGCATGGTTCCTTCCATGTACCACAACACCAATGTTTCATTCAACTAAGCCTTTAATATTGGTTATCATAATGGCCTCATAATGTCCTTTGGAATAAGGACTATTTCTGTCAACAATAATTCATAATTTTATGCATGCTTTCTCAAAAGACAGAAATAATAGAAATCAGAAACACTTTTATTGAATTCAAGTAATGGTGTCAAACAACTAAGCCAAAATAGCAATCATAGTCTAACTAATCGAGACCCATCTCTTTGACATGTTCCATAAAGGTCTTCGGAGATAGTCCTTTCGTAAGAGGATCTGCTATGTTATCATGCGTACTGATGTGATCAATTGACACTCTTTGTTTCTGAACTTCTTCTTTAACTGATAGGTATTTCATCTCAATATGCTTAGCAGCCTTAGTATACCTATCGTTCTTCGAGAAGAAGACTGCTGCGACATTATCACAATGAATTTTCAGCGGCTTAGATATTGACTCCATAATTCTAAGTCCTGAAATAAAGTTTCGCAGCCATAATCCATGATTTGTAGCTTCGAAGCAAGCTACGTATTCAGCCTCCATAGTAGATGATGCAATGACACTTTGCTTAGCACTTTTCCATGAAATGGCTCCTCCAGCCATAAGGAAGACATAACCCGAAGTGCTCTTTCTACTGTCAAGGCATCCCCCAAAATCTGAGTCTGAATAACCAATCACCTCAAGGTGATCAGTCTTCCGATATGTGAGCATGTAATCCTTGGTCCCTTGCAGGTACCTCAGCACTTTCTTTGCAGCTTTCCAATGGTAAATCCCCGGATTACTTTGATATCTGCCTAGAATCCCAACAGCAAAACTGATGTCCGGTCTAGTGCAGACCTGTGCATATAACAAGCTCCCTACGAGCGAAGCATAAGGCATGCCTTTCATGTGCTCCCTTTCTAAATCACTTCCAGGGCATTGACTTAAGCTGAACTTATCCCCTTTTTGAAGTGGAACATTAACGGGATTGCAACTTTGCATGCTAAATCTTTCTAAAACTTTGTTAATGTAAGCTTTCTGAGACAGTCCCAACGTTCCTCGTGATCTATCCCGAGATATTTCTATCCCGATCACGAAGGATGCCTCACCTAAATCTTTCATTTCAAAGTTTTTAGAAAGGTACTTCTTGGTTTCACTTAATAAACCAAGATCACTGCTGGCGATAAGTAAGTCATCAACATATAGTACTAGAAACACAAACTTACTCTCACTGATCTTCAGGTATATACACCGATCAACAGTGTTCTCCTTAAACCCAAAGGATGTAATAGTATCGTGAAACTTAATGTACCATTGACGAGAAGCTTGCTTTAGGCCATATATTGACTTCTTTAACATACAGACCATGTTTTCTTTTCCTTCCTTTATGAAGCCTTGTGGTTGTGCCATGTAGACTTCTTCTTCTAAACTCCCATTTAGAAAAGCTGTTTTTACGTCCATTTGGTGTAACTCCAAATCATAATGAGCCACCAACGCTAATATGATTCTTAGTGAGTCCTTCTTTGAAACTGGAGAGAAGGTCTCATTATAATCAATGCCTTCTCGTTGATTAAAACCTTTGGCAACAAGTCTAGCTTTATGTCGTTCGATATTGCCTTGTGAGTCAAGTTTGGTCTTAAAGATCCACTTGCACCCAACTCGTTTTTGTCCTTCTGGAAATTCGACCAACTCCCAAACTTTATTGTCATTCATAGATTTTATTTCTTCATTCATGGCATTTACCCATTTATCTGAATCATCACTAGCTACAGCCTGTTCATAAGAAACTGGATCATTAATATCTCCTATGTTAAATTCGGTCTCTTGAAGGTATACCACATAATCATCCGGAATTGCCGATCTCCTTTCTCTTTGAGATCTTCTTAATGGCATTTCCTGTGGTGCTTCAAAAGTTTCATCGGTTACAATCTCATTATGTGGTTGTTCAGTCGGTTGATCATTCACTTGTTGTTCATTGTTATTGATTGGGTCAAAGACCGGTGCAATAACTTCATTAGGAACAACAGGTATGTTATGAACTCTGGGTATAGGAATTTGTACCCTGACTTCTTGAATGATTACCTCCCTCTCTTTTATACTCCCACTTACTTCACCTTCTTCAATGAATTTAGCATTTCCAGTTTCTATGATTCTAGTTGTATGATTTGGACAGTAGAATCTATATCCCTTCGACTTTTCTGGATACCCGATGAAATGACAAGATAATGTCCGAGGATCCAATTTCTTTTCATGAGGGTTATAGATTCTAGCTTCCGCTGGGCAGCCCCCCACACGTAAATACCTTAAATTGGGTTTCCATCCTTTCCACAGTTCAAAAGGGGTTTTTGAAACTGACTTACTAGGAACCCTATTTAAGATGTGTACAGCGGTCCTTAATGCATGTGTCCACAAAAATGTAGGCAATTGTGTCCTACTTATCATACTCCTAACCATTTCTATAAGGGTACGATTACGCCTTTCAGCTACACCATTCTGCCAAGGTGATCCTGGCATTGTGTATTGGGTGCAAATACCTAATTTCTCAAGGAGTTTAGCAAATGGGCCTGGGCGTTGCCCTGACTCATCATATCTACCATAATATTCACCACCTCTGTCTGATCTAATAATTTTCACCTTTTTGCCTAGTTGCCTCTCAACCTCATTAATGTATATTTCAACGACGTTCACAGACTGAGATTTATCATGCAACATGTATAAAATGCAATAACGTGAAAAATCATCTATAAAGGTGATGAAGTATTTCTCTCCACCAATGGATGGAATATCAAAAGGTCCACATATGTCTGTATGTATTATTTCAAGTAGCTGGGTGCTTCTTGTGGCTCCTTTCTTTGTATGTTTGGTCTGTTTTCCTTTAATACAGTCCACACATACATCATAATTGGCCCAATCCAGGTTATGGAGTATTCCATCTTTAATGAGCATGTCAATTCTCGGCCTGGATATGTGCCCTAATCTTTTATGCCACAAATAAGCAGATTTTTCATCATCAAGTGTACGTTTCGTACCAACATTAGGATGCAGGGCCACAAGAGTTTCAGAAAAATTCATTTCAAGATTCAATCGATATAAACCATCTAATAAAAATCCAGAACCAACATTATTAGAATTTTTAATCAAACCAAAACCATTGTTCTTAAATTCAATTGCAAAACCATCTAAAGCGAGTTTAGAAACAGAAATTAAATTCCTAGAAACTGTGGGAACATAAAAGGTTTCTTGCAAATCTAAAATAAATCCAGTGCTTAAAATCAGGCGGAAGACTCCAACAGCTTCTATTTTAGCCTTTGGCTTATTGCCCATGTAGAGAAAATGCTCATTTGGATTTGTTTTGCGGATCGAAATGAAGCCCTGCATCGAATTAGAAACATGACACATAGAACCAGAATCAATCCACCAAGTGTTAGAAGGAACATTAATAAAGTTTGATTCGAAACAAACATAAATAAAGGGTTTACCCTTTTTCTTGAACCAAGCCTTTCGTTTATGACAATCCCTCTGGAAATGGCCCTTCTTTTTACAGAAGTGACACTTGTCGTTCCTTTCCTTCTTCACAACATCAGTTGACGGTTCAGCTTGATGAGATGGCCCAGGACCTTTCTTAATGCCCTTGCCGAACTTCTTCTTAAAACCAGCTCCTTTGACTGTAAGATTTGCCTCCTGTCCTTTAGTCACATGGCCATTCTGTTGCTTAAGCCTTCCTTCCTCCTGTACCAACATGCTTTGCAAATCATTTACATTCCACTTATCTTTTATAGTGTTGTAATTGATTTGGAAAGGCCCATACTCAGGAGGTAGGGAGTTTAGGACGAATTGGACGAGAAAAGACTCGTCCACTGTCATGCCCAAAACTCTAAGTCTAGCAGCCAGATTGGTCATTTCTATAATGTGCTCATTCATGGTTCGAGTACCATCGAACCTCATAGTGGTCAGGTCAGCCATCAGTTTCCCAGCAAGGGATTTATCAGCAGTGCGAAAGCGTTCCTTAATGTTGTTCAAATACTCTTTCGCTTTCTTAGTTTCAGGTAGGGAGGTCTTAATGTTAGCAGCAACACACATTCGCATAAACATTAGGGCCAACCTATTGGATCGAGACCATGCTTCATGGACAGCAATTTCATCCTCGCTACTGATATCAGTAATAGCAGCGGGTTCATCACACATAATTGCCATGTCCAGGTCAAGAACCCCTAGGCTGAACTCAATTTGCTCATTCCATTCAGAAAAATTAGTTCCATCAAATTTGGAATAGGACCGAGCTTGCGAATACAGGTTAAGGGGAACTGCAATTAATAACAATGTTCACAGATTAAATTTTCACACACAACAAAAATTGCAAGGGTCGAATATTGAATTGTTGACTAAAATTTTGGCATATTTCATCCACATTCTGAATATCACGGAATCTGTGTTAATCATCACATAATATTCAGATTGTAAATATATATTACCCTATAATTCATTTATCATGGTCCCATAATTTTGGCATCTGTGTTTGTTGCCTAATTCATTTAATACCATGATTAATGGACTTAATGTCAACTATTCTGTTTTTACAAAACTAGTTCTAATGTTGTTTAATTCAGATATTAGCATGTGTTGCGCCTCAATCCAATTTTATAACTAACATTAGAATAAGTCTTTAATGAATGTAAGTATATTATTCGTACATGCAGTCTCAGCCTGTGTTTGGCGTTTGACTTAACTCAAATGAATAATTGTTTACATGTCTCAACTTAAATATAGTTAATCATGCATTAATATTAACTATAATATGTAATCTATCAGTAATCACAAAGATACCAATAGTAGCTCGAATGCCTCAAAAACATAATTGCCCAGGTATAAAAAACACGTAATACATGAATTTTGCCAAAAATGGCAAAAATGAGTTTTCACCATGGAATTGAAGTAAAACATGCCAGAAAATCAAAACTTTTTGCGGAACGTTAATATCAATTTTCTGTAAAGAGTTATAAGCCCCGAGATTATTTCCTAAAATGGCAAAAACGGGGTTTTGAGGGCCTTAACGACGTCAAAACGCAAAAGTAAGGTGGTGCCCATTGTTTACAATGGGTTTTGTTTATTTTGACGTTTCCAGTCGACCATGTCAGTTTCGTAAAATTCCGAGCAAGTTTTGACCTTTCATTCTCACCAGTGAGTATTGGCGACAGAAGAAAAACGTCACAGAAAATCTCAGACACACTTTAAGAACAGATTTAATGACAGAAATAAGACGTCGCAGAAAGTCTCAGGCAGAAAAACAATTTAATGACATAAATAAAATGTCGCAGAAAGTCTCAGGCACATATATCATTATAGACGAACATCAATAAGGAAAATCATGAGATCTTAAACTTTAGCTCTGATACCACATGTAAAATCATTCTTAAGAACACCCTAATATTAATCATGAACACATTAATATGATTAAAGTTTAACATACAATTGTTCTTAATAAAAGGATCTTAGATCTTCATGTTTTCACATAATTGAAAATTCCTTAATGAATACGATTTAAAACTGACCTTTGTCCATTGTTGTTGAACGGATTAAAGTGACTTGAATGCTCCTTTAATTCCTTTCTTGAACAGCCTGGAATGAGAAAAATGGATTTCGGATTTTCTCTCCCTCCTTAGAAACAGTGTGTGTTGAGATGACTCTAGATGGTGTAGAGGTCTCTATTTATAAGGGGAAGAGGGCCGGAATCCTAGTCAAGGTGGGACTCTTTCAAGTCTCCCACTAATGCCACTAACCATCATGTGACTAACGGATAAGGTTTACCCAAATCTTTTAATATCTTTATTTATCACATTCCTAATTAATTATCTGACATTTATTAAAACCACATAAATGGGAAATTCGGAATTTAATACAATTGAAATTAAATAATTAATTTCGTCACTTAACATTAATTTCCAGCATTAACGACGCTAAAAAATAACTTATACAAATATATGTAGCATCTTGTTTTAGATCTATATATAATATATCTATTTAAAAATGGTGTATCTTATTGTAACTTAAACACATGGCTTCTCTAATAAATTCTAACTCACCGTTTTTAATATCCGACTATCCGCTTTTGATTTCTTAAAAACTTTTGTAGCTCCTCTCATTCTCTTCCATTGGACCTTTTTAATTGAAATCATTAGTATAGTTCCTTTTTAATTTTTTATGCCTTTTCGTTAACTGAAATCCGTATAAGTTCCCTCGGTTTTCTTTCACTACCCTTTCTTATTTAAAACCAATCTCATTTTTACTCATTTTCCTATACTAGTGATGATATGTACCCAATCAATGGCAAAAGTAATATTAATGAATGGAAGGTATAGTGATTCCCATGACCTATCTATTAGTTTTTTATATAACTAATATGTTCAGAGATGTAAACAAGTCCAAACAATGTGGGTGTTGGTATTTCTTGACCCCACAATAACCAATGAAACCAAGTTGTTGTCCTAGTTTTGTTCGATTTCGAAATTAAAATTTAGGGCAGCGAAGAGAATTGGTTAGTTCGTTGAAAGAAAATTAAATATAATGAGTAAAGATGATACATATAAGGGTGAACATTAGTTGGGGTTTTCATTTAAAATTTTGGGTGGTGAGGCTCTGAAGGAGGAAATGGATGTGAAGTATGAGTTGGGGTTGAGTTACAGAACAGATAGGTATGTTATCTTCTACACCGAGTTGGAATATTTATTTGGAAAACTTAATTCAAAAAACAATAACTTTAGACTTAATATGTTAAAGATAAAATATGGTAATTGTGTTAGTGGACCACATGTGTACTTCTTTTGCAATATGATCCAGACCCACTCCCACTCATAGATGTTTAGAATTATGCAATTGTTTTCTAACAAACAATATTCAAAGGGCAAATAAAACACAATATAAAGCCATTTTGTTTTGTCAACTGATAAACTGTATTAATTTTTTTCTTAGATAATTAGAATATGAAATCTTATAAAATTAATCATTCAACTTCACCCACACCTACAATATTAAAATACGATTTCACGTGGTGTTCGAGAGGTTATTTGTAATATATATATATATATATATATATATATATATATATATATATATATATATATATATATATATATATATCAGCATGCTATTATTAACTAATATTTAATTTAGGCTTTATCAAAAATCAAATCAAAAGATACATTTGGATTTCTAATTGAAAATTAAAATACTCCAAGAATCTATGTGTTCTTACCAATTTAGCTATTCATATTTGAATTTAACATAATATATACCTTTATATGTATGTATATTTATAACAAAAATGACAAAGGAAAGGTTGTGGTAATGACTCATGATAAAAAATGGATGTTATATGTATTGTTACTATAATTTCAAACTTTTTCCAATTTAGTATATCATAATTTGTAAATTTTATAAATATAAAAATTGGATTAAACATTTTATAAGGCGCTCGTGCATCGCATGAGTTACTTTCTAGTTGTTAAAAATATAGTAGCAACCCCACCAACATTTTTATTAGTGTGGTAATCCACCCGATAATGGAATCATTATACTTTTTTTTAACGCATGGATCAATTTTAAAAAAATTATATGATCAAATATTGATATTGTAAAATCAACAAACCTTGAGAGCTTTTATAAAGATTCTTTTTAATTAAACACTTTCCAAGAGAATAATCCATATGATTATATGACCGCAACTTCTCTTGAGATAAGTTCAGAATTAAGTGATGGAAACTTTCAGAAATCTCGATTTAAATGTTGTTTTTAAATACTGTTTTAAAATTTAGTTTTTTGTGCTTAAAATTACTGGCGCGCGTTTGGTAAACTTGTTTTTAAATTCATTTTTTTCAAAATTTGTCAAAATTGGCACACATGTATATATATATATATATGTATATATATATATATATATGCATGTGTGTGTGTGTGTGTGTATAGACTTTCATTCATACATAATACATGAATGTATACATACATACACACATACACACATACATACATAAATTATATACATGTCCATTTAATATAATATACTTTTATGTATATTTAATCAGGTATAAAACTATATATGAGTATCATGTATCTACTCATAATATTATTTAACATATGGATCTTAGTATATTATATACGTAATTATATATATATATAAGAATTATACACATATTAATGTATTATATATATGATATATATTAAGATATAAATGCATTAAAATATTAAGAATGCATAATTCTGAGTTGAAAAATAATAAATAGAAGTTATAAAACACATTTTTTCTGTTTTCTGAAAAAACTTGATTATAATTATAATTCAGTGTTTAAATGATGATTGCGAGAAGCAATTTTTTTACTAGAATTTTATTTAAATATATAAAACATAATTATAGTTATAAACCAAGCATACACTTACTTTTTCTATCGAGTTTTTTTTATTTCTTTTATGTCCTTAATATCCTAATAATGTGTTTGGAGAGGTTGACTCAGTTCCCCTTGTGTTAGTACAATAGAGAGCAACAAGAAATTCAATATGTGTAAGTGTGAATGAAATTCTAAACCTAAGAAAAACAAATAACCCAAACTTCCACTAAGACACAAATAACTTTAAGGAAAACCCTTCCAATGTGAAGGAAAAAAATAATGGTCCAACTTGATAAATTTCATCCACAATTTAAAACAGGTTTAAAATGTTCTTCTATGACTAACACTATACGAATACAAAAACATATATCATCAAGAGAAAAACAGTCTTGAATCATCACAACAATAATAAATTGTCTTCATCAACAAGGTGGGTTCCAATAAGAGAAAATCTAAAAGATCTCACCATGTGTTGGCTGAAATGGGCATCCAAACTTTCGGGGCGAAGTAACTCAAATTGCAATTGTAGCTTCCAACCTCACAAAACTAGTCCTAAAATTTCTGTAATAATGCACCACGTTTTCCCGTGAAAATGTTTAAGAGAAGAGGTTGATTTATTTTCTCTAGAAAAACAAGCTAACTTTTTGCCTTTATTACCTTAGAGTGCACTAACCGAAAGCACTTTTTTGTTTCCTTTGCAAGCTTTGATAAACTTCAACCATAACCATGGGTCTCAATTAAAGATCCAAATAAAATAGGAACTTTTCCATTTTTATGATTAGGCAATATTTTTTTTACTTTACTTCACTTACATATTTTTTGAACATTGAGGTGCCTCACCTCTTAATATATACCTTATAAGTTAGGGTATACACAAACTTAACATGCGCATTATAAAAATGCGGTGTATATTAAGAGAGATGGACCTTAGTTCCCAAAAATTATCTTAGTGGACTAGAGCAAAACAAATATTGATGAGGGAGTTAAGCAATAAAAAGGCTAAAATATTCCTCACTTGAGCTTAAAATATCCAAGTGGGATATAAGTGGACCATCGCCACATCGGAGGGACACCAATCATAAATTTCCATTAGTTTTGTAGAAAGAGCAAAATATTATTTCAAAAGAACAGAATTAGAAATAAAAAAATATATAAAAATGCTACCTCTAGGATACTAACATTTTGACCTAAATAATGTCACCCGAAAAAACCATAGTACGTGGAAATTTGATATTACAATGGCATGTTATTTAACTTTTTGCATGTTATAGACATCTCATTTGGCAAGAACAATATTACACACATCTTTACAGCTCAGGAATTGAGCAAAATAAAAACACACCTATATAAGATTTTTTTTTCTTTTTCCATTTTCTTATTAAGGTGGGACGATCTCATCATATATTGAAATCCATTTACAATATTATGGGTAACATATATATATATATATTTGGTAAACTCCTATAGGTTGGTAGATCCAATGCACACACTACCAAGAGAAATGATGATTGTTAAAAAGAATAATATCACACACACAACAAAAGATGCACGTGGTTCGATAACTTGCGTACGTTCACAGGGTGCTAGGGTTTGCTCTATTTGATAACTCAGGTCGACAAAGTTTTCGTGCTGCTCGGTGTAACCCATGTGGAGGGAGTTAACAATTATAATGTAATTTAAGAGGGTCATAAGTTTTGTTAACAACTATCCCAAAGAGTTTGGGCTTATCCTTGGAAAGTAGTTAACCGTTATAGGAGATTGAGTTCAACAATTCTTTTTTTACCGGAAGACCCTATTAGTTATGGGCGCACATGGCCGAGCACATTCTAGTAAAGTGATTGATCCCACAAATTCCCCCAAAGTCCAGGGGCTCATTGAGGTCACCGGGATTTATGTCCTGGCCAGTCGCAATGTTGGATAAGTTCTCTTTCTTATTAGGGATTGCATGATTCCTTTTTCGGTTGGAAGTCAATAACTGTTTGAATTTTCAGTATCTTGATCAGAGGGAAACATTGTAAATTCTCCAAGAACGTAAAGGTCTTTGCCTGCTGAGTGACCTAGAGTCACACTCGTAATATGGCATCATAACTTAGCCTTGGGGGGACTTAGTCGTGGATTCGATAACCACAAACTGTTTTATCGGCTTTTGTGCATGCAGTGATCAATTTGGGGAACCGTGAGGCCATTTCTCACCATATAGGCCATTCCGTCTCTTTCTTCTTAATTTCAAAATTGGAGTTATTTGTAAGAATTATATTTTCATCTCTCTTATTTATCTGCTATTGTATTTTTGAATTTCTTTCTTTAATTTTATCTTTGTGTTGTCCCCTACCTCTTTCACAATGGTCTAAGAAATTGACGAAAGTACCATAAAAAGTTCTAACTTGATTATATTGTTAGCAGGGTTATCGTAAAATTACTTAATGGTCCTTGTGACCTTTGTAAGCTTGATGAGGGCCACCGATCTCCCTGGAACTTGATTTCTAAATATGAGGTGAATTTTTCCTCAATTAAACTTCTTTTCGAATTTTACAAGTACTTTGATGTTGTCCTCACCCAAGTCGCTCCAAATACTTGGAGGATCATTAATGGGGTTCACCGTATTAACGAATTGCATGGGACCAACCTTGGCATTAGTGATTTCATGTACTATTATCAATGAGAGATAACCCTTGAAAATATTTACTATAAAAAACAAGGGCAGCTAATTAAGACTTATAGTAGTCTTGACTGATTCCAATAAAGAGTACTGGGATCACGATGTGATTGTGAAGAGTTGGTAACATACCTCTCTTCGTAAGGGCATAAAATATGAAGGACCAATTTTCCCTTAGGAAGGGAGAGGAATAGGTTAGGCTGTCTTTTGCATTTTTAAATTGTATTTTCCGAGTTCTATTGCATTAGCCTGTTTTATTTATTTTCTTTTTGCTTCTTGACAGCCAACGATAAAGATGCCAACTTCGTCAATCTTTAAACAGTTTGATTGGTGAAGCAAAAAGCTTGGAGAAAATGATCATCCGAGGTCAGTTGCATTTCTCCTCAGATATATGAATTAACCACTTCTTTTATTGCAAATTCAGTTGAACAGACTCCATCGATCATGATTGATTTGAACGATCCGGAGGCCTGCACTCCTGGCAGTTTGAATGAGGAGATAACATCCTCTTCATTTAAGTCGTTAAATCTCTCGTCCATCCCTACTGTCGAAACCCCCTTAAAGAAATAAAGAACAAAAAGACTCATCCTCCCCTTCCTATTGATACATGTTAGACTACAATGGACAAGGGCAAAGCCGTTGATGATTTTATTATTTGATGGCCCGATTTAGTGCATAATTTGATTACATCGGCCTGCCTTCCTACTAATATGGCAATGACCTCCAGTCTGACTCCTGATTGGCTGGTGGAACGTGTCATTCATACCCTATCTATAGTGAGTTTGTTTTTTACGTATTTATTTCTCTTTGCATTATCTCTTAATCGCGTGCTATTGAATTTTATTTTCTATGAGCATTGTAATTTCTTGTCGACTATAATCAATTACTAGAGAGAGATGATACCCTAAGGAACACTTCGTCTGAGCTGGGGTCGGTGTTGGACAAGATGACAAAGTCCTTTTATATGGCTAGGAAAGTTAGTGAAACTGAGTTCGCCAAGGTGAAAAAGCCTGAAGAGAAATTCCAGAGGTTGAAGACTGCTAATTCTGACCTTAACAAAAAATCAAGGATTTCTTCGATCTACTTGATACTGTCGAGAAAGACAAGGTTATTTCTAAAAAGGCCAAGGTTGAGGTGGAAGATAACGAGGAAAAATTAGAATAGGTGAAGACCAAAGTTGAGGAGGCCAAGGATGAAATTACACAAGACAAATCTATCACGTTTACCTGCAGCTAGGATAAGGCCCTATGTGACAACCCGCTCCAAATAATAACGGGTGGCCAGCCCTATACTACATAAATCAGGTATCTCAGATGGTACAGTCTCAACATCAACAACTAAACACTATAATATAAGGCTAACTACCCACAATCATTTAGTGCGAATTGCCAAAAAATTGAAACTTTTATCTTTAACAACAACAACAAAGCCAATAATGCACACAACCAACAATATACATCTAACTATGATGAGAAATGTGCATGCTCCAATAAAATAAGAGTACAATACATTGTACAACAAAAACCTCAACAATGAAATACCCGAATATGCTGTCGGGCAACAGACAGTACAATAATCAGATGAATAAAATATGAAAGTGTTAGTCTACAACACTTGAATACTAACTCAATACAACTGAATCCTAATCTAGATGTACAATAGATAGGAATCGACTAAAGCAAAGTGCCGCAACAGTCCGCTACTGCCACAGCTCCACAAATCTTGAATGGAGGAATATCAAAGGCGTCCTTGCGGAGGAACACCTGAAGTAATACAATATATATACATGGAGGAGGAAAATATAAACGGGTCAGAACCCGAGTTTGAAAAACAGTTTATAGCAAGTGTATTAAAATGCATAATAATTATAAATGCATTATTACATGATTTAGCTGGAATCGAACACTCCATAAAAATCCAACTCACCTCTCATCTAAAGCGCGCACTAAGCGTATGCACGTGTCTCCAAAAGGATGTCCGATTCTAATTAGGTAAGAGGATTCTAACTTAAACCCAAATAAAGTATTTAAGAGAAACCGTCTAACCTATTTCCCACTCTACATATATCTCAATTATCTTTAAATTAAATGCTTTAACATTAAGGTAATAGTTACAGTTATCTTTATAATGTTCATTTGTTGAACATATAAAGTTACATGATCCAATCATGTCCACATCATCACAATACATCAACAATATCGTTTACTAGAATTTATATTCTAGTGATGCCCATATAAGGCATGAAACCATATATATAAATATTATAGATGAGTTATTTGCATCAAGAGTTAAGAACTAAACTCCTCCCGATTCTCAACACGGTACTGCGTTTCATGCGTGGGACGTCTCGCCGAAGCAAAATCCAAACAAGGAACCCCCCCGATACACTAATCCTGACCGTATCAATCCTCGGGGCTCATTATGCCCTCAATGCAAGATGCATGTAACCCAAATGATTATTATCCAATTTTAATTAACTAATTAATATTCCCAATTCTCAACAGTACACGGCGTTTCATGCGTGGGACGTCTCGCCGAAGCGAAATCCAAACAAGGAACCCCCCCGATACACTAATCCTGGCACTGTCGATTGTCGGGATAGGTGATATATATATATATATATATATATATATATATATATATATATATATATATATATATATATATATATATATATATATATATAATTAATTATGAGCATTAAGGACTAAACTTATCCCCAAGTTCCAACATTACACTGTGGTTCGTGCGTGGGACGTCTCGCCGAAGCAAAATCCAAACAAGGAACCCCCCCGATACACTAATCCTGGCAATGTAGGTCATTGAGGTCCATTATTCCCTTGACACCCAAAGTACAAGCACAAGTAATAATAACCATCCAACCGAGCTATAACTCGAAGGACGCAGGCTCACATGCTATCATCTTCCAGCAGCCCATATACGTAGCAAACTGGGGCCACCTGGTGGGGTTCAACGACACCCACCTCGTGATCAACTCACGCACACGATGTCCGGGAAGCGGTCATAGCTCCTAACCGGCAGGTGAGAGCGACACATACCCACGACCTCTCACCCCCAAAAATAATAAATATATATATGTCATATGATGACCACCATGGACGACTATGACCTGGGGAATATCCACATCCTGCTTTTCGAGTCAGGATGCTCACCCACTACGCACGAAACTTCCCAATGATAGCAAGGAGAGGGTATGCCTAACATGTATATACACCATCAAATAAGGTATACATACATCCCACATAATAAAGATATACCATTATATAAGGTATACCTGCAACAATATGTTCATTTTCATTATACGCTCTTAGGCGCAATTGAATTTGTGTCATTGTTTAGTTTTAGTATATCTCTCTCCTGATACACTAATCGCTAAAACTCACACATCTTCCCCACTTAGTATACACCATAATTTCTAATCGGTATTCCTCAAATTTAGTCTATATGACTCCAATAATTTCTTATAAGGGAAACTCATTAAAAGTCTCGAAAACATACTTCAAATGTCTCCTATAGAGATCCCCATTCGATAACCTCGAACAAAACGGGCTGAAATTCTCCTTAGAAAAACAATCCCACAAAAGCCCTGTTTCCGAATCGATTCGGGCCAATTCCGAATCGATTCGGCCCAGCGAATCGATTCGACCAGGAAGGCAAATCGATTCGGGTCATCAGACCTGGGACTCTGTCTCAGGCCGAATCGATTCGGCTGGAGTCCGAATCGATTCGGTCACTCAGACCTGGGCACCGGCATAATTCCGAATCGATTCGGCTAGGGGGCCGAATCGATTCGGCCTTGCTGAACCTCGAAAATGGCTACTTTTTAAGTAAGCCAAAAATCCCAAAATTCATTTAAATTATAACTCGGATTTTATTTCTACGAACCCAAAGTTTTCCCATCTCCTCGAGTTCTTTAGATGTGCTAACACCCTATTTGGGAACCCACTAATATTTATTTCCAAATAATTTTAACCTTAATTTCTGACTAACGATTTCGATCTTGGACAGCTTTTCGTAGAAAAATCAAAAAAAATCAAAAAAATATCCAGTTAGCGCTCACGCGATCGTATCGAAAAGATCTACAATTTTCATTTTTTGACCAAGAGCCGAATCGATTTGCATCATGGCCGAATCGATTCGGAAGTGACGCTGAATCACTATTCATCATCTTCTCCAAAATTCTAAAATTCATTTTAATCATTTTCCAACCATTTGATCCATCCCAATCACAAATATATCATCAATATTCATCCTAGAATACATATAAACTAATTTCTAACCTTAAATCCATTTATACAATACAAATCTAAGATTTTTCCCAAAAGTTAGATTTTAACAAATTTAACCTAAAACCCAAAATATCAATCCACAAATCATGCAATAAATGTATACAACAATTATTTAGCAAGTTTAATCACTTGCCTCGGGTTCGTAGGGTCTGAATCCGCCGGAAAATCCTCTTTCTCCCTCTCTTCTCCTTCCTTTTCTTCTTCTTTTTCTTCTTCTTTCTTTCTTTCTCTTTTTCTCTTTCTCTCTTAAGTGAGAATGACTTCTCACGTGGCTTTTAAGCCTTAAATCCCAAGATACACATCTTTAAATGATAATACACACTTTAAATGACTCGGTAACTTTAATTCGAGTCAAACGGTCCTAATTTATTTCGGAACCCAAATAGATCCCAAGTACAGTCATTTCGACTTTCTCCACCCTTCCGGACACAATGGTACCCTCAGAATTTCCAATCGAGACACTTTTTGACGACTCTAAATTTTGACCTTAATTGCCAATTTGATTATTCTCCTATAAAATATTATTTATTTCTCCCAAAATAAAATAATTACTGTTCCAAAAGTCTTGGGTTGTTACAAACTTCCCCACTTACAAGAATTTCGTCCTCGAAATTTAGCTAAGCCTAATTCTCCCAAAGCTCAACTATTTCTAATCTACCCATCATCACTAATCCTATCTCCAAAGATCTAACCTCCCACGACGAATTGATTTAATCTATTTCATTATAAGTTAATTATGAATTATATAATACCAATTTCCACAACAAGGGCGCCCATACACCCTTTAAATTTGAGCTTTGTGCTCACAACCATCATAATGAGGCTTTATTTGCCTCGAAAGTTCCACTTTTCCAATTATATGAATAATACTAAAATTTTAATAGAGAAAAATTTGAATGGTCCAAAGAAATAACTCCTCTCAATTCCTGACAATCGCCAATTTCGTGCGGGGGACGTCTCGCAAAAGCGAAATCCAAACAAGGAACCCTCCCAATACACTACTGTGTGGCGACGTCGGGGATTGAGAGTTTGTTAAATCCGGACTAGAGTTTGAAAACATTTTTAGTGGGAAGCTTATTTTGTTTTTTTGAAAGGGCCCGAAGGCCGATAAAAGTTTTATATTGAAAATAGTTTATTTTGAAAACAGTTTATATATAATCTAATATAAAATGCCTTATGTCCAACACAAGGTCTTTTAAATCATCATATGCATAACATATAGCTCACAAATATTATCATAATCAGGAGCTAAAATTTTACCTGCGTCCCATCAAACCACAATCACTTCAAACATAAACAACGTCTTACATCATCTCAATATACTTCCATATATAAGGCAATTCCATATCTGGAATACAACAATTGTAATAGTCTATCATGACTATATAAAAGAAGTAGCTTTTATCATTTCTACTCATCACCAAAACCATTCTTACATTAACTACAAGGTTTAAAGCTATTTTGAGCACCTTGCAAAATCATCTTACCTTTTTACAAAATAGTAAAATAAGAGCCTATCTTGCTCAAAATTCCCCCTTTAGGGTCGTTACATACCATACATAAACAAAAAGGGCTAAAGAACTACCCAATTTACACATATCTCCCATACGCTATTTCCAAAACCATACATCTTAATAATCCTATTTATAAAGGAAAATTAACTTACATCATCGATCTCTAGTCCGATTGCCCATCCTCATCAATGGGCTCCCAAACATAGTCCCCCGGTCTAAAGCGACCTCGAATCTACTGTAGGGGTTGCACTTCCAAAATCTCATCAAATTGCGGTCCTGTACCTCTATTAGGACAATCTCTCTTTTTATGACCTATTTCTTTACAAAAGAAACACTTACCCGCAAATCCTTTCTGCGCTCTCGCATTACTGGCACTCTCTTTGCCAAACTTACCTGATGAACTCGAATCTATTAAGTTCTTACACTCTTGAGAACGAAAACAATATTCTTGACACTTTAATAGTGCCGCTTTTACTACCTCAACGAAAGTCATTAACTTAGGACCTTCTAACAAATGTAGTTGGATTTTCCAATCTGAACCTCGAACAAACTTCGATATACGTTTCTCTTCCGTATTTACCTCATTAGGTACTAATCTCTCCCATAGAGAAAAATCTTCTTCATATTCTGCCACTGTCCTATCTCCTTGAAAAGTCCCCATATCCTGAGTAGGGGAAGGCAAATACCTTCGATCAAAAAGTTCCCAAAATTCTTTTATAGGTAAAGTATCTCTCTGTTCAGATGTGGTGACAGACTCCCACCATTGAAGAGCTGCACCCGATAACTTAAAGGTGTCTAAAAATTGTTTCTGCACCTCACTACACTCAACCATACGAAGATGCCTCTGCATACTATTCTTCCATTGACTTGCAGCCATTGCATCCACTCCCCCTGCAAACTCAGGATGATGCCCCTTACTAAAATCTTCCTTCACTCTCTCCCATAAAGACAATCCTAAATGGGGTGGGGCTGCTCGTGCGGCAGATTGCTGAGCCATTGTAGAAACGGCAGCAGTGACCGCTTGTGCCACTATATTGGAAACATCATTCGTAGTCATGTTCCTTTGAGGCATTTGGGGTTGCACATTCCCTTTATTTGACCTAACTGAACAACCTCCCTTCGGTGGCATCTGAAACAAGAACAATTGTATCAGAACGCCTTTCAAATATTTTCGAATCACAGAAAGATAGGGACGTATGAATTTAATCGTCCTAACAATAAGACTCTACATCAAGAACGCTTACGAAAGATCGTAGTAACGCACACAGATCCTAAAGACACTAGAACCTGATGCTCTGATACCACCTGTGACAACTCGCTCCAAATAATAACGGATGGCCAGCCCTATACTACATAAATCAGGTATCTCAGATGGTACAGTCTCAACATCAACAACTAAACACTATAATATAAGGCTAACTACCCACAATCATTTAGTGCGAATTGCCAAAAATTTGAAACTTTTATCTTTAACAATAACAATAAAGCCAATAATGCACACAACCAACAATATACATCTAACTATGATGAGAAATGTGCATGCTCCAATAAAATAAGAGTACAATACATTGTACAACAAAAACCTCAACAATGAAATACCCGAATATGCTGTCGGGCAACAGACAGTACAATAATCAGATGAATAAAATATGAAAGTGTTAATCTACAACACTTGAATACTAACTCAATACAACTGAATCCTACTCTAGATGTACAATAGATAGGAATCGACTAAAGCAAAGTGCCGCAACAGTCCGCTACTGCCACAGCTCCACAAATCCTGAATGGAGGAATATCAAAGGCGTCCTTGCGGAGGAACACCTGAAGTAATACAATATATATACATGGGGGAGGAAAATATAAACGGGTTAGAACCCGAGTTTGAAAAACAGTTTATAGCAAGTGTATTAAAATGCATAATAATTATAAATGCATTATTACATGATTTAGCTGGAATCGAACACTCCATAAAAATCCAACTCACCCGTCATCTAAAGCGCGCACTAAGCGTATGCACGTGTCTCCAAAAGGATGTCTGATTCTAATTAGGTAAGAGGATTCTAACTTAAACCCAAATAAAGTATTTAAGAGAAACCGTCTAACCTATTTCCCACTCTACATATATCTCAATTATCTTTAAATTAAATGCTTTAACATTAAGGTAATAGTTACAGTTATCTTTATAATGTTCATTTGTTGAACATATAAAGTTACATGATCCAATCATGTCCACATCATCACAATACATCAACAATATCGTTTACTAGAATTTATATTCTAGTGATGCCCATATAAGGCATGAAACCATATATATAATTATTATAGATGAGTTATTTGCATCAAGAGTTAAGAACTAAACTCCTCCCGATTCTCAACACGGTACTGCGTTTCATGCGTGGGACGTCTCGCCGAAGCAAAATCCAAACAAGGAACCCCCCCGATACACTAATCCTGACCGTATCAATCCTCGGGGCTCATTATGCCCTCAATGCAAGATGCATGTAACCCAAATGATTATTATCCAATTTTAATTAATTAATTAATATTCCCAATTCTCAAAAGTACACGGCGTTTCATGCGTGGGACGTCTCGCCGAAGCGAAATCCAAACAAGGAACCCCCCCGATACACTAATCCTGGCACTGTCGATTGTCGGGATAGGTGATATATATATATATATATATATATATATATATATATATATATATATATATATACATATATATACATATATATATATATATATATATATGTATATATATATATATAATTAATTATGAGCATTAAGGACTAAACTTATCCCCAAGTTCCAACATTACACTGCGGTTCGTGCGTGGGACGTCTCGCCGAAGCGAAATCCAAACAAGGAACCCCCCCGATACACTAATCCTGGCAATGTAGGTCATTGAGGTCCATTATGCCCTTGACACCCAAAGTACAAGCACAAGTAATAATAACCATCCAACCGAGCTATAACTCGAAGGACGCAGGCTCACATGCTATCATCTTCCAGCAGCCCATATACGTAGCAAACTGGGGCCACCTGGTGGGGTTCAACGACACCCACCTCGTGATCAACTCACGCACACGTCGTCCGGGAAGCGGTCATAGCTCCTAACCGGCAGGTGAGAGCGACACATACCCACGACCTCTCACCCCCAAAAATAATAAATATATATATGTCATATGATGACCACCATGGACGACTATGACCTGGGGAATATCCACATCCTGCTTTTCGAGTCAGGATGCTCACCCACTACGCACGAAACTTCCCAATGATAGCAAGGAGAGGGTATGCCTAACATGTATATACACCATCAAATAAGGTATACATACATCCCACATAATAAAGATATACCATTATATAAGGTATACCTGCAACAATATGTTCATTTTCATTATACGCTCTTAGGCGCAATTGAATTTGTGTCATTGTTTAGTTTTAGTATATCTCTCTCCTGATACACTAATCGCTAAAACTCACACATCATCCCCACTTAGTATACAGCATAATTTCTAATCGATATTCCTCAAATTTAGTCTATATGACTCCAATAATTTCTTATAATGGAAACTCATTAAAAGTCTCGAAAACATACTTCAAATGTCTCCTATAGAGATCCCCGTTCGATAACCTCGAACAAAACGGGCTGAAATTCTCCTTAGAAAAATAATCCCACAAAAGCCCTGTTTCCGAATCGATTCGGGCCAATTCCGAATCGATTCGGCCCAGCGAATCGATTCGACCAGGAAGGCGAATCGATTTGGGTCATCAGACTTGGGACTCTGTCTCAGGCCGAATCGATTCGGCTGGAGTCCGAATCGATTCGGTCACTCAGACCTGGGCACCTGCATAATTCCGAATCGATTCGGCCCTACTGAACCTCGAAAATGGCTACTTTTTAAGTAAGCCAAAAATCCCAAAATTCATTTAAATTATAACTCGGATTTTATTTCTACGAACCCAAAGTTTTCCCATCTCCTCGAGTTCTTTAGATGTGCTAACACCCTATTTGGGAACCCACTAATATTTATTTCCAAATAATTTTAACCTTAATTTCTGACTAAAGATTTCGATCTTGGACAGCTTTTCGTAGAAAAATCATTAAAAATCCAAAAAAAATCAGAAAAATACCCAGTCGGCCCTCACGCGACCGTATCGAAAAGATCTACAATTTTCATTTTTTGACCAAGAGCCGAATCGATTCGTATCATGGCCGAATCGATTCGGAAGTGACGCTGAATCACTATTCATCATCTTCTCCAAAATTCTAAAATTCATTTTAATCATTTTCCAACCATTTGATCCATCCCAATCACAAATATATCATCAATATTCATCCTAGAATACATATAAAATAATTTCTAACCTTAAATCCATTTATACAATACAAATCTAAGATTTTTCCCAAAAGTTAGGTTTTAACAAATTTAACCTAAAACCCAAAATATCAATCCACAAATCATGCAATAAATGTACACAACAATTATTTAGCAAGTTTAATCACTTGCCTCGGGTTCGTAGGGTCTGAATCCGCCGGAAAATCCTCTTTCTCCCTCTCTTCTCCTTCCTTTTCTTCTTCTTTTTCTTCTTCTTTCTTTCTTTCTCTTTTTCTCTTTCTCTCTTAAGTGAGAATGACTTCTCACGTGGCTTTTAAGCCTTAAATCCCAAGATACACATCTTTAAATGATAATACACACTTTAAATGACTCGGTAACTTTAATTCGAGTCAAACGGTCCTAATTTATTTCGGAACCCAAATAGACCCCAAGTACAGTCATTTCAACTTTCTCCACCCTTCCGAACACAATGGTACCCTCAGAATTTCCATTCGAGACACTTTTTGACGACTCTAAATTTTGACCTTAATTGCCAATTTGATTATTCTCCAATAAAATATTATTTATTTCTCCCAAAATAAAATAATTACTGTTCCAAAAGTCTTGGGTTGTTACACCCTAGTCAATGACTGAAAATAGATTGAATACCTCAAAAAGGTATTTTTTTAAGAAGGGATATGAAAAATCCCTTATCAAGGTTGTCGTATTGGAAGATTATAATCTTTTAAAAAGAATGGTGTAGGCTCTCCTCTTGTAACTGACTACAATGATGATGAAAAGACGAAGAGGAGGAATAGTTTGAGCCTAGCCTACTGGTGTCGAGGTGGCCAATATTGACACCGGCCAGTAGAAGCATATTATATCTTACTAGGATGCTGATAAAGTGAAAGATAACTCCAACACTATCAAGGTATTGGAATAAGTGGATGCCTATTAAGATGTTGAGAAGGCTATGGATGGGGCTGATTAGCTGGAACACATTAGTGTTGCTTAACGTACTTAGATAGCAAAGGTGGAAGAGAAGGCCATTATAAGCTCGACTTAAATCATTTCAGGAGATGTTATATCTATTTTTATTTTCTTTTGCTCTGTGACGTAGGGGGTTTCCTCCTTAATTTTTGTCAATGAAATTCGAAGTTTTAATCAACTTTAATAGTCATTTGTCTTCCAATGTTCTTCATACTTTTTCTTTTCATGAGCTGAATAACTGACCACTTATCCTTGCACTTTTCCGTTTGAGGCAAGGCGTGTGAACTCATCAATACAGATTATGACTTTGAGGAAAGATGTGCAAAACTCCTCATTGTGAGTTATGATGATATCGATGAAGATAGCGACCTCGACCAGATATTGGGGTTTGATGCATTTTCGTGAGTAAAAGAAGCCTACTCAAATACGTGTCGACATTTCCATCAAGATTGGGCGGTCGATTTTGTTTATAATGATACCATTCATGACAACCAAGCCAGTAATGGTGATGTGTTAGCAAATTTAAAGGATAAATTTGACAAGGATGTTGTCAACCTGGCTAAAGCTGAAGGATTTAATCAGAAGTTGACCAATACGGAGTCCATGCATGATAAAAAGACTTATATTCTGCAAGTTTACCTTTTGGAAATGAGGGATGTTGCTTCCCTTATTAAGAAAGAGAATATTGACTCGAGGGTCGATATTAAGAGAACCAAAAATTCTCTACCAGACAAAGAAGTTGGGGAGGGTTATACTTTTCTTGAGGAGAAGAAAAACAGTCAGCTAAGGGAGGATCTTGAGGGAATCCAGAAGTCTCTACATGATATGGAGGTGACCATTAGAGGATTATATGAGAGAAATGATCTCCTCAAATTTTAATTCCATAATTAACCTCACCAAATATGGAATGACGGTTATGATGAGGCTCTTATCAACTCTAATGTTTTCTTAGAGATGCTCGAAACATCTCTAATAAAAATGGATGGTCTATTGTCTTGGTTATTTCAAAAGTACTAAAAGATTCTAAGTTGTGGTATTGATATGATCTAGGTTTCCCCTCTTATCAATCGACCCCTCAAAGAATTAATGCGTCTTGGATCCCAACGGATTCTATCCCGATCATTTTGATGAGGACATATTTGGGTGACCATATTCTTAATGAGGATGATAAACTCCACCAATCTCAACACATAGTCAACAAGGTGACCCCTGGAGGGACACCAATACTTAGAGATTTAGCTGACACACTCAAGATCCCAGGGTGGTATGGTTCAACCAATGAAGATAAATATACCTAGGCTAGGTCACACAAGTGACTAATTTGTAATTACTTTTCGCTATAAAGTATTAACAATTCCAATTTCCTTGTAATAACTTTGAGTGTTAATGGAAATCTTAACATTTTGTTTCCCCATATGTTCTTTGGTCCCCAATCTTACTTTTAGGTGATGTGATCACACCAAACATTAGGA
Organism: Sambucus nigra; assembly: GCA_949130495.1. Classification (NCBI taxonomy): domain Eukaryota; kingdom Viridiplantae; phylum Streptophyta; class Magnoliopsida; order Dipsacales; family Adoxaceae; genus Sambucus; species Sambucus nigra. The sequence goes on along the minus strand of OX422221.1, from coordinate 159,232,186 downwards.
CTAGAGATAGAAAATCAAGAATGCACATATTTGTGGGGTCATCTCCCAATTAGAATTTTCTTTCCTGGTCAGTACTAGGTGCCTAGGGTTTCTCCGTAGGACTTTTATTTTCTATAAGAAATATTATATATTTTGTTAAATAACAAAACAATTTTGAGTTCTTGGTCGAAGAATAGATGGTGGTCCTTGGCCAACCAACCAATCAGTCTTAAAAAAGACATTTATAGAAGAGTCCGTGGTCAGGGACTAGACGACGGTCATTGCTAGATGAACCAATCAATCTTAAAAAAGACATTTAAAGAATATAAACACCTGGGTAAAAGATAATAAGATAAAAATAATCCATTTGACAAATAATCTTCTTTATTAAAAACTCATTCTTTCCCTTTTAAACAATGCAAAGATATAAAAACATAAGTTCTAAAATGAAATTATAAATTATATATTAACAAATAATAGTTTTCAAGAAAGCTAAGAGAATATCTAAATAGAAATTCAAAATTAGAGATTAATTATAACTAAAAGTAAGACTTCTTGAGGTTGGCTGCATTCCTTGCTCATGGAACTTCCTTTCCCTTCATTGTTTATAAGTGGTAGGCTCTCTGCATGCCATCTCTGACAACCTTGTATGGACCTTTTTAATTAGACCCTATCTTTCTTTATGAGGCCTTTTTTTCATTGCCCGAAATATTCCTTAGGAAATATTCCCCAACCTTGGAGCTCCTCACCTTGATTCTCCTGTTATATTTCTTGGAAAAATGTTATTGATAGGAGGTAAGTTTTACAAGTGCCAATTCTCTCCTTTCGTATGCTAGTTCAAGTTTATGTGTAATCTCTTTAATTTAAAAATCATGGTTGACTAGGGAGGACTTCATGGTCAGCAGACATATTTCCAATGGAATGACAACTTCCATTCCATAAGATAAGGTAAAGAGTATTTCCCCCATTGATCTCCTAAGAGTAGTTTAGTATGCCCAGAGAATGTGGGGAAACTAGTTGACCTATACGCCCTTTGCTTTCTCCAATCTCTTACTTATCCCATCGAGAACTATATTATTGGAGGCTTCTGCTTGTCCATTTTTTGGGGTAAGTAACTTTAGTGGATTCTAATTTTTGTGCTCATCGTAGAAACATTAAAAGAGAATGGTCGAAAAATATGTTTCGTTATCTGTTACAATGATCCGAGGAATGCCAAAATGTGTTATGATGTTCCCACAACTGAATTTGATTATTTTAGCATCTTGGATGGTTGCCAGTGGTTCCCCTTCAATCCATTTACAAAAGTAATACACGCTGACCAAAAGGAACTTCATGTTGCCAGATGTAAGGGGTAGTGGACCAATAATGTCCAGTCCTCATTGTGTAAAACGCCAAGAACTTTGAAGGATTTGAGGTTGCTAGAGAGAAGATGCACTAAAGATTATAAAGGTTGGTAGTTTTTTCACTTCTTGACGTATGTGACCATGTTTTGTTTCATATATAACCTTAAATATCCTTTTAAATATAAAAGGTCTCAGATCCTAAGCATACTACCTAATTGAGGACCATATTTTCTGATGTACTAACACTATTCCTACCTACCCATTGTAATTGGATGATCCATCTATGTAAAGGGTCCATTTTTCCCCCTCTTCAAACTGTTATTGAACATTTCGTTCTCTTCTAATGATAACTCTCTTTTTGTATGGTCGTCATAGAACTCGATGATAAAGTAGGCTAGAACATGTCCCTTGATCGACATCTTAGGTTGATACTAGATATCAAACCTTACCACTTCCACCAACCATTAAGATAATTTGTCCAGACAAGTCAGCCTTTCAGAGGATTGCCTTTAGGGGGAAATAGGTTAAGATAATGATTATGTGTGCCTCAAAGTAATGTTTCAACTTGCGAGAGGCTACCACTAGTGCGTGTGTAAGTTTCTCTAGGGGGGTATCTTTTCTTGATGCTAGTAAAACTTTTCTCGCATAATAGATAAGATCTTGACTTTGTTTCCTTTTGCAAACTAAGGCCATGCTGACTTCACGACTAGACACTGCTAAGTATAAGTGTAAGGGGCCTTCTTAATAAAGTATTTTCAACAGTGGTGGTTGGCTCAAAAACTTCTTCATTTCCTTTAGTCCTAGGTGTATTGATTGTTCCATATCTCTTTCTTTTATGTGGTGATTGGGCCCGAGATTTCTACCTCCCTCCCCTATAATTTGCATGCCTATTATCCATGGAGTTAATATAATGGATGGTTGTCTATTTTGAACTGTTATTTTACACTTTATGGAATTAAAATTGGATTTAATGGCCTAAAATTTAAATAAGAAAAGTTTTGGGATTGTTTGAACGATATGATAGATCATTCGAACGAGATTCAAATCTCGTTCGAACATCTTTTCAAATGGACATCGAACGAAAAAAACCTATTCACATTTATAGCCTTGTTAGAGTCTTGTTGGAACCCTGTACGAATGAGATGCAATTTCATTCGAACGAGGTCTAGTATCGTTCGAACGAGGTGTAGTATCATTCAAATGAGACTGAAAAAAAAATCAAATTTGAACAGATCTATCGTGCTATCATGATGATGACCCTTAGATTAGTTGATCTGTCTAGCTCCTAATGGGGCAGATCAAACGGGGCTAAGACTTTTGGTGGACTAAAGGTTAAATGGGCTTTTGAGTATAATTAGAAGTGAGAGATGAAGATAACACATTTCTCTCCATTTTCATCAGATTTTTACGCTCTCTGTCTACGTTGCCAAGCCCTCTCCCCCATTACTAACCGTAGTTCATCCATCCCCATTCCTAGGCTTATTCTAGCCATTTTCAAGCTTGTAAGACCCATTTCAAGCCTTGATTAAGGAAGAAGTTGGGTTGAAGATTTGTTCTTAGAGCTTTTAAGAGGAGTTGGTGTTTTTATTGGAGCTTTCGGATTTGCTAGGAGCTTTTTTGAGGTTTTCTTGGCGTTTTAGGATCTTTTAAGTCATCATTTCTTAGTTTCTCCTCTTCAAACTCAAGGTAGGGTTTTCGTCATTACTTTTTTAAGATTAAGACCTAAGCTACATGTTTGGATGTATGCTAGAATGTACATAATCTTACAAAGTAATTTTCTAGTATGTTTATTTAAATTTTTTTTTATACAAAATGTAAGTGTTAAAGAAAATTAAACTTGAAAGGATTTTTAAAGAACAATTATCATTTTAATCTTAGAGTATGATGAGTATGAACAGAACATTTGATTTCATGTTTATAACTCATATTATTGGATATCTAGGTTGAAATCCATCCTCACATGTGTAAAATCTTATAGTATGTTAGTAGAGGACATATAAACATGATAAATGAAGATTAAACTGAGTTTCAAGATGAAATATGAAAGTTGAAAAATTCATCCCTAAATGTGTTTAAAATGTTGATAAAGTGTAGAATAATGATGTTTAAGACAACATATGATTATAGGGCTAAAATAAACATTTTGATAAAAATGGCCTTTATAATATTAAATGTATTTCTTTATAAAGAAATATGAAGAAATGTGATTTTCTTGATGTAAAATGATGAAGTATGGCTTTATTAAATGATAAATTCTAATGTTCTAATGATGAATATATGTTATTCAAGGCAAAAATGAATGAAAAAATGGTAATTTTGGTAAAATAGAGGGTCCTAGTAGTTGGACTTTCTCATTTGACCTTATCGGTAGGTTTTGTGAAAAACAAATGGAATAAATTATGTGTCATGAAAATGGTGTCAAACGTAAATGTGAACCGTAAGAATGATAAGGGCGGTGGAACATTATCGACATTTGATAAAATGTTTAAACACATTTATATGAACTCGAATGCGACTGGAAAAGAATTAAGAAGGGCTCGGAGCCTTGGGGTGAAAGACGCAAGATCACTAACCAGAGCATATGGTAGCCTAGTCGCCGGTGTGGAGCCTGCTAAAGTACGCGGTTATTTGGTAAATTTTGGGAAAAAGATAATGTCAATAACAAAATGATGGAAATGGAAAGAAATAAGGTTGTTATTAGAAAATGTAAGAAAGAAAACCGAATGGAAATATTAAAATGGTGACTCGAGTGTAAAGATGATTAAATGGTCTCTAATTATGTGAAAAGTTGGTGTAAAATGGAAAAGTGTGGGTATGACCACATAGCTCGGGTTGCATTGCAGGGTAGTTGCATTTATACTCATTAAATAATAACGTTTTCGAAAATGCTAAAATAAATGTTATATGTATAGTATTTTCTTATAAAATGTATTTCTTAGTACTCCCCACCCACATGAGCTCTTTTCTCACCCCTTATTTTTATGTTAAAACCCCCACCCCCAGGTACCTCTGGTAGGGACGTTGGCAAGGACGTTGGCAAGGCTCCAGAGGGTACTAGTCATCGTTAGATCTTTACCATAGTATTTTTAAAAATTATTTTTTAGGACATTTGAATTCATGGAACTTTAAATAATCTTTTATTCGGGCCTTGGGCCATTTTTTGTAATAATACTGGAGTTTTATGGTTTATTTCCCTTATTATTAGCATTGTTGGATTTAACGGAATTTTCTTAAATAAATCTTGCTAATCAACTTAATTACTTATATAGACACACTATTTCTTAAATTCAAACATGTTTAATTACATTTCGTTCCTTATAAAATGGTGCAATAATTTTTTTTTCTTAATCAATAAAATTGAACTTTCCCCCTCCCCCCTTAACACCTTGACTCAGGTGCGAGTTGACCCAACAGTAGCCCAAATTCGGATCCTCATGTTACAAATGGTGGATGTTACAAATGGTATCAGAGCATTAGGATCCTCATGTGTGACAGAATGTTTTATGCTTTCTTAGTACATTTGCTTATGCATTATGTTCTAGTTTTCACTTTCATTTTCGTTACCATTGTTGTATTAAACTTTTCTTATCGGTGTAGATGATTACACATCGCGATGGTTCTGGGAATAGCGAGCTCAGACACATGGAACAGGCCTTGCGTCAGCTGGCTGACTCCCTCTCTTAGCAGCAGAGATCCAATCGTAGTGGTACGATTTAAAGCACAACTTCAGTCGCTATCTTGAAGGAGTTTAGGAGGCTGAACCCACCAACCTTCAACTAGGAAGCTAACCCCAATGTCGTAAAGGAGTGGATGGACAAGGTCACCAGAGTTACGGACATCCTTGACATGCTAGCTGGGCATAAGGTCAATATAGTAACCTTTTAGCTCACCAAGCAATCTCAGGGCTAGTGGAGCGCCTACTCAGTCATCTTGACAGAGATCTTGGACTGGGAGGGTTTTAGGGTTGCAGTTTTAGACCAGTAGTTCCCTTAGGCATTCAAAGATGCCTTTATTTGATCTAGGGGAAGATGTCTTTCGAAGAGCACCAAGTTAAGTTTGAGAGTCTGTCTAAGTATATGGATGCAGTTCAGAAGGATGAGGCTGAGAAGATGAAACTGTTTCTCAAGGGATTTAACTTTAACATTCGACAGATTATGTCATCTTTGGATCTAGCAAAATGTAACACCCCGTGTTTTTATTAATTAATTGGAATATTAGAGAAAAATAAAATTTTGAATTTAATAATTTTTTTTGCTAAATATGTTTGTTATGATTTTAGAAGAATAAAACTTTAAGGGGAATTGAAATCGGAGTTAAAACGGATTTTATATGAATTTTTAAATATTTGTCCCTTATATTTTTTCAGCAAAACTGTTAGTTTTTCTGGGCCATAGATCGATCGATGCCTGGGCATCGATCGATCGATGCCTTCGGATTGTTTTTAATTAGAGTTTGTGTAGGATTAGGACTCCTAATCACTATATAACCTTGTTAATCCGTAGGGGGACTTCTCATAATCACTTTTCTCCAGTTTTTCACCAGAGAACACTTTGAAATAATTTTCCTCTCATTTATAATCATCAACCTTCTTCATAATCAAGTTTTTGTCACAACTTTTGGGAGGCTTAATTAGGGCTTAATCAAGATTGATTCAAGAACACGTCTTTGCTAATTTTTCGAAAGGAATCCAGATTTCTAATCAGATTTTCAACACAATATTCACATGCATGAATACTCTATTCTTTTTCTTTAGTATTATGCGTTTTAAGTGTCGCCTAAACACTTAAATACATGTTTTCTTAAAAAAAATTAGTAACTTAATTAGAAAAAGTGGACACTAACTATGGGGTTGTTTTTATAAAATCGTTTAATCTTAATAATATTCATAACTCTTTGGGTAAGTAGGATTCATGAGTGATTTTGGGTTTTATTGGTTTAAGTTGCATGTAGAAAAACCCTAGTTTTGAAATAAATGGATTTGGGGGCGTATAACTCAGGTAATTTGTGTTGAAATAATGAAATTAGAATTTTGAAGTTTTAAATGATGAAATAGCGGTATATTTAATTTAAATAATTAAATGAGATTAATTGGATGCTTATGACGAGGTGATAATTAAATTAAGATTTAATTAAATTGGACTATCATGCGTAGTTTTATACGTTGATTAATAATGCTTGTTTGTGTGAGTTGTTGGTATTATTATATTGCCTTTACGACGACAGGTTGTTGGGTAATTTTTGCTCTCCCTATATTTTAGGATGCCTTCTAGGTATGGGACTAGTGGGTAGGCCTTTTGATGATTTACGCCTTCTAGGTATGGGACTAGTGAGGATAGATTATCGCGTTTTTATCATCTTGGGGATGGGCTAATTTTGGTATTTTTTCATCGTTACGCTATCCTAGGCATGAGAATAGGTCGAAGTTTAGGATAGAAATTCTTCCTATACATAGGGTAGGATGTAATAATAACTTGGGGACCCTTAGTTATGGGACTAAGGGGTATTTTAAGGATCTCACATCGATTAAATTATAAATTAAGAAATTGAGAATCAACGCCTAAGATAAAAACGTGTATTAAAATTTGTGGCGACGTAATGTATCGGGGCCGACAGTTTAAACGGGTCAAAGGGAGATTGACAAGGGGAAGTGTGACACTTTAATAAAAAGTGAGAACAATAATGAAAAAAACTCATTAATTTAATAAATTAACATCATGGGACTTGGGAATTTTAAAATCATATTGGCGTGCCTTTTCAATGGGGATTCCTACGGGTTGTTAGTAATTTATATTTATCGCGTTTAATTATTTCGTTTAATTTAAAATATTCTATTGTGATATTTATTGAGTATAATGATAGTATCTGGGTTCAAGGATCCTATTTGAGGGGAGTAGTGTGTATTCTTGCTCGGGCTTTGTCTTTGACCCATGCGTTGACTAATCTTTTTCAGGATTAGAATTGGAGGAGCTGCATAAGTTTATCGAAGTTTATCGTTTGGAGGTGCAGCTGGAGTTATTTATTTTTATGGCATAGTTTAGTTAGACTTTCCTTTTCAGTCCTATTTAATTATGAGACTCAGTTGAGAGATTTATTGGGCCATTCGGTTCCAAAGTTGTTTAAGGATTTTGAAGTGGAGCGTTTACAGTTGGTTTATTTATTCAGATGTTATTTCATCATTACTGTAGATTGGATTTATGCAGAGTTAGCATGTGATGGATCTTTTATCGCTTAGTTATTTATGATCATTTGAGATTGATTCAATTATTTATCTTATGTGCCGATTTATTTATGTCTCACATCTGTCACATGCTAAGAATGGTATTTATTTAGATCACGCCCGGCATAGTTCGGCGGCGGTGGCTGGCCACCCCATCTGTCGAATTTTGTGGGGTGTGACACAAAATTTAGGGACGCATTTAACGAGGCCATCAGGCTTGAGCTTGAGGCAGAGGATGGTAAGCACATTCTTGAGAAGAAGTGGGAGACCAGTGGGTTCCAGGGTAGTGGCCGTAGGAAGTTTAGGAGCGGTGCTCGAGGCTTATTTATAAAGCTTATGACTACTATGGGTGTTGGTTCATTTTCTTCTCATTGTACTAGTGATCAGAACCCTGTAGCCCCTACCTAAAGGATGTGTTCTGAATGTGGGTCCCCAGCCATTTCAAGATTACTACTCGCAGAGAGCTTTTGGGATATAGAAGGGGAGTTAACAGATTGTTAATTATGTACATGGAAAGAGTTTTACTTACGCGGGGTCTACCCAGCAGTAGAAGTTTCCATCCAAATATCATCAGCCGGCGAGGCACAGTGTGGACGGTTCTATTAAAGGGTAAAAATGCTATGACGCCACTTTGAAAGAATGGAAGGATTTGACACCAATTTGATAATGCAATAAAAAATGTGCTCGACATTCTCAAATTGGTATCAAAGCATTCCATTCTTTCAAAGTGGTGTCAGAGCATTTTTACCCTTTAACAAGTGGTAACCGAGTGGGTTGCAATAATTTTTCATGTAGATCCTTATTTAATAATGTTTAGGGTGTTTGTTCGTTCATTTCTCTTGAGTTGGTTTATTTGTTTTTCTTCTCGATGGATTCCCATAATAATGACGACTTAAATCATTTGAATTTGAAGTTTGGTAAAAGAATTGAAATTCTTGAAAAAGAAAATTTTCATTTTAAAGCAACAATGGAACTTTTACAAACTATTCAAACTCGAAGACACTTCTTTCGTGAGAAGCTTCTGGACATGGACCGTGATTTTAAAAATTTAGAAATGTCTAAGAAAGAGAGTGACGAAGAGTCCTATTTCTAGAAAAAGAATTGGAAGACTCTAAAAATTCTAGTGCCAATGAAGATTATGATAGATTAATTTTATATTTGAAATCATGTTAGAAGATTCTTAGGGATAAGTTTTCTTGCATTGAAGGGGAGTGAGATAACCTTCGATGAAGGATTGAAAATTTAAAGGAGTCCCTAAAACTTGAAGAGTCAAATTCTTTGTTTGAGTCTAAAATTTTGAAGTTAAAAGATGATTTAAAAGAATCGAGTAGTGTTGGAGTACTTATGAAGTGTATGTGATGTTTAAACCCGTATGCATGGGTATTAAGGGGGTGTAGACACCCTGGTTTGCTGATGTGATAATCGCCGAAAAAAATAGATGGATGAGATTTATACTTGTGAGACTGATATTATAAAATAGTAGTGGTAGAATGGATTAAGCGTCATAAGAATAGGTGATAATCGGTATACTCATGGGCAATCAGAGTAGCACGTCCGAACTTTAGTGGGAAGGCAGTGGGAAGCCATTCAAAAAGGGGATATCCCTTGAGAAGACAAATATTTAACTATTATGGACAATTTCGAGCGGAATTCCACCAAATCGAATGTTAAGGGTGTCTTATGCGTAAATAGAGTGAGGATGTCAATAAGGTATAAATAGTCCAAATATGAACAATGTGGTGAAGAGTGCACGGGCCGAAACTTGTGGTATACACCAAGCGAAGAAAAGAGTAATTGAGTATCACTTAACGGGGAGAATTATACGTGGAAGTCGAAATTGAAAAGGGTATAGTAAGTAGTAGATCGATTGGGGTAAGATGATCAAACTGATAATTTTGAATCAAATCAACAATTCTAGTGATGGAAGAGTCAAGTTGGTGAATTTCCTCGAGATGTTGCCAACTTATAGATAAGTCACGAGTTCCTTCGAATATATGGGACAAGTTGTCCAAAAGGAGAGAAATTGTTATATCCTTGGGTGATTTACACAATTAGATAGTGAACGCGCCGGTACGTGGTCCTACGCAGTATTATTCAGAACTAGGATGAAATCCCCGAAATCCACATTCAACGTGGGGTATCAGGAAGTAGTGGAGATAACGTTTCATTCTGAGAAGGTTGTATCACCGATAGCCCGAGGAGTAGGCGCGAGGTGATTGACGACTGATGGAATTGTATGAAAGTAATTTCAGATTCATTGTGATCATTTCATTTCCAAAACTGGTATAGCTAGTAAATGAGATATATTGTGGTAATGGGGAGAAGATATTACCTAATGGTAGAGTTGGGTGAAAACACATGTATCTATTCATAGTGGACAAGGTTCTTACTAAGGTTTTGTGTGGATAAACCTAATCATTCTTTCTCTGGATGTTTAGAGGTGATCGAATTATCAGAGTTTTAGATCAGTCAGGAGTTAGAGTCCGATGACTAAAATGAGATAACCACCAATAGTCGTGAGTGTCTTTCCCTTGTGTAAAAGTCATAACGCCGGGAATAGAGATTCAAAGAAGGGATAAGAGTAGTCAATGTTCTATGGTTTCTCCCACGATGGGAGTTTTGTGTCTAGATAAACACGAGGGTTGATACGTAGTGAGCTGCAGACTCACAAAAATATTGAGATAATGAGGCCAATGATATATAGGCTATTCTTATTCAAATGTTGTTTAGTAAGAGCACAACGTGATGTGCATTTATTGAGGTGTAACCCTATAACTGATAAAGTGTCAAGAGTGTTCAACAAGATTGTTGTGAAGCGAGTGCTGTAGTCATTGAGCTTTTCTTCGTATTTTATTTTGAGTACTAGAGGATACCTAATATTTTCAGGTATGCCTAATAACGGAATTTCGGGACGAAATTCCATTATTAAGGGAGAAGTATGTAATACCCTGTAATTTTATGGCTTTTAATTATGAGATTAATTAAATGAAATTTCTTTTAATTGTGGGATTAATGAAATTAATTTGGGACAATTAATTGGAAAATAATTCTGATTTAAATGCTAGCGAGATGAGAGTTAGTGTCTAATTATTATAACGTTTTTGAATATTACTGAGTGATTATGGTAATATGTGATTATTGAATTTATTAAAATTGTCGTGAGTTGAAAATACGGTAGTTTCGGTAATTAAGTTGGGATGCGTGTGTCAGTCGTGTTAGGACCAAATTTAATGGATTTAAAAGTATTTTATTTTTATGTCATCCGTATGAACATTTTGAGTGTGCCAATGTGTCTGAAAGGTTCGAGATAGTATGAAAACACTAGCCGGGGGTTTAGTTTGGGTCCCGGAGCATTTTTAAGCATAATCGGCAACCCAGGAGGGTATTTTAGTCATTCCTATTTTTGGGTGAATAGTGACCCACGAATTTTAGATAGTTATTATTAGTCCACACTTGAGTCCATTAGGGTTTCACAACCAAAAATCATAAACGGCCATTAGAGTGGAGGAGAAGGGAGTTTTCAAAGGAGAACCACCAATTAGAGGCTTTTTGCACCACCGTCACCATCACCGGATAGATCAAAAAGCAAGGATCGTCCCCGTACCGTGTACTTCATCGGACCAGAATCTTCATTACCAGGCAAGTGATTTAACTTGCAATAATTTAGCGCATATATCATCCATGTTAGGTTAGAATTGAAGAATAACCTTGAATATTGATAATTAAATGGATTTGAAGAGTTGAAATAGTAATTTGCGTAGGTTTCGCATGTAGATTAACTTCTGGGATTTTAGCAGCCATGAAATCATGATCCATGTGTAGAGAATTATGAAATTTTATTGAATTAGATAGTGTTTTTGAAGAAATAGAAGAACTAGGGTTTTTACATGAAAATTTGGTAAATTGATCCAAGAAATTGATGTTCTACTTTGATTTGATGATTCTAAAATGTGGGATATGATGCAAACATGTTGGTATAATAATTAGTATACTTGGTTGGGAGTTTAAGACATTGTAATGAATAATTAGAGGTGTAAAAAGAGGAAAACTCGTAACTATTTAAGAAAATCTGGGTTGATACCTGCTTGATCGATCAATCGACTCAAGAATCTCGATCGATCGATCGACCTATTTTATTCGATCGATCGACCCCTTCTGATTTTTGGCAATTGTTTTCCCTTAAGGCTTAATAAAAATCCCAAGGTCGTTGATGTTTCTTAGGATGTTTAAATTGATATTGTGGGACGTAGTTAAGATCAGTAGGGTCTTAGTTGATGCCGCGAAAAATGGTTTACCTTATGGAATTGAATGCTATTTCTTACGAGGGTCTACCGAGTGAGGTGCGATTAGAAATCGTTTGAATTAAAACTATAATGGGAATTATTGATGATGTAAGGATAAGAATAGTAACGGAGGGACTTTAAGTTACTGAGATAACATTAGAAACTAATAGCAGACCTAGTATCCTTTTGAGATAGGTTTAAGTACTCAAATTGATACGACGAGAGAGTTATCAAGCTAAATGTATATTACGTGTGACGTTCGGGATAAACTTGCTACGTACGAGACTTACTAGATATAATGTGAATATCTATATTGAAATATGATTACTAAGGTTGTGTGAGTGCCTACTGAATTGATTTCTTATGTGTATGACATGCCTTTCATACTTGTTATCACGGGAGGCTAGTTTTTTTTTTGGTAAAAGGACCCTCTTATCCTTGTGTGCCTTCGGGAGGATTTAGACTGGTACCTTAAGGACATAGGACTGTGAACGACTTATTTGTGAGTTGATAAGTCAGCTGACCATGGGAGCATAGGTATGTGCGTGACCCATGGGTATGTGAACTACATTCGCCTCTAATATGTGTGATTTGTTTTCTGACGGTGCCTGAGTGATTCGGAACATGTGATCCTTACGTATGTGATGTACATGGATTTGATAGCAGTGTATGCGTGCACCGTATCTTAGCCTAGGGGTGCCATATATGTATATATATGTACTGTGAGTGATTTTATATATATATATATATATATATATACACTTGTGGCTGGTTCATTATTGCTTAGTAAATGTGAATAACTAAGATATTTGAATGGGTTAAGAATGAGAAATTAATTAACACTTGAGATAAGAAATTTAATGAATGCGAATATGGGTTATGAATATAACTTATCTAGATATTAATAGTAGACATCCTATGGTAGATTGCGAAAGAGTAAGTGGCACAGACTAGTTAGTTAGCAACATAAGTAGGATGGGTTAAGGGCATACGTTAGGCGTGAACATTAGTTGAGAGGTGAGAAACTCATGTGAGAGTACGCAACTCACGTGTTTATAATATGTGTTGTTTAATTGTAACTTAAACACTTGCTAAACTTTTAAACTGTTTTCACCTCGGGCTCTGACCCGTTTTCTTCCAAATCTATTTTTTTTTGTAAAAATATTTTTAGGTGCCCAGCCACAGGGACGCCAAGCATAGGGGTTCCATTCTGATGACGTGCTGTAGCTGCTGTGGAAGCTACATGATCTTGGTATTAGATGCCTTCATATTTATCCTTGGTTCCTTCAGAGTCATTTGTATCAGTTAGGGCATGTCGCCCATTCTTATTTAGAGGTTGTAGTTACAGACTATCATTATTTCAGTTATTGGTTTATTTATTCAAACTCTTGTATTGGGATTTTATTTACTCTGTCATTATTATTATTAGAGTTTTTACTCCAGACTCAATTGATTTCATTTCGTTGGTTATTCATATGAGATTGTTTATTCGATTGATGGTTAATGATTTAATTATTGGTTATTTGATAACTTAATTAATTAAATTTGACATCTCTCTTTTAAATATTAGGTGGCTAGTAATTAATTAAATGTTTTTCGACAGTGATGCTAAGACTGAACCAACTTAATATTCTGTATTAATTTAATAAATGAGTAACTACCCGGTATTTAATTAGACGGGGTGTCACAATATATATATATATATATATATATATATATATATATATATATATATATGCAATTAATTTAAACCCAGTTATACCGTGCACAAAACTCGTAGCACTAGCCCAAAATATCCCCGAGTCTATATACTGACAATAATTTAATAAAACACGCGTTAATTAATTTTAGTATTTTGGCATCACACAACCAGCATATCCGGACTTATCCACTTGGTCCAATAATAAAATAATCAGAATTTATTATTCCAAATTCTTTTCAATAAGTCTCACGTACTTATTAATTTTAAGGTTCTTAAATTACCCAATTTAGATATTAATTTTCCTCCTTGGCACTATCACCCTAAATATCCCATTTATATCTCCTACAATTCAACTCATAACTCTAGCCACCAAACCAAAGTCCCAAAACAGTAACCCACTTCTGAAATCCAATGCCAAAACATGGAAAGAGATATGGCGGCTCGAAAGTGATGTCGTTCGAACAAAGCAACATGTTGTTCGAATGATAGCGACTATTGCTCGAACCAGACCCATGTCGTTTGAACAACCCTGGGCTCTCTCTTCTTCATTCGTCAGCCCAAATCTAACGCCATTGGTGATGATTGAAGGAACAGAAACCCAAACAGCAACGTTTTCACCAACATTTTAAACCACGGATTTTCCATTCCTAAATCTTAACCATAATCCCAATAGACTATTTACCGCTTAATAATTAACTCCGAAATTTCATTACAGTTTAAACATCTAATTCTAATTAAACCAGATTAGATATTAAACTAACCCAAGAACATGGTATTTGTCTAACAACCACCATGATATGAATAGAAATTTGCAATTAATAAAGATAACCACTTGCCTTCTAGAGTTTGTAGGGGTTGAATCTCTTGTTGTAGATGATGGATTTGATGAAGAATGTCCACACTTGTTCTTGATTTAGGCTCCCAATATTTCTCTAATTTCTCCCTCTTTTGTCATCTATTTGATTAGGGTTTCTAAAATGAGTTATGGCTCTCACACCCTCTCACTTTTAGGGTTTATTAAGTCAATCCCATTTTTAGGCTTATGGGCTTTATTAAAAGGGTCCAAACACTCTTATGTGGGCTTCAATATGTCTAAAAATATCCCGAGACACATTTACTACCCACGACCACTCTTTTCCATCTATTTTGATCCATCCTTACTCAACTGTACACTCAGAATTGTCATCCGATTTATTTTACGAAAAGTTAATATTCACCCATTAACTTATTAAATTATTACAATTCACTTAGTAACTTTAAATCCCATAAATATTAATCTCCCACTCACCGGATTAATATCTAAATAATATGAAAAATAATTAATTCAGTTAAATCACAACACGCAAGTAATTTAAAAACTATCGAATTATATAATTAATAAAAAAAATACGAGGTGTTACAAAGTATCTACATGTGGCTCTAAAAACGATGGTGGAGAAGAAGCTGGATGTACGAGTGGATCTTACTTCTTTTTACGTTTCTCATATTTACTCTTGGTGGGCGGTGAGATATTATTTTCAAGTTTCTTACCGGACATAAATGTGATTATTGCTTCGACATCCTATTGAGTTATTAATGAACAGACCTTGTCCTGAACAAAATATTAACCTTTAGTCATGTTCCCTTTATGATTGGGCTCATGTTGACTCAAAAATGTTCTTTCGTTTATCTCACTTAATTCATGCGCTAGTTAGCTCACTTAAACCTCGAGTTTGGCTATGGATTGAGTGTTAGGTGGATTGGAGGACCCTTTGATTTGACTGTTTAAATTACGAGGAACACCTCCATAGTGTTAACCTTTAAACCACGAAAGATTGGGGTAGTCTCTCCACCCCGGATTAAAGGCATTAGAATATGGGTCGTACGTTGTCCTACCTTGGTAGAGGGCATTGGCTTGAAAGGTGAGTTCCTTGTGGACCGAAAGGGTGATGCAATTCGCGAGTAAGTGGTCGAATGCATCACAAAGTATACACATAGGCAAACCAACATGTTGCAGGACCGCGGGTGCATTTATATTTCCCTCTTTACTAATCTCTAAAGCTTTTAAACGTTGGGCCAATGTGGTCACTTTGGCATTTAATTCATAACTTTGTTCTACTTGGTGAGATAAACCCTCATTGGGCATGGTGGACCTAGATTCTCTATTGCGTTCCCATCAATGGGACTTTTTCGTTATGGTTTCTAGGAACACCCACGCATCGATCTAACTTTTCTCTATAAAATCACCATTACATAGTGACTCGAGCATAGTTCGAGTATTACAATTGAACCGCTCATAAAAAATTTGAACTTGGCATCCCATCTAAATCTCATGGTGCGGACATGGAAGCAACAAGTCCTTGAATCGCTTCAAATACATCCATAATTCTTCTCCCTCCTTTTGGATAAATATATTGATTGCATGAAGTATTGACGCCGTCTTTTGGTTGGGGAAGAATTTTTGTAAAAATGCACTCATTTGATTCCACGTGGTTATGGACTTGGGTTCTAATGAGTTGAACCAACTCTTTGCTTTTTCTTTCAATGATAACGAGAACAATTTAATTATAACAATCTCATCTATGATTGTTGGTATTTAATCATCCCACAAATTTGTACAAACTCACGCATATGGAAGTAGGAATCCTCCTTTTCGGTTCCCTAAAACATGGGAAACAATTGAATTGATCCGAACAGATTTGGGAATTGTTCTCGTTGTGCTCAGTTAGAAGTATGCACTAAGGTTGACTAGACCTAGTCTGATAAAGGTAATCTTTAAAGGCACATGATACTAAGTCATCTCCCATCTCGGTGAATATCAAAACTCTGTCTGCATAAGTATCGAGAATGTTATACTTCACACTCGACACACAACCTCTATGATCTCGAAATAAATAACGCATACACAACGTGTCTCACTCGAATTTTTATTTCTTTCTTTTTTATATATATTTTAAAAAAATTATTTTTTTATGTGAAGAAAATTAAAAGAAAATTATTTAACTCAAACCATGTAATTCCTAGATAACACAAAACAAATTGAATTATCTAATTTAGGTAAGGGGAATTTAAATTTTAAAATCTATTTTCCTCGAGAATAATCGACGATGACGAGAGTTTTCGAATTAATCTCCCAAATTATAAAGTTCCTACTCTTTGACAAGGGACAATTTAAAATACAATCAACTACAATTATCACCTCAAATCCCGATTTTACCTTCATGTAGGTGGTTTCTACGACGACTCATTAAAAATAACCAATCTTAGACAAGGTAAAACAAAACCGATTTGACAAGTTTGTGTTGGAGTAGCTTTTGTAAGGATAAAATTTCCAATTGAGTTCAGTGTAATATTTGATATAGCTCAAGAACAAAACAATGTTTTTGAGTCATAGATAGATTTTTATTGTCACGATCCCATACAGTCTATGACAAAGTTTATTGAAGATGTTACAGCCAAGCTTCAAAGATAAATCATGTCGAGATTAATTTGGTGCACATTTCACATCTTCATTGCATTCCGAGATTGCTCAGATATGAATGCATAATGTTTATCGGACTCAAAAATGTTTTTAGGATGTTATTTTATTAAAAAATGTTAAAATGTTAAACTTCGTTTATTCTAAGATAAAAATGGTTTAGAGTTGGGGAATCACAAACTCTTATTTTCAGTAGTTCAAACAACTTTGAATGTCGTTTAAGCGAGATACCAATGCCATTCGAGCGACATGCAGTTTTCGTTCAAACGATGATCCGACTTAATTTTATTATTTAAGGCGTGTTTCTCTCCGAATTTCGAAAGTTGCAGAACCAAAAAATTAGTTTCCATATAGTACGTTTTCTGTACAAGTTTTCTAAGGTTTTCAAAGTCCAAAAACCATCCTTAGAGTTTCCAAGATCCGAGCTTTCATTCACATATGCAAAAGTGATCTTTGTATGCACCATTTGGAGTTGTTCTACACTTTGAACATCGTTGGGTTTTGTGGTGAAGAAGCAAAGGAGTTCATGTTTAACATCGTAGACATTGCCAAGCTGTATTGGTGGACACCGAGACATACGTGGATGCGTGTGTTATGGACGAGCATCGTAGAAGGACTTATATGTGGGCACTATGGAGGGGTGATTTAAGGATCCTAGGGGTGTCAAGACTTGTGGGGAACGATTCGTTGAGTAAGTCTATCGTGTGTACTTTGTAATACCATATCATAGTGATTATGTGGCTTGTGTCATACGAGGTTTTTTCCCTTAGTGGTTTCCTCATACATCCGACGTCGCCTTTGTGAACTTATTTATTTTACTTACTTTAATCACCTAGATGCATGTTTCAAATTGTACAATATAAAATCAGGCTTAACTAAAATTGGTTCACACACTTGGTTAGGTTTAAAATTTGGAAAAAGGTTTTTCAAAAAGAAAGTTGGTTTTGATATCCTTAAAATGTACCCGAAAGAAAAAGGGGCCTATAAATTGGTATCAGAGCTACAAACATATTTTTTATTGTGTTGATTCCTTATGTTTTTAAGTATGAATTTCAAAAACTATGAAAGTTTTAGCGCTCCTATTTTTGAAGGCATTAACTATGGTAATTAAAAAATGTGTATGAGAAGTTCTTTGAAATCAATTGATGAGCGTGTGTGGTTAGCGATTGAAAAGGGTTTAACTTCATCGGTTACACGAGAGGGTGAGGTCACTAGTTTGAAACCCATTCAGTCATGGATCAAATCCGAACATAGACTTGCACTTTACAACTCTAATGGTCTTCACGTTATTTACTCACATGTCACAGCGGAAGAGTATAATAGAATCATGACGTGTGAAACTTCAAAAGAGGTTTGGGATATACTTGCACTTACTCAGGAGGGCACTAGCACGGTTAGGGCGTCCAAAATTCAAAATATCACTACACAGTTTGAGATAATTAAGATGCTAGAGAGTGAGTCATTTGATGAGTTTTACGCTAGATTGTTAAATATTGTCAATTCGTCGATTTACTTAGGAGAGAAAATACCCAACAACCGAGTCATAAAGAAAATCTTAAGGTCATTGCCGAGTAGATTTTATGCAAAAGTGACTGTTTTAAACTCCTTGGGTATACTTGATTCGACGAAACTTGAAGAGATTGTAAGTGACTTACAAACAACTCGACATTTTTACCTCCAAACAAGTGCCAAAGAAGGAAAAGGGCATTGCTTTGAAAGCCAAGAAGGAGGAAACCAAAGGTTCGGATGATGATCCGATTTTAATTTTGAGGATATAGATTTGTTGGCAAAGAAGTTTAAAAAATTTCTCAAGTTCCAAAAGCAATCGAAAGATGCCAAAAAATTTGAGAAATTCAAGAACAACAAAGTAGATCCCGCCCCTAAGGGTAAGAGTGAGAATGTCAAGACGGTTGAGTCGAATAGGTGTTTTGGGTGTGAGGGGTATGGTCACAAGGTTACCGAGTGTCCCACTAGACTTAAGAAATAGGGAAAGAAATCGATAGCATATAATGCCACCTTAAATGATAGTGAACCATAATAGGGAGAGAGTTCCCCCATTGAGTGTAACTTTGTATCGTTCATGGCATGTCATGTGAGCGATGATGATATATCTTCCCATGAAGATTCTAATGTGCATGAAACTTTTGAGGCCGTTGAATCCCAAGTGAGTGAGGGTGAAGCTAGTGAGGATGAGGAAATTGATGTAGGAGAGTTACAAGTTGCCTTTGGTGAGCTGTATGCCGAAAAAGTAAAGGTGAAAATGGAAAACCTAAAATTTCAAGCTAAGTTGAATGAGCGTGTCATAAAAAATATTGATGCTTTGATTGAGGATCTTAGGGCACCAGATAAGACTCTTAGGGAGAAGCTAGAATATGTGGAGAAAGAGAGAGATAGTCTCCCTGGTTTAATGGAGGTTTTAAAGAAGGAGATTACAGAGTTTGAGGAGTCTAGGGATTTTCTTGAGTCAAGTATTAGTGAGTTAGAGGAGAGATTGAAAGGCTCAAGTAAGGTAAATTTTGATTTGGAGCTAGATCGGAGAAGTTATATAGTATGTTAAGCACCGTCTAAATCAAGAGGGACAGATTTGGTGTAGGCTATGATGATAGAGTTTTTTCCATTCCCAATGCCAATACAAATCGTGTGAGAGGGCCGGCTAGGAACATGAGGAAAGGTCGAGAATTTGGTAATCATTCCCGCTTTGTTTACACTTGTTCCCATTGCGATAAGAAAGGTCACCTTGGACGTTTTTGTTGCCTTAGGAATGCTCCTAAGAAGTTTAGGAATAAAGTCGTTTCGGTTCCCAAAACCTCCATGCGTCATTTCATACCTACCTGGGTTAGGAAATCGAACTTAAAGGCTTTAGGAATTAAACTTATTGGTTATTTTTTGGTTGCATTTGATTCTTCCCATGCTAAATCTAAAGGATGATTGTGTTGCCATGTTTGTCATACGCTAATCTTTGCATCATGATTTATATCTTGCTAGTGTTATGACATGTTAATCTTTTTACTATTTTTTTCATTTATTGCATCTTATTTGAAAAATAAAAAAATATTTTGTTTTTGATATAATTTTTAAAAATACAGAAAGATATTTGGTTTTAAATATTTTTGAGAAAAATTCAAAAAGTTTAAATTTCCGGGTCAAAAATATTTTTAGAAAAACATAAAAAGATTTTTTTTTGTCAATCATATCGTGGAAATGAACCGAAAATGGTGTGTTTTTATTGGTCTTAAGTTTATTTTTCTGTCGTGAGTGTTTCATGTTCAATGTGGCATATTAGTGTGCTTGGAGCCCCCATCGATTCATTATCCATATGGCTAGGACATTTGGTCATAATTATTAATGCATTGAATGATATTAACCATTGTCTTAATGGGGATGTTGTGACACCCCGCCTAATAAAATACTGGGTGATCAGTCCTATACCAAATTAAAACAGGAATCCCAGTTGGATCATCCTTAGCATCACTGTCGAAAACTTTTTAAAACATACTAACCACCTAGTATTCCAAAAACCGGTGCCAATTTTAACTTTTTGATTAAACAAAATAGTACATCCGGAATTAAACATAAACCATTCACACAACTGAATGAATATAAACTGAATAATTAATTAAAAAATTTGCCGAATAAACCATCGGCCACCAAAGTGAAATAATCCAAAACATATATCCAACACAGGAATAAAACCAATCTGAAAACTGAACTGAAAGTCTGGGTGATATGCCCTAAATAAAACTGAAACTGATACAAGATTCCTACTCTAGGAATGAATGAATGATGCGTCTAATCCAAACTCCTGCTAGCATCCACATATGCCGCAGCTCTGTGTCCCTGGAATAGAATATCAATCCTGGCGTCCCTGTGGCTGGACACCTAAAAGGTTTTGAAAATAGTTTTATAGCAAGGGTTAGAACCCAAAACATTTTGAAAATATTTAGCAAGTGAATTAACTACAGTAATTTAAAATGCATGAATGCGCTTCATATTTAAGTTAGTGTCGCACTCCCTTATGGACATTCTCACCCCTCCACTATTGTGCACACCTACCGGTTACCCTAACCCCACCTAGTTGTACTACCCCGTCCAACTAGTCCTGGTATAACCTTCCCTTTCCATACTACTCTAACCCGAGTATAATAATTTCTTGAATTATAAGTTATCTCACAACTAACTTAATTAATTGCTCTTAAATAGTAGCATATAACCGTGTCACAAGTTATATAAAGTAAATACATCACACACTGTGTTATTACCCGCATATAATATTTACTACCACTATATACGTACCTTTACCACAACATCCACACATATAACATACGTATATCCATCCCTTCGAGTATACCCTCGCCGGATGATTCCCTCTAAAATGCTATCTCACTAGGTGTGCTCACAAAACCTAGTTCCCCAAGTTGGAATCGCTCACCAACTTGGCCCAAAATATAAACATAGTGGAGGCGATCATATTCCTTCCCTGAAAGTGAGATAAATCCCTCACCCTTATATACCGGACGCTGTGACCTGGGGATATACTCGCCCTACTCCTCAAGCTAGGGGATTCACCCACATCGCGCAACCTCCCTTGATAGCACTAGAGTATATAAACTGAATAAATATCTAGTCACGGATATTTAATATCACACACAATATATACATATATATATATATATATATACTATCACTACACCGTATATATATAATATAAACCCCGGCTTTACCGTGTACTCAAAATCCCGTACACTGCCTGTAATTTCCTGAGTCTGTGGCCCGACTCAAAATAATTAATCTTCCCACTTAATAATTTATCATCATCCCGAGTCTATGGTCCGACTCTAATATAATTAATTCACACCTCAATTAATATAATACTTTCCCCGAGTCTATGGTCCGACTCTAATTAAATTAATTAACACACCTATTAATTTAATACCTTCCCGAGTCTATCGTCCGACTCTAATTAAATTAATTAACACACTTATTAAATTAATACCTCCCCGAGTCTATCGTCCGACCCTAATTTAATTAATTAACACAAATCCGAGTCTGTGGTCGGACTCTAATATAATTAATTATCACATTAATTAATTAACACAAATTCGAGTCTGTGGTCCGACTCTAATATAATTAATTATCACATTAATTAATTAATACAAATCCGAGTCTGTGGTCCGACTCTAATATAATTAATTTACACATTAATTAATTCATACTAAACTGAGTCTGTGGTCCGACTCTCATCTAATTAATTATCACATTAATTAATTAACACAAATCCGAGTCTGTGGTCCGACTCTAATATAATTAATTTACACATTAATTAATTCATACTAAACTGAGTCTGTGGTCCGACTCTCATCTAATTAATTTACACATTAATTAATAAATACCCTTCACGAGTCTACAATCCGACTCTGATTAAATTAAATATCACACCCATTAATTTAATACCTACCCGAGTCTACCATCCGACTCTAATTAAATTAATTAACGCATTCATTAATTTAATAACTTGGTGTCACCCAACCATTATCCCCGGACTCACTTACTTGGCCCGTAATTTAATATTTCCCGAGTCTATGTTCCGACTCCAAATTAATTACTCTCTCTCAATAATTAATTTAATACTTTGGTGTCACATAACCAACATACCCGGACTCACTCACTCGGTCCATTTTTACATCTCATAATTTTATTCCCACATTTTCGCCCACAATATGTCACACATTTATCTCCATAAATTCCCCAATTATATTTATTTATAATTACCAACATACCCGGACTCGATCACTTGGCCCGAAATTAAATATTTCCCGAGTCTATATTCCGACTCTAAATTAATTAGTTTATCTCCAAGCTTAATTCACTACCTTGGGGTCGCTTGACCAATATACCCGGCTTCGCTCACTTGATTCGTATCTCACTATTTTGGAATAAAATCTCTCAAATTCATCCATTAAGTGCCCCACATAAATTCATCCTAGTCCTAATTACTTTCTCCCATAATTGATAGGAATATTTGTTTCATAATTATTGATCACTTATTAATGTATGAAACTTAACTTTTACTAAATTTCCCTTTATATAACAAACTGGCCGAACTGCCCAGATTTCGCCATCATCGATCGATCGAGCCCCCTTGGTCGATCGATCGATCGTTCTAGTATTCGTCCTCTCCAACCACTGTTAGCCATGGACGAAACTTAAAGATTAAATTCTCAACCTAAGCCCTTACCCAAATACAAATAACACATCCTCCATATAAGGAAAGGGTCTAAACATCCCACATACCTAAATTCATCATCAATATCCATTTATTCCAACGTTTTCTCGATTTAGGTATTATCCAGGTTTCAAATCTCCAATACAAATTTCATCCATATTAACAACAATTAACCATCTACTCTTACTGGTTTTAACATACGATTCAATTCTCTACATTCTAGAATCATAAACACGATCAATCTTCCCCATAATCCCATTAAGGTATATCAATTTCCACCCAATTTAAACTTTGGTTATACCCCCAAAACGAATTTTGATTTACACATCACTATGATATGAATTGATTATCATCAATTTAGAAATCACAACAGTTAATCAGTTGCCTGTAATTGTTCGTAGTGTCTGATTCGTTTGTGTAGTCCCTTAATTTGGCTCCAAAATCCCCAAATTGGCTCTTGATTAGCTTTCCCTGAATTCTCCTCTCAAACCCTAGGTTTAAAGGTGTGTTGACTGCCGTTCCCAAATCCCTCAATTAGGTTAAAAACATCCAATCCCGTTTTTGGCCATGTGGGTCTAATTAAAAAGGCCCAACTCACCCCGTGTGGGCCCGGTTATACCCAAAAATACCCCGAGACCCAATTATTACCCCGGGTACTCTTTTCTGACTATCTCGACCCATCCAGACGTAACCGCACACTCGAAATTGCCATCCGAAATACCTTTCAAAATTTCCAAATTTCGACCTCAAAAATGTGACACGCGAGATTTTGAACCATTAAACTTAAAATTCGCCAATTATAAATAATTCGGCTCACTCAAATAAATTCTCCAACTCATGAATTTAAGTTTCTCCAATTTAAATATTTTTATAACTCCCAAAAATAATTAAATATTAAATCCTCAAAATTACGGGGTGTTACAGATGTTTCAAAGTTGATATGCATTTGAATTAGACTTTGTATATATGCCATATTTTCACACATGAATGAGTTTATACGAATGTTTGACATCTCATGCATATTTGAGTTTGGTCATACGTTCTTATCTCAATTGTGTCATCTATGCATAAGTAAACTTAAGAGGAGGATTGCATGCAAGAACCGTTTACCGTGAGTATTGATAATGCATAAACTAAAAAAAAAGATGACTGTTCACGAAAAAGGGTTGCAAGTGAAGAATAATCATGTTGTGAAAGCCACTGTTTAAAAGAGCCGAAGAAAAAATTAACGCAATAAAAAGAATCATATGCCAAAATCGGGCCAATAGGATTTCTCTAAGTTGAGAAACAAAGAAACCTCAAAAGAGATTGAAAAAGAAAAATAATATATATTTGAAGAAATTTGGATGGAAAAAAAATGGGTTTGAACCATAAATCCTTATGTTGAAACATCGTATCATGACGTTATTGTTTGTAGAATCGTCAAAATTATGGATTTGGGTGTATGTTGATTGTTTAGTTCATTTAGCTAAATATATTAGTCGTCATATATGGCTAAAACTAAGCTTGATGATGTTGAGCTATCAATTAGATCTTCTTGACCGTTTTAATATGTTGAAGCTGTGATTCATTTGTTGTAGTTCATGATAGAAAGAACTTTTCGATATATTTTTTTCATCGTTGCTTGAAAATCTCCTCTAATAAAAACCTCAAATTACCTACAAAATAATATCAATCTCAAGTGTAGAGGTAAGTAAGGGTATCAATCCACATCAAGGGGGTAAGCTAGTGACAAACTCAATTGTAATTCAATTTTTATTTTCTTTTGGGGATTTTTGCTTTTTTGTATTTTTTTTATCTTTTCAAATATTAAAACAATTGGGTGAGGTGAGGTGAAATAACACTAAACTTAAATGAAAGATCAAATTACAAACTAAAAAAGTGACTAAAATGAAAAATAAATTCTAACAAAAAAATAAGAGATAAAGTGAAGTAAATAATAGTGAGAACAATCAAGGAGTGGGATTACACCACAAATTTTAGCTATTCTAACTAATTAATTTAATTAATTGAATTCTCCCAAATTAATATCAAAATTACAAATCAACTCTTGTTCCAAATGTAATTTTAATAGTAAGATTTTATAAATTAAGTTTAACCCCCCACAACTGTAGAAAATAGATCTACACTCCTTTTAATTAATCACCCACTAGGATCGATCGATTAAAATTTATGTAAATCTAGAAAATAAAAATAGAGTTGAAATTCAAGTAATAATACCCCACTTAAGAAACCCCTATTCGAATCTAAAATGGGTATTATAACTTAGAATTTCGATTTTCTCTCGAAAATCACTTACCCTATCTCGAGGCATAAATTTAAGGGTGAGGGATCGAAATTAACATTCAAAGGGAATTTTCAAGTAATCAAACTAATTAAACTAAAATAACATCAAATAAGGGTTCACCCCAGCCTAACATGGTATGTAATTTGGCAAATTAATAATCAAAGGCATAAAATAAATGAGAAGAGAAGAGAACAATCAAACCCAATTTCTTGATGCTTAATTGAACTTCAATCCATGAGTTGATATTAACATCCCTCAATTTGAATGATCCAAACAAATTACATCAAAAACTTCACTCAAATTAATCCTCACAAAAATTTATTTTCCCTCACAATCTAAAAAAAAGTAAAATAAAATAAATTCTAACCTAAAAAGAACTAAACTAAAAAAATGGTGTTTCTCTCTCTAAAATTATCCCTACTAGTTCTTATTCTAAAAGCCCTTTCAAATTGAGTCTTCCATTCTTTAAATAATAGGTATGGAGTGTGGGGGTAATTTTGGTAGGTTTAATGTGTAAGAAGTGTGTAAGGTGTTGAGGTGAGGGTATTTAGGGAATTATGCACACTTGTGCATGGGTTGTGTGAGGGCATGTGGGAAGTAAAGTGAGGGAATAAAATCAAATTTGGGGATGAGAGATTTGGGAGCATTTTTGGAATTGGGGGTTAAATGAATTAGTTGGGGGTAGTTTGGGAAAATGGGTAAAAGGTTGGTTTAAATGGCATGTGGGTTTTATTTTGTCTTTGGTTTAGTGTTGGCTTTGGCTTTGGTTTGATTTTGAACAGCTCACGTTTTGGCATTTGGGAGAAAAAGGGTTTGGGGTTAAATGGGTCTTCATTTTGAAAATGGGTAAGCGATTGGAAAATGGTTATGGCTATAGCAGGTGTAGGGGCTGGTAAGGAAGGAGGTATGCGGCTGCTAGCCGGAGTAAGGCTGGAGGTGCTTGCCGGAGTTATGAGAAATGGGGTCGTGCGTTGGTTTTTTGGCCTTGGCTTGGGGCAGTTTGATCGCCGCCGGAGCTGCGTGTTGCTGTTGGGTTGCCGTCAGGGCAGGTAGGCGGCAGCGGTCGTCACTGGGCCAGGTAGGCGGCAGCGGGTGGTTGAGCATGGTCGCACCGGAGAAAGGGGTTGATTGGGTGTAGCATCGGCGGTGGGATAAGGCTGGCTCCGGCAGGGGAGCAAGTTGGGGAGATCGCCGCCGACAAGAGGGAGGTCACTGGCGGGGTTGAAAGGTTGGTCCATGGGATGTTAATGGAGGTTGATGAGTTTTTGGTGAGGTGAGAGAGATAAGGTGGGGATGGGGGTGTAGTTGGTTCATGGAGTTGAGGAGAGAGAGTGGGAAAGATTTGGTAGGGAAGAAGATGGGTGGAGGTAATTGTGTGATGTGGAGGTGTAGGGTAAGTTAGGTGAGGGTTAGACCATCTCCAATGGTACCCATCTATATGAAGCAGTTACTCAGCAGTTATGCCTCTATTTCTATCCACCTGGCACATATCCGTTGTAGCTATTGATTGGCTTTCTTTGACTTCTCCAACAATGTGATATTTCAATCACATGTGGCTCCTATAATTACGACAATTTTGAAAGGCTGTTGTTAATGATATGGATAGTTTTATTTAAAACTATATTAACTCAGAAATTCATCCCCTTTCAAATTTTCAATATGTACAAACTCCATTAATTAAAGTCATCAAGCTCCTCACCCATCCATCCATTACTGATAGATCATCAAACATTTTTTGTTGATACATGGTGCAAGCACTACCAAGGTCAAGGTCAGACAAGTACAAATTTCAGAAAATAAAATTTAATATCAAAATTGTAATGCCATTTTTTCTTTAAAAAAAATCAATATAGGTCATAATTGAAGGTATGTGTCACGGTGTTGTGTCACGGGTATAGGTTGTTGTGTTTGTTATTGCGAGTCCGCGCTAGCGGCAACAACCGATACATATTTGACACATCACCGAATTTTTATTTTGTATACAATTTGAGAGTCTCCCTTGAATCACTCTAATTTATTGTTGAATATTTTTACATGATTTATTCTAGAAAAAAAAAATCTTAGTCTTTTTACTTACTATTTGTAATCCGACAATGTTATGTCTGTTCACAGGTTTATTGCAACAAAATGACATCTTCTAATTCCGATTCCGATCATGATTCCAACATTTCAATATTCATGGAGTCATTCTCGATCACGAAACGCCTTTTAAGCGAGCCAATAAAAAAAGAAGACCCTTTTGAATCTTCCTCCAATTCCGCACACAAGTTGATCGAAACAACCGCAACTTATCTTCCTCTTATAGTAGAAAATATGTCATCAAAAAAGCGGCCACATGGTGGCTCTATTCCCGGTAGGCGCTTTATTTCTCGTGACAGGGAGAAGAGACATGAGCAAATTGTAAAAGACTACTTCATGGGTGAGGAATCAAAATATTCACGAGAAACATTTCGTCGTCGCTTTCGCATGGATGGGGATTTATTTAATCGCATATTGGAGGCAATAAAGGAGTACGACAATTACTTCACACAGAAATTTGATGCAACGGGAAGGGCAGGATTGAGTCCTTTACAGAAAATGATTGCACCATTAAGGATGCTTGCATATGGCGTTCCAGCTGATTATGTTGATGAGTATGTTCAGATTGGAGAAAGCATGACAATTGAAAGCCTAACTCATTTCTGTGATGCTATAATTAGTTATGTGTTTTTCTTAGTTGTTAGCATGTTCTGTTATGTGCTTTTTCTAATTGTAATGTGTGTTTTCTAATTCTAATTGATAAGAGATGGCAGAGTTGGATACAAAGTTGGAATTGTGATACAGAGTTTTTATTAAAGAAGATGCAGTATCCCTAGTGTAAAACTGATCCACTATGCAAAGATATCAGGTAAGTATAATGTATGGCATACCAACTAATTTGGTACAGATATCAGGTCCTTAGGAATTTGTACTAACGTTAGTTATTGATTTAAAGATATCAGTTATGATTGATAGTATGCAAAGATATCAGGTAAGTATAATGTATGGCATACCAACTAATTTGGTACAGATATCAGGTCCTTAGGACTTTTTACTAATGTCAGTTATGATTTAAAGATATCAATTATGATAGATAGTATGCAAAGATAACAGGTAAGTATAATGTATGGCATACCAACTAATTTAGTACAGATATCAGGTAAATTTGATATCAATTTAATGATTGACATTCTAATAACATAGTTTTGGACTAATATCAGTTATGGAATTGTAGTACCAGTTATGACATTCTAATACCAGTTTGCATAGTGGAAATTCTTAGAGATGTACTGATAAAAACATAGAGGAAATGCTTTGATAAAAACATAGCTTTCGACTAATATCAGTTATGGAATTGTAGTACCAGTTATGACATTCTAATACCAGTTTGCATAGTGGAAATTCTTAGTGTTATCTCAATTTTAACAGCAGTAATATATTTATAGCTTCATGTGTTAATTTTACATGACAATAAATGAAGATCAACTGATCATAGCTTAAGGACTGATAAACTGATTATAGCTTAAGAACTGATAAACTCATAGCTCCATGTGTTAATTCGGTGTTGTATCAATGGGGCTGCAAGATGCACTCGTATGACTCTGATATGGATCAGCTCAGTCAATGATATAGACCAGCTCAGCTCAGTTACTAGGACTAATGTTACTTATCAGTTACTAGGGCAGATGCATGTGTTAATTCTGTGTTGTATCAATGGGGCTGCAAGATGCACTGGAGAATGAATTATGTGTTGTATCAATATGTATACTATTGAATTGAAGCTGATCATTGAGTTTACTAACATATGTATTAGGCAACTGTTAGTCACAATAATACAATATGTTGTCCTCCCTGTTAGTCACAATAAACTGTTAATAAAATGGTAGGTCCTAAATCAAATGGTAGCTTAACCGGAGAACTACTCCTATGCTGATATCTACTCCTATGTTGGTACTTAATGGCAGTGTGATTCAGTGTATTCAACATGACTCTGATATGGATCAGCTCAGTCAATGATATAGACCAGCTCAGCTCAATTACTAGGACTGATGTTACTTATCAGTTACTAGGACGGATGCATGTGTTAATTCTGTGTTGTATTAATGGGTCTGTAAAATGCACTGGAGAATGAATTATGTGTTGTATCAATATGTAAACTGCTGAATTGAAGCTGATCATTGAGTTTACTAAAATATGTATTAGGCAACTGTTAGTCACAATAATACAATATGTTGTCCTACCTGTTAGTCACAATAAACTGTTAATAAAATGGCAGGTCCTAAATCAAATGGTAGCTTAACTTTGTTAACTCAAAAGTGCATACCAAGACAATTACTTATATAAACCACTATGGCATAACATTAATGGCAAGTCTAGTACATATACTAGCTCAAAAGTTAATACCAATACAATTGCTGTTACTCTATACCAGGTAATAGAGAAAATGCAGTATTCCTAGTCTAAAACTGAACCACAATCTGAGTATAGATCAGGCACTTATTCAAAATAAAGTCAAGCTCATGGCCTGCCTTATTAGTCACTGAGATTCAACTGATTTACATTAATCACTCACTGAGATTCTTATGTAATAGAGTAAATCCAAGAACTGAAATGATACTCTTTAAAGTTAGAAATAAACACAAATTCCAGCAAGTACCAACAAATTAAGAACAAATAGTAGCATACAAATTCAACAACAAATTTTGAATAGAATCCGAGGACTAATCAAATAACTATGAACATAAATTTAATATTAAAACACTGTTTGACTATCCAAACACCGCAACGCCTATAACGTTTATCATTACATTTGAAAGTCTTCCTCCTCCCATTCTTGCAATATCCTTTCTTGCATTTTTTCCATGTGTACACGAGCCGCGGGAGTAAGCTTCGAGAGATCTTGAATCAATATCTTCTGCTGATCTCTTCGTCGTTGGGCTTTAGTCTTCAATGTTAATTCTTTCTCCTTTAGCTCCAATTCCTTTTTAATCGCATTTTTCCGCAACTCGTATTCTTTTTTTACAATTATAGCATTCTCCCGCTTTAACTCCAACTCCTCTTTGTTGTGATTAAATTGCTCTTGTAGTGATACTTGCAATTTGCTCAGAATCTCAGCAGTACCCTTATCTTGTATTTGCATATTCTTTTTAACTTTTGCCGTTGTTCTTCCAGGCGGCCTAACAACCCCATCCGCACTATTGTCTTCTCCCTCTGAAGGATCATCGCCATTTTGTCTTTGTCGCTTCGATGCACTCGTGGTTAATTGTTCGGTGCACCATTTTGCATTTTTTTTTCATTCAACCCAACAATGTTCAAACAAAAATGACTTCTTATCGGCATTTGTTTCCTTTTACACTTTATGCACATCTTTCCTCTACATATGACAATGAGAACAATATAAGTACAGTATCAATGAAAATCACAAGTCAACATTAAGTAACTTACATTACAATTAACAAACCAAAATAATTCTCACCAAATTGTCTATATTTGTTCCACTCCTCGGAGTCCTATCCAATTGCTCATATATCCCATGAAATTTGTTCACGGCGGCTTGAATTGTGCACCAACGTTTGGACAAACCACTCAACTGTCGATCTTCTACAAAATCACCCGCTAAAAACTCCTTCCAAGATTGCTTAATGCGTACCCACATTGCAATCGCCGGTTGGTCGGTTCCAACTAACGGATCAATCGAGTTATGTAACCAGGCTTTAGTTAAAGCAACATCTTCCTCCTTACTCCAATTTCGTCGAACAGGTTGAGGGACCTTAGAATTTTTGCTTTGAGAATTCAGATTTCCTTTTCGCTTTCTCCCATTCTTCTCTGAGGGTGTTGGCATTTGAGTTTCAAAGGAAAATAGTGGGGCATTCATTAGACCTTGGAATGAATATTGTCGTTGTAAATGAGGCGCAAAATTGGTCGAGTGTAGACCATAACTTTTTTGAAATTGGTTTGCACTGTTGGGGTAGTGAGTTGGAAAGGGGGGATTGAATTCTGGGAGTTGAATTGAGAAATGTGGGAATCATTATCGGTGCATTGATCGTCGTCATTAGCATTGGGGTTAGGCATTGAAAATTTATGATTGTCTTCTGAATTCTTTTCCATCATTTAGTAACTGTCAAAAAAATAAAATATTATGTCTTAGAATCAATAAAATGTATCACATTATCATGTTTTTAGCAAAAACATGACGGATAAAATTTAAATAACATTCAACATTCTATTTGCCCATTAATGACAACTGATAAATTTTAACTCTTATTAAGTAATTAAATAAAAAATAAACACACTATTACTATTAATATGTAATTACTTAATCACGTTAGTGAAGCTCATTTCATCAAACAGCTTGAAGGCAACTTATATATCTTTGCATTTTCTTATCAATGTTTGGTAATTGAGAGTAAAAAAATCTATAGATGAAATAAAAATATTGTGAGTTGCCAACATGACTCAGTGCATGTTATCAATAGATGAAATACAAATCAATATAAGAAATGGGTTAACATTCACAACAATTTATTCTGAGAATTAATAGTAAAAAAATAATAGATGAAATACAGTGCATTTCTCCAATTTTAAGACAATACATGAAATACATGATATATATAGCACATACCTTCAATTTTAGGTCTGCAATTTTCCTTCAACTGGGCACAACAAAAACAGATGTCATAGGCTGAGCAGTAGAAATAGAGTTGCTACAGTGGATGGTTTATTTTGGAGGGAAATGGGTCAACATATGCCGCCAAATAAGAAAGTGGATATCCACGTCACTTTGGCAAACCGTCGGAGCATTTCTACATGTAGAAATGGTGGTAGACATTTTCAACATGACTCAACAGCCACGTAAGATGAATTACAGGAAGGAAAGGTGGATTGGAGAGTATTTTTCCTTCTACTTATTTCTACCGTAGAAACAGGGGCTGATAGAAACCCTTATTGGAGATGGTCTTAGGGGGTTGGTTTGGGGGTGTTTAATATATGGTAGGTGGGTGTGAGTGTCTTAGGTGTAGGTTAGTTGGGTGTGAGGGATTGTGTGTGTGTTTAACTTATGACTCCTAAAAAAATAAAATAAAATAAAATAAAAATTTAACTAGACTAAAAAAATAAAAATCAACTAAAATAAAAATGACACGACATGACACACTATACAAACTCTAAAAAAAATAAACACAAGTAAAATAAAAACTATAAATATAAATAATTAATAAAATAAAAAAAAATGAAATAATAATAAACTAACTAAAAATAAGAAAATGAAAGAAAATATAAAAACTAATAAACGACGTGCTAAAAATATAAAAATCCTGAAAATATATACATGATTCAATAAAATAAAATAAACCCTAAAAATAAAATGACACAAATAAAATAAAATGGGACAAACTAAACACACACGGTTCGAGACAGGTATAGGTAGGTTTAGGGTAGGCTAGGGTCACGGGATTGGTAATTAGCTCCATAATTCGCATAATTGCCTTGAAATACGCATTTGAACACCGCAATGTGCATTCGACCTGCAAAATAGACAATATAGTGCATAAGACCCAAATTACCGAGAATTAACAACTAAAATACGTCTATTCGGGGTATAAAATTTACAGTTTGGGGTGCTTATCACATCACCCCCAAACAGAGCGTTGCTAGTCCTCGAGTAATAAGGTAGAGAGAAAGATAAAGATAAGAAACCAAAAGTGTACCACTTTCGCGGGCACTTGCGATTGCACTGAGCATGTGCAACAAACCTTTAAACCTATAGGTTGCCCTACAGGACGAGTTGTGTCTCGTGAGGGTTTGCAGGGAATATACCCACAAAATTCTTATTTGCAAAGATTTATTGAAAGATAGTCAATCTCTTATTAGTTGTAGAATGATCGCACAATCCATCATGAGATAAATGATTTCAGAAATACAAGCTAGAATGTGTAAAAAGATTAGCTAAGTAAATACTCAAGGTACATCCTTCCTAAAACTCAACGTGTGTAGTGTGAATCAGTCAAAACGGGTCGAGTATCATAAGAGTAATTCCTAGATTGCCTTTTCAGAATCAACACTTCAACTTCAAATCTCACGGATATATCTCTCTCAAACGAACTCTCGAGATTAGGGTAAGTGTATCGCTCTTGTGTGTGAGGAGGTGGGTAAATGTAAGCAAGTTCAAACGTCTCACACACACATAAGAAAGAACGAACATTTGAAAGAGAAATGATCTCATGAAATAATACCAATCACTATAGTGAGAACGTCGAGTTATTCACAACGTTGACTTTCATTTGCCCGAACACCTAAGGTAACATGGATGATAATGGGTGAGGATAATGAAATAGGATATCGTATGAGGTGAAGTAGGATAGTGATATGAATGATAAGTGATGCATATGTGAAATGATGGATGTAAAATGGATGGATATGCGATAAGATTGAGAAAAGTGCATAACACTTGAAGAACAAATGTCTTTATTTCAAAACTAAGTACTAACTATAAATTATTTTTCTTTTCTTTTCTCTCTTTTTTCGAATTTTCTTTTCTTTTTCTCTATATTCTTTTTTTTTTATTTTTTTTATTTTTTTTCTCTCTCTTTTCAAACCAACACTGAAGACATTTAGCATTTAGAATCAACACTTTTTTTCCCAAAATGATGATGGATGATATATGAATGGAGTGGGTAATGTGTATGGATGATGAGGGGAATAAATGGTAAGGTAGTGGGTGAGTGAATGGAAATGTGATATGAAAAAGTGGTAGGTGTATGGATGAAAATCTAATGATCGGGATAAATTTTAAGACACGCGTTTCTTACAACTAGAAAGAGATGTCATTTTCAGTGATTAAGCCAAAAATGAAGAATAATGAGATCATACAACAATTAAGTGCAGACCCAAATGAAGTTGAATCAACTTGTGACTCGGAGATTGCGTAAAATTCGCTGAAAGGTGAAAGGCAGGAATCTCACAAGCTAAAGTCTCTACTAGTGATCCTTAAGGTTCACTTGAGAATTATAGTACTCTTCAACTCTAAACCGTAGTGATGTGATAAGTGCGCAAATTTTGTTGAGTCTAGAAATTCATGGTGCAACATGCCTTATTACGTATTACATAATCTATTTAGAAAAAATATTCTCTAGCTTGATTCCTAGACATAAAAAGATAGATGAAAGAAACTGCACGAAATTTTAAATATCAGGTTTAAAAATAAAAAAATTTCAAAAGAGATACGATTTTGATAAAATTCCCCACCCCCAAACAAAAAGGAACATCGTCCTCGATGTTAAGTAAAATGATTTTTAAAATTGAGAGAATAAGGTAGGAAAGAGATTACCATAATCAACCGCTAATGAAGTGGAAAGATGTAGCCAAGAATAAACCTGAATAAATGATAAGAGAAAAAATGTGTACAAGTCTATAAGCATGATAAAGAATTGGGTGATGTGAAACACGACCCCAAACAGAATGAGACTAATACAATAAACATGTGCTGCCTCCCGGTAGTGCTAAGTTTAATGTCTTCAGCCAGACCGAAGGGATCTCACCCTAAGGATAGGATCTATGAAAGCGCAGGGCGACAGAAAAATTGGGGTGATGAGAATCACCCCCAAACAAGACTGAAGCAGTCTTGTTGGAAATAGGCTAAAGTGGTCAATGCACTTGTATGGCAAAGTGAATCACACGGTGCAAAGCATCGATGGACCATGGGCGGGTGGGGATTAGGGTAAAGGTGAGAGTGGAAAAGGTGAAGAGGTATCGGCTATAGGCCTTGTTGATATTAAAGGTGAGGGAAACTAGGGCCCTATATGCATGGTGCTCAAGTTGGCGAGGGAGGCGAAATGGTGTGAAAATAGTGACGAGGTGGGTCTCATGGAAATGACACGATCGTTCTATAAATGGGCGATGATAGTGGTCGCGCCGTGACTCACCAGGGAGCTGTTGAGAACAAAAATCAACACCATAAGGAAGCGGTGTGCATGGAGGAACAAGCTCGGTGTCAAGGAAGTGGAGAGTAGCACCATAAAAACTCTCATGGGTGGAGGATGGTTTTAGGTGAGGATCTAAAAATGTAGAGGGAAACATGAAATGTGTAAAATCAAGATCCAAACCAGGTGGTGGGGTGGAAGGAATAATGGGTGGGTTGGGTGGGATAAATGGTGGAGGAAGATGATCCAAATCAAGAGTGGGAGACACACACTCCTCATGAGGCACAGAGTGACCCTCAAAGGCACTCGCAGGAGGAAGTGTGGAAATAAATGAGTGAGTAATTAACTTCTCCACAAGAGTATCATCAGTGAATGGGGTGGTTGGTTCAAACGAGGCACTAAGATCGGAGATAGAGGAATATCTAGAAATATTGGGCTCAAAGGGAGCCATGCTTGGTGGGACATCATCCATATCCGGATAGTTAGGAACTATCACGGATTATATCTCGGAAAAATGGTGAGCTCTTGTAGCCGGATCTAACCTAAAAGATATAGGCATGTCAGAGACATATGCAATTGAGGCATAAGGTAAAATCTCGGGCATATTTTTGGATATGACGGGAGTGGGAACCTCAAAGGGGGGTTCATGTGGACATGGTAGGATTAGATCAGGCTCACTATCGAAAGGTAAGTCAACACAATTGTCGACTTGGGGCCCAGACCATAGAATGGTCTCAACTTCAAGATTCTCGGGGTGGTAGGGTTGGTCACACTCAAAATCGGCGGCAAAAGACGACGCATCATCACTCCACGTGGGAGAAACAATGGGTGGATCCATGGGAATGTCCGACTCTCTCGCACACTCAAGTTCATTTAGGCATTGTTCAAGCCGTTGGAGGGCTTCATTTTGGATTTGAGTGGCTTGCTCTTGCTCGATTATGAACTTTTGCAAGAGGCTTTCGAGAGCGGATGTGGATGGTGGTGGTGGTGGAGTGACGGGTGGTGGTGGTGGTTGAGGTGGACACGACTCGCTACTATCATGAGTGTACGAAGAATACTCAAATGAAGTGGGTGGAGTGGGACCAAGTTCATCATACACGAAAGGATCGCTTTTGTGATGGACACATGGTTGATATTCAGTGGGTGCATAGTGAGGGAACTGATCGTGAACGGGTGCACAAGGTTTCCATGACGACTATGGGAACGTGTGAGGACTCACAACATCGGGTTGGGATTCATGTTGCGTGAAAGGGTGAACATGCCTCCACGAATAGCCCGGGTACTCACAGAACTCGAGATTAGGTATATCGGGATAATAGGCCGAGGTGGGTTCCGGAACAGTATCATATGGATACACATGTTCCATGGTGGGTTCAGATGGATATGGAATGTAAGGGCACTCATGGGACATGTGATTGGCATAATAACAGTGGGTGCACAACAATGAATGAGACATGTCGACACTTGACACCGAGGGTGATGGAATATGCGGTGCATGCATGGATGGGTCAAGAGTATCAAGGGCACTCGTGAGAGAGGTGAAACCACTAAGTATCTCATAAAGAGACGACTCGGGATCACTCTCACACGTGTCGCGTGTCAATGGGAAATGACCAAAGTAGTCCCGTAAAAAGGACGTTCTTCGGCCATGTGGAGAGAAATATATATATTTTTTAGTTTTTTAAATTTGTTTCAAAAGAGATAAAAATATTTTTGGATTTTCTAAAAATAATGGAAGAAAATCTTTTTTGGAGTTTTGTGAAAAATAGAGGAAGAAAATATTTTTGGATTTTTCTAAAAATGAAGGAAGAAAATATTTTTGGATTTTTTTTGGAAAATAAAGGAAGAAAATATTTTTGGAGTTTTGTGAAAAATAAAGGAAGAAAATATTTTTGGATTTTTTGGAAGAAAAGGTGGGGAAAAATATGGACTCTCTGAATTTGCACGAACTCACTAAAACAGACTACCGAAAAATGAATTGGACACACACAAGTTAAGGAGAATCCTAACTAGCACATAACCAATTTTTATCTTAAAATTAGGTGAAATGGTAGTCAAATTTTAATTAAGTTCTTGGGCGATAAAAATTCACGGAAATCTTTGTGATCGTCTTTTCAAAAAAATTCTCCTAGTGGGCTACCTAGTTGATTGATTTTAAAGTTAGTGATGGCTAAGGTAGCACACAATGGTAAGCGAGTGAGTCAGGTGATGAAATCCCTTCTCGTGAGTGACCGAGTGTAGGTCTTAGTCAATTAATTCATCACACCATTCGAAAATAAATGCGAGAATAAAATCAAGTGAGAGCACACAAAGCACACAAAAGAATTGACTCGCTAACAGGAGAGGCGCGAGGGTGTAAGACATGTACCTCCCACGGGTTTTAGGCCGTGGGGTGCCGAAATTGTTGAGTCGATCGGGGGGGGGGGGGGGGAGATTACGCCAATCTCAGTCGGCCCCAGGAGTCCGACCGACCCAAGGTAGAGAGTCTTCTAAATCCTCGTCTATGGACGCCCTCTGCCTACCTTGTTCGGTTTCCCTATCATGCTTTCTTCGATTATTATAAGATTTTTTAAAATGAAAAATAAAATAAAGGTGTCTCTATGCACCGCAATACAAGCCAAGAATAGAAATCCTAATACAAGCCTTCCAAAAATATAAAAATGGCACAAAAGATAATAAAGTGCGAAAAATAAAGGAACTACAAGTTAAAATTCACTCTGAGTGCTTCACGCTCCCAAGAATGGCAATGGCGCCATTTGATAGAAAGAACTTTTCGGTATATTTTTTTCGTCGTTGCTTGAAAAGCTCCTCTAATCAAAACCTCAAATTACCTACAAAATAATGTCAATCTCAAGAGTAGAGGTAAGTAAGGGTATCAATCCACATCAAGAGGGTAAGTTAAAGACAAACTCAATTGTAATTCAATTTTTATTTTCTTTTTGGGATTTTTGCTTTTTCTATTTTTTTTATCTTTTCAAATATTAAAACAATTGGGTGAGGTGAGGTGAAATAACACTAAACTAAAATGAAAGATCAAATTATAAACTAAAAAGTGACTAAAATGAAAAATAAAGTCAACACAAAAATAAGAGATAAAGTGAGGTAAATATTAGTGAGAACAATCAAGGAGTGAGATTACATCACAAATTTTACTTATTCTAACTAATTAATTTAATTAATTGAATTCTCCGAAATTAATATCAAAATTATAAATCAACTCTCGTTGCAAATGTAATTTTAATAGTAACCTTTTAGAAAATTAAGTTTAACCCCCCACAACTGTAGAAAATATAACTACACTCCTTTTAATTAATTACCCGCTAGGATCGATTGATTAAAATTTAGGTAAATCTAGAAAATAAAAATAGAGTTGAAATTCAAGTAATAATACCCCACTTAAGAGACCTCTATCTCTAGTTCGAATCTAAAATGTGTATTATAACTTTGAATTTTGATTTTCTCTCGAAAATTACTTATCCTCTCTCGAGGCATAAATTTAAGGGTGAAGGATCGAAATTAACATTCAAAGGGAATTTTCAAGTAATCAAACTAATCAAACTAAAATAGTATCAAATAAGGGTTCACCCCACCCCTTGAAAGGAGATTTAGCCTAACATGGTATGGAATTTGACAAATTAATAATCAAAAGCATAAAATAAATGAGATGAGAAGAGAAGAATCAAATCCAATTTCTTGATGCTTAATTGAACTTCAATCCATGAGTTGAAATTAACATCCCTCAATTTGAATGATCCAAACAAATTACATCAAAAACTTCACTCAAATTAATCCTCACAACAATTTATTTTCCCTCATTATCTGAAAAAAAGTCAAATAAAATAAAATCTAATCTAAAAAGAACTAAATTAAAAAAAAAGGCGTTTCTCTCTCTAAAATTCTCCCTACCAATTCTTATTCTAAAAGCCCTTTCAAATTGAGTCTTCCATTCTTTAAATAATAGGTATGGAGCATGAGGGTAATTTGGGTAGGTTTAATGTGTAATAAGTGTGTAAGGTGTTGAGGTGAGGGTATTTAGGGAATTATTCACACATGTGCATGGGTTGTGTAAGATCATACGGGAAGTGATGTGAAGGAATAAAATCATATTTGGGGATGAAAGGTTAAGGGGCATTTTTGGAATTGGGGGTTAAATGAATTAGTTGGGGGTAGTTTTGGAAAATGGATAAAAGGTTGGTTTAAATGGCATGTGGGTTTTATTTTGTCTTAGTGTTGGCTTTGGCTTTGGTTTGATTTTGAACAGCTCACGATTTTGGCATTTGGGAGAAAATGGGTTTGGGGTTAAATGGGTCTTCATTTTGAAAATGGGTAAGGGTTTGGAAGAGGGTTATGGCTATAGCAGGTGTAGCGGCTGGTAAGGAAGGTGGTACATGGCTGCTTGCCGGAGTAAGGCTGTAGGTACTTGCCGAATTGGTGAGAAATGGGGTCGTGCGTTGGTTTTTCGGCCTTGGCTTGGGGAGGTTTGATCACCGCCGGAGCTGCGTGTTGCTGTTGGGTCGCCGTCGGGGCATGTAGGCAGCAGCAGTCGCTGCCGGGGGCATGTAGGCGGCAGCTGGTGGTTGAGCATGGTCGCGCCGGAGAAAGGGGTTGATTGGGTGTAGCGCCGGTGGTGGGATAAGGATGGCTCCAGCAGGGGAGCAGGCTGGGGAGAGCACCGCCGGCGGGGTTGAAAGGTAGGGCCATGGGGATGTTAATGGAGGTTGATGAGTTTTTGGTGAGGTGAGACAAATAAGGTGGGTATGGGAGTGTAGTTGGGTTATGAAGTTGAGGAGAGAGAGTGGGAAAGATTTGGTGGGGAAGAAGATGGGTGGAGGTAATTGAGTGTAGTGGAGGTGTAGGGTAATGGTTAGGTGGTTGGTTTGGGTGTGTTTAGTATATTGTAAGTGGGTGTGAGTGTCTTAGGTGTAGGTTAGTTGGGTGTGAGGATTTGTGTGTGTGTTTAACTTATGACCCCTAAAAAAATAAAATAAAACAAAATAAAAATCAACTAAAATAAAAATGACACGACACGATACTATAAAAACTCTAAAAAAGATAAACACAACTAAAATAAAAACTATCAAAATAAAAAATTAATAAAATAAAAAATAAAAATAAAAAAATGAAATAATAATAAACTAACTAAAAATAAGAAAATATAAAAAATAATACACGACGCGCTAAAAATATAAAAATCCTGAAAATATATACATGACGCAATTAAATAAAATAATAAAATAAACCCTAAAAAATGACACAGATAAAATAAAATGGGGCAAACTAAACACACGCGGTTCGAGACAGGTATAGGTAGGTTTAGGGTAGGCTAGGGTCACGGGATTGGTAATTAGCTACATAATCTGCACAATTACCTTGAAATGCGCGTTTGAACACCGCAATGTGCATTCGACCTAGTAAAAATAGACAATATAGCGAATAAGACCCGAATTTCCGAGAATTAGCAACTAAAATACGTCTATTCGGGGTATAAAATGTACAGTTTTTGGTGGAATTGAAAATTTTCTATGTTGTTTAAATGGCAATTAGACTTCGTACAAGCGACAACCAGATGTCGCACGAAGAACTGTTCACGTGAGGTTCAAGCAACATAAATGAAAGTGTCGGGTATGGTTGCGTGAAGGGTCGTGCCAAGGTCGTGAGATGAGTTTCTTCGAGTGAAAGAACGCTATTTTGCATTTTTTAAACTCGCTTGATGTCCTGGTTTGAGCGACCTGCCTATGTGGTTCAAACGACAAGGCTAAGTCGTTCGAGCGACCTGCTGAGGAATTTTGGATTATTCTATTTAGTACCTGCTTTGTGTTAATGATCATATCATTCGATTATTGGTACTTCTAGGTAGTTTATATGCAGTATAGGATATTTATACATGATGAATTTCATTGCATTATTCGTTTAGTCACATCTGCTTAGATTGATGATCCATCTTTTGTGATTACTGTTTGCTAGCTATATTTTTATGATTATTAGTTGGTTGTTTCTTATTCTAGATATATTGATAAATTGTTTATCTTTTTCACATATTATCTATTCGAGACAAAAATGGGGAGATGTATGTTATGTAGGGGGAGAGTTTGTTTGATGAGCATATATATTTGTTGCATTACACATTGGTATCATTCTTGTGATCATATGCTTTCTTGATTACTTTCCACAAATTGGTATCATTTTATTTAATCTTGCTCACGTGTATAAAAAATGATTTGATTTTGTTTTTATATATTGGTATTAATATTTCATATTGATATCATAATGGTTATATCATGTGCGTAGGTATGCTTAAGAGATTTGAGATTTCAAGTCTACATCACATTTAGACAGATCATGCTTGTGGGATGATCATTTATTAGTCTTGTCCTATATTTTTTATTTGGGTTTTATGGGATGGAATTTAGGCATCATACGGCTTAGTGGCCCAGCTTAGGCATTTAATTGTTTGAGTTTTGTCTTGGAATAGTCAAAAGGGGAGATTTGTAAGAAAAAAATTTACAATTAAGTCCATTGTAGTATTTGACTTATTCTCTCGACAAAACAATGTTTTTAAGTCATAGATAGATTTTTATTGTCACGATCGCACACAGTCTATGACAAAGATTATTGAAGACATTACGACCAAGCTTCAAAGATAAATTATGCTGGGATTAATTTGGGCATGTTTCACGTCTTCATTGCATTCCGAGATTGCTTAGGTATGAATGCGTAATGTTTATAGGACTCAAAAAATGTTTTTAGGATGTTATTTTTATTAAATATGTTTTTAAAATGTTAAACTTCATTTATTATATGATAAAGATGGTTTATAGTTGTGTAAATCACAAACTCTTATTTTCAGTGGTTCAAACGACTTTGAATGTCAATCAAGCGAGATACCAATGTCGTTCGAGCGACATGTGCATCTCGTTCGAGCGACATGCAATTTTCGTTCGAACGCCGACTTAATTTTATTATTTAAGACATGCTTCTCTCACAATTTCGTAAGTTCCAGAGCTAGAAAATCAGTTTCCATACATTAAGTTTTCTACACAAGTTTTCTTAG
Source organism: Sambucus nigra (assembly GCA_949130495.1). Taxonomy (NCBI): domain Eukaryota; kingdom Viridiplantae; phylum Streptophyta; class Magnoliopsida; order Dipsacales; family Adoxaceae; genus Sambucus; species Sambucus nigra. Next base: position 159,189,709 of record OX422221.1, on the reverse strand, counting down.
GTTTTCAAAGTCTAAAAACATCCTTGGAGTTTCAAAGATTCGAGCTTTCATTCGCATATGCAAAAGTGATCTTTGTTTGCACCATTTGGAGTTGTTCTACACTTTGAACATCGTTGAGTATTGCGATGAATAAGGAAGGAGTTTGTGTTCAACATCGTAGACGTTGCCAAGCTATATCAGTGGACATCAAGACACACATGGACGCTTGTGTTGTGGACGAGCATCGTGGAAGGACTTCTACATGGAGGTTTAAAGATCAGAGGAGCGTCAGACTTGTGGGGAATCGAGTTGTTGAGTAAGTCTACCGTCTGTACTTTATAATATCATATCATAGTGATTGTCTAGCTTGGGTCCTCCTAGGTCTTTTTCCGTAGTGGTTTTCTTGTACATCCGGCATCGCCGAACGTATTTATTTTACTTTCTTTAATCACCTAGATACATGTTTAGGATTAAACAACATAAAATCAGGCTTAACTAAAATTGGTTCACACACTTAGTGTGGTTTAAAATTTGAAAAAAGCTTTTTCAAAAAGAAAGTTTGTTTTGGCATCCTTAAAACACAGTCGAAATAAAAGGAGCATGCAACTTTTAATTCTATCCTCATGAAGATGAGGTTTCCTATGAGCTATGTGATATCCTAAGGCCAACATCTACTAGATTTTAAATTAAATATGGTGTCTCGAGATATGCAAATGCTTGGTTAATTCAAGATTTTCAGGTCAAAGAAGGGTGATGAAATCCCACCTTATCTTTCACACGGGTTTTCCCCTTAAGTCAATTTATGCAACGTGTTAAATTAAATGTGAAATTAAACCACGTAGGAGCACACAAAAATGTACTCCGGCATGGACTTCTTAATGTCACATGTATAATTACGTTGGGCAGAAGTTTAGGTTGACATCGATTGGGAGAAAATTTCTCTTGTGTTTCAATCATCCCCCAGAGTTCCTTGTGCTCGTGACAAGATTGCATAATTTTTCTTCACATTCTATCACTGTTGAACACTTTTTTCGAATTTTTTTTCACTTTGGCCCCTTCTTTTCTTCTTTCTTTCTTCCTCTTTTTGTAATTTTTTATTGTGCTATTGAAAAACCATTAAAAAAAACTACACCAAGTGTAAAGTATGACAAAAAAAATATAAAATTAAAATAAAAATAACACGACACACGCACTAGTGGTGAATTTAATACAAAACAAAAAAACCAAGCACATTTATGAAATTACTACTAAAAATAAAAATTTCTTTTTGAAAGTATTTCAATTTTTGTTCTTTAATTAATTTTTTTTTGACTATTTGCTAAAAATGATTCTAAAAATTTTCACAAAAAAAAATATTTTTTTTCAAATTCAACTAAAGGAAAACATATTTGGGACATGAGTAGAGAAAAATAAAAAAAAGGCACATGAAAGCATTATACACGTATGGAATAGTTCTAGTTTCGAGAGGTAGTAAGTTAATTCAACTCGTCTTTGAGATTTTGAATTCACCACAGTTGAGAAATGATAAGTTTGAGAATTGGAAAAGAGTGTCGATCAAGACAAATGCAATTATCAACTTGATACGCATAAATAGTTATATCTCTAATTTATTCCACTAAAAAGATGAAGTTGCCACTAGAAATATTGAGGATCATGGAACTTTGAGGAGGTAGGAATTGTTGTTTGTTGTGAAGCTTGTAATATTTCACTCTACCACCATCGATATTGTCTTCATTTTAACCACCACTTATTGTCAAATTGAAAACTACTGAAAGTGCACGAACTATTATAGAATAACGAATGTAAGCACGGGTCAACCCCATGAAGATTTATTAATCTTTTCTTTTAAAATATTTATGACTATCCAACTAGACGAAATGGATTTAGAAAATAGATGAACTATTAACTAAGTTAACACAAATAAAAAAATTCAACTACGAAATATATAATCAAGTGTCCTAGAAAATTAAAACGTTGGATCCATTTATCACGTTCAACTAATGCTATGCAATAATTTAAACTCGTCATTCCCGATTTCATAAATCATATTAAACAAACTCTCATCGTGTTTAATTCAAAAAATAACACGTTTTAGTTCACAATAAAATTTAATATCTCTAAATTTAGAAGGGTAAAATTCTTATTCCCTTAGAAAAATCACTTTTAAATTTCAAAGTATAGTCTTTAAGCATGGACTATGAAAACAATCTAATGCAAGTATAATCCATCCAAAAGTACTCACATTTAAAAAAAAATCAAATAATGGCAAAGGTTTAAAACTTACTCTCGTATTGTTTTAAATGAATAGCGAATTTTTAAAGAAATTTAAACGAGTAGAAAAATAAAGACGAATTTAATCTACACACGATATTAATCAAACATAATAAACTTCACATATTCCTAGCAAAGAAATTAAGCTAGCATCATTGAAGACAAAATAAAAGTGCAAAAATGAATAATAACTTTTATTAATGAAACAAACTCATAAATTATCGTGCCTTACATTTGATCTTAAAAAAATTCCTCCCACAAAAGAATAATTCTTTGCCCTCTAATAAAATAACTCTCAAAATAAAATTACTAAAAATTATCTCTAGAAGGTCTCCAAAATTTTCTATTTCAAATAATGAGTCCAAGAGTATTATTTATACACTATGAGGTGAGGTGTTTGGGTTAGATCAAAATACCATTTTACTAGCTAATTTAGGGTTGGTAATTATATCATGGAATTTTATTAAGAGTTTGAAACAATTAGGAAGTCTTTTTTAAATCATTATCCCCATATTTTTTAATTATCCCCAATTTTCGTCGCTGTTCATGTTACTATTCACAACACCGGTTTTAATCGTAATTTTGGCCCCCCAAACTTCAAAATCTCATTTTTTCCCAAACTTCAAAGTTGCGAGACTTTTAAATACCTTTTCGAAAAGTTATGGCACGGCTCCAACGGACACTCGAGCGATCTTCTAAAAATCACTTAGTACAGTTGTGTCAACCATGTCGTGTCGTGTCGCGATGTATCCCAATATTTTTTGCATATCAACTTCTTTGGTGTCCAAAATCCTCGGGTACTTGTAAAAATGCAAGGTACAAATAATTGATTCAAATTCAAATTCATAACGTTTTTAAAAATTGCTTAATTATCCCTCTAATTTCATTTTAACCCTTGAAGTTTATATTTTACTCGTTTTAACTCGAAATTCAACCGAATTTCAAAGAGAACTTTATTATTCCAAGAAATATTTTAAAATTAATTTTAGGCCCGTAAAATTTCTAAAATTATAATTTTGCCCCTGGGATCATTAAAAATGCATTTTTTAACTCGAATTCTTTTCAAACTTGCATTTTTCTTTAAAATTGCAAAAAATGACTCTAAAAGCTCAATATTTATAACACAATGGCGTAGCAAGGCCTAGATTTGGGCATAATTCATACTAAATAATGCACTCATCAACCGCCCATATGCATTATCAGTTGAGTTGAAAAGGCATCAGTATTATAATAGTGAAAATGATTACATATATATATGGATAGATACTTACTGAGTAAATATGGGACATAACCCATAGAGTCCCCTACCGATCCGATCTAGGGTGAGGCAGTGAATGAGGGGTGGTATTATAATTTCGAAGAGGCATTTTTCGATCCGATCCGGTCGAAACACAACCCTAATCAAGGCTAAGGGTAAGAAAATGAATTAGAGGTTGTTATTGGGTAGCTTGAACGATAAATAAAATGACAAAAAATGAATGATTGGGATATGTTATGTTAGTCGAGTTTGACTCCTGTTGTAACAAAAGATAATTATCTAGATACTCAAGTCTATACGAGTCCCCAAATCATGGTGAGTGTGTGTGGGGGAATGGTGGACAGACCTCTTACAGTGTTTGACCCTGGTGAATCAAGCTGAGAGATGGGAGTAAACAACTTTCCAGGTTTCAATTCTTGGGAGACGATAGAGGGTGAAGACAAGGCATTTATCGAGTGAGGCGGGATAATAACTTGTTGATGGAAACAAAATTTTCGCGAGGTGACGATGAGTCAGTAAGGGAGAAGAATAGTAAAGGCTTCGAGATGATAGTGTCTAGCAAGGAGATAGAGGGGGTAAAAAACTTGACCAGGGAGGGGGTTTATACCAAGGGATGGTTAGAGAAGAGAGTAGGGAATTTTAGTAAATTTGTAGTAAATACTTATAACAGGAATGAACAGGAGGCTCTTAGGTTTTCAAAAGGATGGAGAAAAAAAGGAGTGGCAAAGTAACACTGGGTCAGGTTCTTCACAAGGAGGGGGTAAAAAATGAAGGACATTAAGAGATTGCGATGGTCAATTAAGGAGGAGGAAAAAAGGGGGTGGTAAGGAGGGGAAGGGGTTAGATTGCATTTGAGTGTTTTAATGAAGTTATGCCTAATCTCGTGGAATAAGAGGGGTCTTAATGATTTCGATAAAAGAGGTATCGGGAGTGCTTCAATTTTGAGATAGCGTACTGATATTGTATGCATTCAGGAGTCGAAGTTTAGGAATGTGGGCAAGTTCTTGATAAATTATATTTGGGATTGTTATGTCGGATTCGAGAGTAGTTAAGAAGATATATTTTTTGTTGGGAGGTTGGTATGTGTTTTGTTTATTTTGAAATATTGAGGACGAATTCGCATGGAGTTTTTCAAGGGTTTATGGTCCAGTGGAGGATTCATGTAGGTGGGAGATGTGGGAAGAATTAGCAGGAGTTATGGGCTTGTGGGGGTGACTTGGTGTATATGGGGACTTTAATGAGGTTCGTTTTAATTAGGAAATGAGAGGTGAAGGGGAGTTAGCGGATATATGAGGGAATTCTCAGATTTCATCAGTGAGATGGAATAGTGGATGCACCATTAGAGGGTGGGTTGGTCACTTGGTTCACTAACAAGGATATTCCAACGACATCTTTCTCGACTTGATCAGTTTTTATTCTCTACGGAGTAGGATGAGAAGTTTTCGAATGTGAATCACTCCTGCTAACCTCGAGTGACGTCTGACCACATTTCGATACTTTTGTAGCATAGGGGCTCGAAGAGGGGGAAGTCTTTCTTCAATTTTAAGAATATGTAGTTAAAGGAGGAGGACTTTTAGGGATGCAATTCAAAAGTAGTGGAAAAGTTATGTCGTAGAGGGTGGTGAGGGTTTTAGCATGGACGGGAAGTTATATCTGATGAAGGGAGACATCAAAAGGTGGAACAATGAGCGCATAGGGAATACTAGAGACAGTATTAACAGACACATGGAGAAGATCAGGGTTCTTGATGAAAAAGAAGATGGGGGAGCTATGACACCGCGCCTAATTAAATACTACGTGATCAATCATTTATAAAATTAAATCAGAACATCCGGTTGATTTAATAACCACCATACTACACAATAGCATAAGGAAAGAGGTAACTGAATTTAAATAAGGTACTGAAGAAAACACATCCAGTTAAAATCCCATACAATAATCCAATAACATGAAATCAAAGTCTAATGATAGTGTTGATGTAAAAAATTAGATTATATCTAATTATTTAATCACAGATAAAATAAATGAGACAAAGAAGTTTTAAAGTGGTTCAGCCTTATAAGAATGGCCTACGTCCACTGTTTCTGTTATTGATGATTGTTTGGGAATTCTCGATTACAAGTTCAATCAAGAAATTCCGGTCCCCCTAACAATGAGGGTAATACAATGTATTTATAGCCCTAAGGCTATAATGTGAAAGGGTAATACATTCAATACTGTACATGTGAAAGGGTAATACATTTAATGCCCCTTAAGTATATACATCTGAATGATAAGCATTTAATGAACAGTCAAACTGTTGGTTATCCTGTTATTAATGCTTTGTTCGAGGTTCAGCTCGGATCGCCTAAGCTGCTCGTACCACATAAGCTGCTCGGTACTCAAGAGTTCCTCGTAGACTTCTTGTTCCTCGGAGCGTCTGAGTTCCTCGGGGAAGCAGTGTTCCTCGTTATAGTATGGTTCCTCGGAGCGTCTGAGTTCCTCGTAAGTGTTTGTTGTTGCCACATAGATTGCCACGTGTCTTCACTCAATTGGGCCATGTCAGCAGACTAAATTTGGTATCAACATAAGCCCCCAATGTTTCATAGTTCGAAATTTGAGGAGTGTGGAACATTCTTTCTCGGAATATGGTAGTTTTAAATGGTCCTCCTGATTTTTAGGAGTGTTTCCTTTGTATTTATTTTTCCTTCCAAATTCGCAGAATCAGTCTTTTTTGAATTTTTATAACCGCCTCGATCTCCGCATACTTTTTGTCTTTCTAGCCGCCGGTAGCGTAATCGTTTCTTTTTGTAATCATTAACTTTACCGTTTCCCAAGATAAGGTATTTAAGCATCACAGACAATCCCATCGTCTTCTACTTTTTCAAATTTGTATCTTCGAGTTTTCCATTGTCTTACTCTCTTGTGCGTTTATCCTTTTCATCGTTCGTTGTCAACAGATCCACTCTTTTTCTGTAAGATCTTCTTCCTTCTTCTTCATTTCCTTTATTCATCATGGTTTACCTTGTTGAATCTCTTGATAAATTTCGTTCTGATTTTTCTATTCCTTCATGGGTTGTTCCGGAGGAACTTTCTGAACCTTCCGATTATTTTCGTTTGGCTGAGGGACATTGGTTCCCCAGTCTCTTTATTGCTGAATGTGGCTTTTCTTTTCTGCCAAATCCTTTATGTCCGGAATTCTGGCAATATTTTGACATTGTTCCTGGAGTTTGCATCAGACTGTTACCGACGAGCACATTAGGTCAGCTTCATATTTGCTGCAGTACAAGAGTTACACCTCCTCTTTCACTGCTCGTCCGGTGATAAGCGACGTAGAGCCAATACCTGCCTCTACAAGTTCTTCGCCTGAATCACATATTCCTTTGAGTGAAAGGATGAAGAAAAGAAGACCTCCCACCCTTTTTGAGAAACCTGCCTCTGGTGCTGGAGAGGCAAAAAGAAGTAAACATGATGTCCCAGAAGGGACAAAGAAAATTGATGCACCCCTTTCGGCTACTCCTGTGAAAGCTGCCAAGAAGCCCCCAATGGCCCCGAGCAAGACTGATGCTCCAAAAGAAGTGGTTGTCATATCACCGACCAAGATTTCCTCCTTGGTCGAAACTATTCATGTTCCCCCGAGGAAGCTGAAGAAAAGCTCCTCGATCAATTTGGCTGAAACCATCTCTCAGCCCCCAACTACTGGAACTGGTGTTCCTACTTTTGTTCCCCCGAGCTCTGCCATGAGCTTGGTGAAGACTTGGATCATTCCCGAGATCCAAAGTATTGAAGAAAACCTTTCTCGGGACACGGTTACCACATTGGCAGCTCGCCACATTACTTCTGTAAGTCTTATTATTTTAACTTTTCATCTTTCCCTTGTTATATCTATCTCTGACTTGCTTTCATTTTCTTTTCAAAGTTGGTGAGCTGCTTTAATACAATTTTGAAGAAAGATGAAGCTATTAAAGCTTCAAGCTCCTCATCTGGTGTGGAGGAAGCTCTGATGGGTCTGACGCGGTCTTTGGAAGATTCTCGTCAGAAGCATGATGCTGACAAGGCTGCTTGGGAGAAGAAACTTACCTCAACCGAGTAGGAGAAGGCTCAAGTTGTTAAAGTCTCCAAGGGGTTAGAGAAAAAATTAAATAGTCTGGAGGAGAAGAATAAAGAGCTCGAAAAGAAGCTCAAAAATGATGGGGAGATTGAAAATAAGCTCAAGGCTGCTAAAGTGGAGTTGGGTCAACTTCGGGAAGTAAGTCGGCAGAAGGAAGAAGTTGAGAATAAACTGAAAGCTGCTGAAAATCTTCTGTCCGAGAAGCTTTCCTCGGAGAAATTAAAGAGGAAGTTGGCTGTGAAGAAATCTTTCAGCGCTGGCTGGGATAAAGGGTGGAATAAAGGCTTGGCTTCCATGATGTCACAAGTAGAATATGGCAGCCTCAAATACTTTAGATATGGTTGGGTCGCTGCTCTACAAGAGATGAAAGTTGATGAAACTTATGAACTATTTCAGCGGCACATCCCTGGTCCCCCTCCAACTCCTGAAGACGAAGAAGAGGACGAAGTTGCCTCTGAGGAGTCTTCCATGGTGATGGGAGATCAAGTTTCTCATCCCCCAGCCATCTAGCCTAGTAACGAGGATCTTCAGCAACTCGCTACTTCATCCGAGCAACTTCCAGCGCTCCCCGAGCAACTTTCTATTCCCTCCGAGCAACCTACCTCCTCGTCCCATCCTCCCGAGAAAGTCTTGGGAGATAAGGAAAAGGTGTAGAGTTGTTCGGGTTTCTCTCTATTTTATTTTTCTTTGCCAAATGTAACCCTGAACATGTAACTCTGAACTTTGTGATATAATAAAATTTGAACTTTTGTTTATGCATACTGTTGTTTCTCCTCTTCATGCTCTATTGGTACTCTTTATTGATTATTGCTTTTTCTTCCTCCACTAGTTTCTGGCCAGGATGAAATTATTGTCTGCTTATGATACAAAGTTGTTATGACAATGCAATGAATATTTTAAGGCTGGTCATACAGATCTGAGTGCAACACAAATCATCGACATCCTCGGCCAAGATGCTTCGAAACAGGCAATTGAAGCCTACCAATATTTGAAGTGTCTGCTTGATCGTGCAGTGGCCAATAATATAGCTTTTATGATATGATTGAGGATCTCCAAGGCACTCTTGAAGAACTTCAGCAACAATATAAGGAATCCACTGCCCTTTTGCATGAGGGGTACGAGAAGAAGTATTAGCAAATCATTGCCAATAAGGGATATGATAAACGATTTGCTACTTACGATGTGAGGGAAGGAACTTTGAAAGCCGAGGTCGAGGAGCATAGGCAAATAGTCGAGTTGTTGGAGCAAGAAAATAACAACTTGCAAAGATAAGTATCTCAATTAAAATCTGCAGCTTCTACCTCAAATGCTTTGATCCCAGTGACTGATGAGGGATTCTCGTTCTTGGAGGTCGAGAACGCCAACTTGAGGGATGAGTTGGAAACCTTAAAAAGAGCTGGCCCTTCTACATCTTCTCATGGACGAGCAAGAGCTCCTCGGAGACGAGTAAGAGCTGCTCGGATTCCTGTCGAGGAACAGAGGACTCAATCTGCTTTAGAGAACCAGGACTTCCAGCTGATGGCGAAGAACCAGGCATTGACTGAGATGTCTAAGAAAATCAGGGACCTGGAAGAGCAGCTTTCTGCGCAGAAGTCTGTCTTGGAGAGTAAAGAACTTTTTTTCAAAAATCTCCACGAGTTGCTGGAAAGATTGACATATCAATTCCACAAACAGCCCAGGGAGTTCTGGATGGTTGGCTACAACGAGGCTCTCTACCACTTGGACGATCGTATCCAGAATGCAAATAATGAGGGATAGAAACAGGGATGGCTGAATGCCTTAGGTGTGCTGCAACTCGAACAGGGTCATTACCTGTAGGATTACCATAATCCTGGGCTGCTCGACCTACCAGTGCCACCATTCAAGCTTGATATGAGTTGGATCCCTGCTCGGGCCATCCCTCGATGTCTGATTTCCAAATACCTCGATGATTATAATCTCCATTCAAATGTCGAGATATCTCGTCCCGAGCACCTCCTAGATCGACCATCCGTGATGAATATCAGGATGTTAAAAGATCTTAACTTCATAAATTCTCCTCTCGCTTTAAATGACCCACCCGCTGGCGAGGAACCTGTTTCAAAAGCAGAGGGGAAAAAACCAATAGAATAGGAATATTGATGTAATAAATTTGTATTTCATTCCTGATGTATTTTGTTCTACATTTAATGAAATAATTTTATTTGCAAATCTTGACTGCTATTGTTTTGTAACACTTTACATCTGTGCATGTGTATCTGTTAAAAAGATAACAATATTGTGTTATTTGTCGATCAACTTATTGTCGAGTAGTTTGAATTTGTGGTAGTCATTTGGCAAAAATGATGTTTTGTTTCTCGACCAACTTAGTAATAATTTTAAAAAGTTCCGAGTATCAAAAATTTTGCTCGATCACTTTCTCGTATTCATAAAATGTTTTCGACCAACCAAGGTCGGTAAATTTTCCTTTTCGACCAACTACAGTTAGTGGATTTTTCCTCTACTAGCAACTTTGGCACTTTCTGGAATAATTTTACCTCCCGACCAACTTTAGTTGGCATTTTCGAGAATATATTTACTTCCTAACCAACATAAGTTGGCATTTTTAGGAATACTTTTACTTCCCGAGGAATACATTTACTTCCTAACCAACATGAGTTGGCATTTTTAGAAATACATAGTTTTACTTCCCGTAGGAATACATTTACTTCCTAACCAACATAAGTTGGCATTTTTAGGAATACATAGTTTTACTTCCCGTAGGAATACATTTACTTCCTAACCAACATAAGTTGGTATTTTTGTTGGCATTTTTAGGAATACATAGTTTTACTTCCCGTAGGAATACATTTACTTCCTAAACAACATAAGTTGGCATTTTTAGGAATACATAGTTTTACTTCCCGTAGGAATACATTTACTTCCTAACCAACATAAGTTGGCATTTTTAGGAATACATAGTTTTACTTCCCGTAGGAATACATTTGTTTCCCGACCAACCTTAGTTGGCATTTTCGAGAATAAATTTGAGTAGTCCGAATTTTTCCGAGTAGTGTGTAGCACTAGTATTCCCCGAAAAACTTTCAATAAAAGGAGAGAATTTGGCAAAATATCTTCATTTTATTCATACTGACGGAAATGCGTTACATGAGAATATACATCACTGATAATACTTGCGCAGGTGCTCTGCGTTCCATGCATTCTTAAACTCCTCCCCCTCTAAAGTTGCTATTCGGTAAGTTCCTGGTCGAACAACTTCTGTAACTCGGTATGGTCCATGCTAGTTTGCCTCCAGTTTGTTGTGATTTTGAATCACTTTCTTTAGCACATAGTCTCCTTCTTTCAGGTCGCACTTCTTCACCCTCTTATTGTAGAACAAAGTTGTTCGTTGTTGGTATGCAGCATTCCTGATGGCTGCTTCTTCTCTAATTTCCTCGAGCATGTCTAAATCCAATCTTCTCATTAAGTCGCTGATAGGGGAATTGAAATTCAGTACCCTGTGTGTTGGGAGGCCTAACTCGGCAGGTATAACAACTTCACTTCCAAACGCCAGCATATATGGTGATTCTCCAGTTGCTGCTCGGGGAGTAGTACGATAAGCCCATAGTACTGATTGTAGCTCGTTGATCCAATTTTTTTTCGCATCATCCAGTCTTTTCTTCAAGCCATTCATCAGCGTTCTGTTTGTCACTTCAGTTTGCCCATTACTTTGAGGATGGCCTGGTGCTGAGTGGATCTTCAAAATATTTGACTGATGACAATAGGCAGTGAACTCCTCGTTGTCAAATTGTGTTCCATGGTCTGTGATGAAGGCATGAGGAAGACCATATCGACAAATAATGTTCTTCCAAATAAATTGGTACACCTTGTCGTATGTTATATTAATGAGAGGCTCAGCTTCAACCCATTTAGTAAAATAGTCCACAGCGACCACGAGATACTTAAATCTTCCCCTGGTCATTGGCAGTGGCCCAACCAAATCTATTCCCCATATGGAAAATGGCCAAGGGGAAGTAATGGGTGTCAATAATTCTTGGGGAGTTCTTCGGATGGAGAAGAAGCGTTGACATTTGTCACATTTCTTAGTATAGGCTATGCAATCAACCATCATCGTCGGCCAATAGTATCCTTGGGTCATCATTCTTTGCAAAAGAGTCCGACCTGCTACATGGGCTCCACAGGACCCTTTATGGACCTCTTTAATCAAATCTTTCACCTAGGTGAGATGTACACATCTCTGCAAACCTGCTATAACTCCTCGTCTGTATAGAATACCGTTGGTCAGTACATAATGAGCAGCCTTAAACTTCAGTTTCTTGGCTTCAAGTTTGTCAGTTGGTAATTCCCCTTTCTCAATATATGCCCTGATGGGATCCATCCATGATGACCCTAAATCGAGGGTATTAAAGTTTATCATCAGATCTTCATCTATACTTCGACCAGCTAAAACTTGAATTGGGATTGTTCTTCGTAGCTCGGTACGAGTAGCTGATGCTAATCGAGCTAGGGCGTCTGCTCTCGCATTCTTCATTCTTGGTATTCTGACCAACTGAATAGCAGCAAATTTCGACACCAGTTCCTTTGCCTTTGCATGATATCTGATCATTAATTTTGCTTTGGCTTCATATACTCCCATAATTCGATTTATGACCAGTTGCGAATCACTGAAGATAATAACTTGTTCCGCCCCCATGGTTTTTGCCAAATTAAGACCTGTAATCATGGCTTCATATTCAGCCTCATTATTGAAATCTTTGAATTGGAAGCGTAGGGCATATTCCATGTCGACCTCGTTCGGACTGTTCAAAACTATTACTGCGCCACATCCTGGAGTGCAAGATGAACCATCCACATACAGACTCCATATAGGTAATTCGTCTTCAAATTTCTGATCTGACAGAGTTCCTCGGTGAAAAATTTGTTGCTTCCTTTCACCATCTCCTGATTTTTCTTGCTGTTCGTCGATCATCTTTTCTTGCCCTTTTACCAACCTAAGCTGGTCTGGGCTTGAATTTGATGATCCTGTAACATCTACTTGCCCTTTTACCAAGCTAAGTTAGTCTGGGCTTGCATTTGATGATACTGTAACATCCACAGGTTGATCAACGAGCAACTTTTACTCCTCGGGGGTATCAGGATAGGTGAACTCTGCTATAAAGTCTGCTACAGCTTGCCCTTTTAGCGATGATCTGGGTTCATAAATTATATCATATTCACCCAGTTCTATTGCCCAGCACATCAATCTTCCTTACTTTTCTAGTTTATGAAGGGCTTGCCTCAATGGCATATCAGTATATACTACTATGGTATGAGCCTGGAAGTATGGCTTCATTCTTCTACTTGCCTCGATTAATGCTAGTGCTAATTTTTCCAGCTTTGGATATCTGATCTCTGCTCCTCGGAAGGCCTTACTTGTGTAGTAGATCGATTTTTGTATTCCATTCTCCATTCTTATCAATGCCGAACTAACTGCATTCTCGGACACCGCCAAATACAAGTATAATTTTTCTCCCATCACTGGCCTGGATAATAGTGGAGGTGTTCCCAAATATTTCTTCAAGTCTTGGAAAGCCTTCTCACATTCATCATTCCACTCAAAAGTTTTTCTGAGCGTCTTGAAGAATGGGAGACATCGATCAGTTGCTCGCGATACAAATCTGTTGAGTGCTGCTACTCGTCCTGTAAGACTTTGCACCTCTTTCTTCGTCGTTGGGGATCGCAGTTCTAACAGAGCTTTGATATTTTCAGGATTAGCTTCAATACCTCGCTGATTGACAATGTACCCGAGAAACATGCCTTCTCGTACTCCAAATATATACTTCGTCGGGTTCATCTTCATTTGGTATTTATCTAGTTAATCAAAGGTCTGGCTTAAGTCAACTAGATGATCAACAACTTTCTTGCTCTTTGTCAGCATATCGTCAACATAAACTTCCATATTGCAACTGGTTTGTTCTGCAAACACTTTGTTCATCAGCCGCTGATATGTTGCACCTGCATTTTTCAAACCAAAAGGCATAACATTATAATAATAAGTTCCCCTAGGGGTAATGAAAGAAGTACTCTCCCTGTCTTCAGGTTTCATTTTAATCTGATTGTAGCCAGAATAAGCATCCATGAAGCTCAGCAGCTCGTGTCCCGAGGTAGCATCCACTAGTTGATCAATTCGGGGCAGCGAAAAATGATCCTTTGGGCATGCTTTATTGAGGTTGGTGAAGTCTACACACATCCTCTATTTGTTGTTCTTCTTTTTCACCATTACTACATTTGCTAACCAGTCTGGATATTTAACATCTTCAATAAAGCAAGCTTTCTGGAGCTTCTCGACTTCCTCCTGTATAGCTTGATTCTTCTCGGGACTGAATACCCTTCTTCTCTGCTTCACAGGCTTGATCTCCTTAATCACATTGAGTTCGTGACATAAGAAATTTGGGTCTATCCCAGGCATATCCTCATGACTCCACACAAAAGTTTGCTTTCTGCTTCTTAGGAAAGTTATCAATTCCTGTTTTAGTGAGGCTTCCAACGACGAACCTACTTGAGTAGTTCGTTCAGGGTGCTCGTCGTCCAGGATGATGTTCTCAGTAGCTTCCACCAGTTGACCCTTCACGAGTTGCGACTCATCTCTAGGATCCAATGTTTCAATTTCTGCACCTTCATCCACTTGATAGGTGATGGTCTTTTTCCTTGATTCCTCTAGTTCCTCTTGCTCGGCGGATGAATAATAGCATTCCCGAGCTACTTTCTGATCACTTTTCATAACTCCTACTCCAAAATTTATTGGAAATTTTAGGCACTGATGTACCGTAGATGGTATAGCTTCGAACTTCTTTAATCCTACTCTTCCCATGATGATATTGTATGATGATTGAACATTCTTATCCATCACGAAAAAGCGTATTCTTTCTGTTCGACAAGCAGGCCACATACCAATGAATATATCCAATTTGATCGTCCCAAGTGGAAATAATTTCTCGCCAGCAAAACCGAGGAGGGGTTTATGATAAGGCTCGAGTTGAGATAGCTTTAGATTTAAACTGTCGAAGCACGATTAGAACATAATGTCTGCCGAGCTACCATTGTCTACCAGTACTCTTGAAATCATTACCTCCTTCATCCTCATTTTGATCACCAACGGGTCATCATGAGGATATAGAACACCTGCGAGGTCATTCTTTGAGAAACTAATGACCAATTTATATTTGTTCACCTTTCTCGGGCGATCCTCCTCAGCTAGATTTATTCGTTGAACGTACGAGCAAGCTTGAGCCTCACAGAGGTAAGCTTTTCTTTCTGCAGTAAGGTCTCCTCCTCCTGCATCTCTACCTGTAATAACATTACAGTCAAATGATCCAAAGCGTATTGAAAATACCTCTCGTTCTGGCTGCCTTGGTCTCTTGGGAAGATCGGGGTCATCTTCTGGATCAACTTCATGGTCTCTCTTCTTGTTCTCCTCTGCTCGACGAGGAGATCTAGACCTCTCTCTTGCTCGGTCGTTGTTTCTTCTATCATTCCTCCGATCAACATACTTTGCCAGTTTTCCTCGTCTGATGAGTGTTTTAATCTCATTCTGAAGAGCTATGCAATTTTTAGTCATATGGCCATGATCTTTGTGAAACTCGTAATATTTTGCCTTATTTCTCCTTTCGGGGTCTGCCTTCATTTTCTCTGGCCAATTTAATTCCTCATTGTTCTTGATTTCTTCTAGAACGTGGTTGATGTCTTTCTTCAAAGGAGTATAATTATCAAATTTCTTCAATACTTCCCATGACGACCTTGTTCTTGAATGTTTGTCACTACCATTGTTCTTATGCTATTTCTTCTTAGCTTTATCACCTTCCACCTTAGTTTCTTTGGCATCCATATTCTTCTTCGCAGCCATAGCCTCCTCGGTATTCATGATCTTGGCCGCTTTTCCCATCAGATCTGACATGGTTCTAGGTGGATCTTTAGCCAAAGTGTAGTACAACTTGTTAGGCAGTAGTCCACTCATCAAGGCGGTAATCGCTGTCTTTTCTTCATAATCAATGACTTCGAGTTTCTCGTTATCAAAACGAGTTATATAATGTCTAGTACTCTCACCAGCCTTTTGTCTAACACTTAACAAATGCGCTACTCGTTTAACTGGCTTTACCCCAAAATAGAAATTCCCAATGAATAACTTGGCCAGTTGAAAGAAAGTTGAGATCTTACCCCGAGGAAGATTATTATACCACATTTGAGCAGATCCGGTAAGAGTTCCTGAGAATTCCCTGCATCTCATGTCATCTGGAACAGCATAGATATCGGCTGCAGCTTGGTATTGTTCTATATGAAGGACAGGGTCAGTCTTTTCATCATATTTGGGGGTCACAACAGGTGCTTTAAACTTTGATGGTGTTGGAAAATCTATAATGGCCTGGACAAAGGGTGTTCCTCGAACAAAAGTTCGTTATAGAGGGTTCTTGGCTTTAGCCATTTCCCCTAATCTATCCTCCAACCTCTGAATAGAGCCTTTCCACACATTATTTCCTTCCTCGGGCCTGTTGGTTCGAGCAACTGATCATGTTGATGTGGCTTCCTGGGATCTGTCTTGACGAGCAGCTGGTCGCGACTGGGCAGATCCTTCCCTTAAATCTGATTTTCGTCGAAAACTCCTCGATACGACTTTAAGAGGACTGCTACTCGTTCTAGGTCCTAATCGATCAAAAGGTGATACCCTGCTTAACTTCTCTAGCGCACTAGTCCTTTCTGGAGAGAGAGTGATACGTTGTTCAGTATCTGTGGCTCGCACTGACGA
The DNA here is from genome assembly GCA_949130495.1 of Sambucus nigra. Taxonomy (NCBI): domain Eukaryota; kingdom Viridiplantae; phylum Streptophyta; class Magnoliopsida; order Dipsacales; family Adoxaceae; genus Sambucus; species Sambucus nigra. Next base: position 159,173,353 of record OX422221.1, on the reverse strand, counting down.
AGTTCGTCCAGGTTGATAAGAAAAATCTTCAGATTCCTTAGTACGATATGAATCAGTACACCTAGTACGTGAAGAAGGTAAACGGGTATTTCTTTGAATACTTCGCAGTCCTGAATGGGTTGGCGCACCGCCATGGAGGGTTTGTATGAGTTTTCGCATAGTTTCTTGCATGACTGTCTAGCCCTGAGCCAGATTTGTCATTATTCCAGCCAGATCTGGAATATTTGGCGAAGCAGATGGATTTGGAGGGCTTCCAGCGTTTTGATTGCTGGACTGTGGAATATCATCCATTTGTGATGAATTGTTTTTGATGAAAAACGATATTACCAGCCGCTTCCCACAGACGGCGCCATTCTGTTGATGTAAAAAATTAGATTATATCTAATTTTTTAATCACAGATAAAATAAATGAGACAAAGAAGTTTTAAAGTGGTTCAGCCTTATAAGAATGGCCTACGTCCACTGTTTCTGTTATTGATGACTGTTTGGGAATTCTCGATTACAATTTCAATCAAGAAATTCCGGTCCCCCTAACAATGAGGGTAATACAATGTATTTATAGCCCTAAGGCTGTAATATGAAAGGGTAATACATTCAATGATGTACATGTGAAAGGGTAATACATTTAATGCCCCTTAAGTGTATACATCTGATTGATAAGCATTTAATGAACAGTCAAACTGTTGGTTATCCTACTATTAATGCTTTGTTCGAGGTGCAGCTCGGACCGCCTAAGCTGCTCGTACCACATAAGCTGCTCGGTACTCAAGAGTTCCTCGTAGAGTTCTTGTTCCTCGGAGCGTCTGAGTTCCTCGGGAAAGCAGTGTTCCTCGTTATAGTATGGTTCCTCGGAGCATCTAAGTTCCTCGGAAGTGTTTGTTGTTGCCACATAGATTGCCACATGTCTTCACTCAATTGGGCCATGTCAGCAGACTAAATTTGGTATCAACAGATAGAACCAAACAACTCTTAATCTCTAAATGTAAAATAGGAGGGACGACACGTCCAACTGAAGTAAATAACTGATAGATAAGGAGAAATATATTCAGAAGCGTCTACAAGCAATATCCTGTAGCTTCGACAGCAGCTATAGCTCGTCAAATGAATGTAATCTCCTAAGCCTGGTGTCCCTATGACTGAGCACCTAAAATAATAGAACAAGAAAAGAGATTTGCAGAAAAATGGGTCAGAGCCCAAGTAGAAAACAGTTTAAATATAACAAGTGCTTAAATTTGTTGATTAACACAAATATTATTCATGTTAACATAGAGTACTCACCTCTCATTTAATGTGCACACATAGCGAGCCTAGCTACCCATACTAGTCACGATACTCTGCCTGACTATACGTAGTATAACCATTATGCCGGATAAAATATCTAAATAACCCGAAGGCAATATATCTCTATTATTTAGGAATAGGTTACAAGATACTTTAACTAATTCTCATAGCATTCTTAATTCTTAACTGGTGACCCAATAAGTATATACTTTAATAAAGTAGCCAACATGAAACAAAGAATAGGAACTCAGTATACATATAAAAAATCTCACCATGTATACTTATATATATATATATATAATAAGTTAAGGAAGTTTTTGAATTGTCTACACATTTTAATGGTCTAGTTCGATGCCACCTACTCACATATTTTTACACATTTTAATGGTTTAGATCACTTCACATTCCTTTTTACAAATCTACCCTCACTAATTTGGGTTTCCCTTTTTTTTTTTTTACCCACAAATATTACAATTCAATTAAAAAATGAGGGCGCTTTAGTAACCCTATCTCCCTCACACTCTTACACACGCACACCCTCACCTCTCTCCCTCATTCTCTCGCTCGAAACCTCCCAATCCCACCCCCGCCGTCCTCACATCTGTCCCTCATTATCTAGCTCCAAATCCCCCAAACCCACACGCACACAGGGTAATCCGGCTATGGATCTGGCACCGGACAGAGCCCCCTCCCGCCCTTTGTAAACCCCCTCCCCCTTCCCCACTCACACACGCACACACAGACGCACATAGAATTATACACACACACACACACACACACACGCACACACAGAAACACACACACACGCTCCACTCCCTTTCTCTCTCATATATCACTCTCAACCCACGAACCTAACGTACCATGGAAGATTAAAATCTATTGATGATTTTTTTGTATTTTCCGAGTTTGTTCATCTAATGATTTGGGATCTAATGATTTGGTTTAGGTTAAAATCTATTGATATTTGTTTTATCTTTTTTTTATTTGTTATTTATTTTTCCTTTTGCAGGTATACTCCTATTTTTTTTGTAGATCTATTTTTACTTTTGTAGGTGTACTCCTTTTTTCCATTTCCCTTTTTTTGAGAATGGTTCTAGGTATTCAATGTGGCCAGTAGCAGTGCCCTATATGGCTAAATATTAGTGGTTAGCTGATAACACGAAACTAGGTTTTCTTAATTTTGGAAGGGATTTGATGATAATTGTTGCTCTTTCCATTAATTTTAGTAGAAATCTTAGTAGAAATCTCCATAGTTTCTCTTTCCATTAAAATCTTAGTAGAAATATCCATGGATAAATCTTAGTAGAAATCTCCATAGTTGCTCTTTCCATTAATTTTACTGCCAGCCAAGAAACTAGGTTTTCTTAATGTGATAGTTGAGAAGGGATTTGATGATAGTTGTTATCTGAAGGTTTTTGTCTTAATGCAGTAGATTATGGCTATTTTTTCCACCCCCCGTTTAATGGGGTGATATATGTGGGTCTTAGCCCATATGTGTGGGTTTATATACGGTTTGGGGCTCCAAATAAAATTACCCGTGTGATGCATAGAAAATTACCCCTCGGTGTATATAAAACTCGGTTTATATGATTTTTCGTTCTCTCCCACTATTTTTAGGTTTAGGTTTAATTCTAAATTTCTCTTTTGAAATATGTACATAATAATTATGGCATTTATTTTGAATTTGTTTGTTTTGGTTTTGATTTTAGGACATTTCGTTCTAATTACGCAGAGCTGGAATCTTAATGCACATCGATGATATAACCAATTATGAGAACATATGTTTCTAGAACTGTATAATGTTGTTTCTTTCGTATTCTGGATTCTAAACACGGGTATCGTGAGTCATGAGCATTGTATGTTTAGCGAAAAGGGGAAAGAGAAAGAAAAATATTTTCCCCACCCGTTCGATTCTTCGTTCACTCATTTATGATATTGTTCTTATTTTCCTTCGATTAAATTTGGTATGCATTATTTATTCTTATTTTCTTTTAACTATATTTCCAATGTTTTGCACCTATCAGGGAACGATAACTTCTGCCAACATCTTGGGTCACACAACTCCCGCTATAGATGTAAATTTTCCTTTTATTTTATTAAAATAGACAACGTGGATCGATATTCATTTGTTCCGGTTTTATAAAAACACGAACCATCCATTATAAAGGCAATTATGTTCTTAACATATTCTTATACGTATGTTCTTAACACATGAGCATGAACATTTAGTAATTATCATGTTCTCAAAATTATTGAAATGTTTTTTTGAATTGGTATTTTTTTGTTTCAAACCTGATCCGAAGCTTGATAGCACTCCAGAACTAAATACCAAATGTTTTTTTTTGCAGAAATCTGCAATGATTTTTGGGCCCGAATTAACTAAAACTGTTAATGGGAAGTTTAGATTGATAGTGACGGTCCATCACGTGGGTGGTACGAATAAAACATTCAACAACAGCTGCCCCAATAGCAAGGATCCTCTTTATCACCACTGATATGGTTGATTTTTGTAGTGAGAGATCAATTAAATTCCCTACATCAACTGGTGAGGTGTTTAGTTATCATTACAAATTAACTTACTTTTGTTATTTATTTTCTTTTTCCATGACTCTCAAAGTCTTAGGCAATTTCTAAGTTATATTTGTTATGTGTAGGTCATGATACACTTAAGAAAAATAAAGACAATCAACGGAAATGAAAATGCAAAAAAATATCAAGGAAGTATCTACAAATAGTTACTGAGGATAATATTGAGTGAACTTGATCTAATACAGTAACCAATCTGTAAAAATTTTGTAACTTGAAATTCATTTGCCTCAATAAAACACAGGA